>JBAIZL010000006.1:84743397-84968397 GCA_036971475.1 Prosapia bicincta | reverse complement strand
TACGCATATATGACACTATGCATTACACTACGGATGTATCATACATCACCTAAAGGATGCAACGGTCTACGCATATATGACACTATGCATTACACTACGGATGTATCATACATCACCTAAAGGATGCAACGCTCTACGCATATATGACACTATGCATTACACTACGGATGTATCATACATCACCTAAAGGATACAACGCTCTACGGATATATGACACTATGCATTGCACTACGGATGTATCATACATCACCTAAGGGATGCAACGCTCTACGCATATATGACACTATGCATTGCAATACGGATGTATCATACATCACCTAAGGGATGCAACGCTCTACGCATATATGACACTATGCATTGCAATACGGATGTATCATACATCACCTAAGGGATGCAACGCTCTACGCATATATGACACTATGCATTACACTACGGATGTATCATACATCACCTAAAGGATGCAACGCTCTACGGATATATGACACTATGCATTGCACTACGGATGTATCACACATCACCTAAAGGATGTAACGCTCTACGCATATATGACACTATGGATTACACTACGGATGTATCATACATCACCTAAAGGATGCAACGCTCTACGCATATATGACACTATGCATTACACTACGGATGTATCACACATCACCTAAAGGATGCAACGCTCTACGCATATATGACACTATGCATTACACTACGGATGTATCATACATCACCTAAAGGATACAACGCTCTACGGATATATGACACTATGCATTGCACTACGGATGTATCATACATCACCTAAGGGATGCAACGCTCTACGCATATATGACACTATGCATTGCAATACGGATGTATCATACATCACCTAAAGGATGCAACGCTCTACGGATATATGACACTATGCATTGCACTACGGATGTATCATACATCACATAAAGGATGTAACGCTCTTCGCATATATGACACTATGCATTGCACTACGGATGTATCATACATCACCTAAAGGATGCAACGCTCTAAAGATGTATGACACTATTCATTACATTACGGATGAATCAAACATCACCTAAAGGATACATCACTCAAAAGATGTATGACACTATTCATTACCCTACGGATGTATCATATATTTGTATGACACTAATCATTATAATACAGATGTATCATACATCAAGCAAAGGATACATCACTCTAGAGATGTATGACACTATTCATTACACTACAGATGTATCATACATCAAGCAAAGGATACATCACTCTAGAGATGTATTACACTATTCATTACACTGCAGATGTATCATACATTAAGCAAAGGATACATCACTCTAGAGATGTATGACACTATTCATTACACTACAGATGTATCATACATTAAGCAAAGGATACATCACTCTAGAGATGTATGACACTATTCATTACACTGCAGATGTATCATACATTAAGCAAAGGATACATTACTCTAGAGATGTATGACTCTATTGATTACACTGCAGATGTATCATACATTAAGCCAAGGATACATCACTCTAGAGATGTATGACATTATTCATTACACTGCGGATGCATTACACATCAACTAAAGTATACATCACTTTAGAGATGTATGACACTATTCATTACACTGCAGATGTATCTTACATTAAGCAGAGGATAAATCACTTTAGAGATGTATGACACTATTCATTACACTACAGATGAATCATACATTAAGCAAAGGATACATCACTCTATAGATATATGACATTATTCATTACACTGCGGATGCATTACACATCAACTAAAGTATACATCACTTTAGAGATGTATGACACTATTCATTAGACAGCAGATGTATCATACATTAAGCAAAGGATAAATCACTTTAGAGATGTATGACGCTATTCATTACACTACGGATGCGTTATACATCAAGTAAAGGATACATCACTCTAGAGATGTATGACACTATTCATTACACTACAGATGTATTATACATCAAGCAAAGGATACATCACTTTAGTGATGTATGACACTATTCATTACACTACGGATGCATTATACATCAGCTAAAGTATACACCACCCTAGAGTTGTATGACACTATTCATTACACTGCAGATGTATCATACATTAGGCAAAGGATACATCACTTTAGAGATGTATGACACTATTCATTACACTACAGATGTATCATACATCAAGCAAAGGATACATCACTTTAGAGATGTATGACACTATTCATTACACTACGGATGCATTATACATCAACTAAAGGATACATCACTCTAGAGATGTATGAAACTATTCATTACACTACAGATGTATCATACATCAAGCAAATAATACATCAGTCTAGAGATGTATGACACTATTCATTACACTACAGATGTATCATACATCAAGCAAAGGATACATCACTCTAGAGATGTATGACACTATTCATTACACTACGGATGCATTATACATCAACTAAAGTATACATCACTCTAGAGATGTAGGACACCATTCATTACACTACAGATGTATCATACATCAAGCAAGGGATACATCACTCTAGAGATGTATGACACTATTCATTACACTACAGATGTATCATACATCAAGCAAATAATACATCACTCTAGAGATGTATTACACTATTCATTACACTGCAGATGTATCATACATTAAGCAAAGGATACATCACTCTAGAGATGTATGACACTATTCATTACACTACAGATGTATCATACATTAAGCAAAGGATACATCACTCTTGAGATGTATGACACTATTCATTACACTGCAGATGTATCATACATCAAGCAAAGGATACATCACTTTAGAGATGTGTGACACTATTCATTACACTACAGATGTATCATACATCAAGCAAAGGATACATCACTCTAGAGATGTATGACACTATTCATTACACTGCAGATGTATCATACATCAAGCAAAGGATACATCACTCTAGAGATGTATGACACTATTCATTACACTACAGATGTATCATACATCAAGCAAAGGATACATCACTCTAGAGATGTATGACACTATTCATTACACTACAGATGTATCATACATTAAGCAAAGGATACATCACTATAGAGATGTATGACACTATTCATTACACTGCAGATGTATCATACATCAAGCAAAGGATACATCACTCTAGAGATGTATGACACTATTGATTACACTATGGATGCATTATACATTAAGCAAAGGATACAATACTCTAGAGATGTATGACACTATTGATTACACTGCAGATGTATCATACATTAAGCCAAGGATACATCACTCTAGAGATGTATGACATTATTCATTACACTGCGGATGCATTATACATCAACTAAAGTATACATCACTTTAGAGATGTATGACACTATTCATTACACTGCAGATGTATCATACATCAAGCAAAGGATACATCACTCTAGAGATGTATGACACTATTCATTACACTACGGATGAATCATAAATTAAGCAAAGGATACATCACTCTAGAGATATATGACATTATTCATTACACTGCGGATGCATTACACATCACCTAAAGAATGCATCACTTTACAGATGTTTGACACTATTCATTACACTTAGGTTGTATCATACATCACCTAAAGAATGCATCACTCTACGGATGTTTGAGATAACGCACCACACTACGTATGTATCAAACATCACCTAAAGGATGCATCACTCTACGGATGTTTGAGATAACGCACCACACTACGTATGTATCAAACATTACCTAAGGGATCCATCACAGTACGAATGGTAACACCTTGGACCACACTACGTATGTATCAAACATCACCTAAAGGATGCATCACGCTACGGATGTTTGAGATAACGCACCACACTACGTATGTATCAAACATTACCTAAGGGATCCATCACAGTACGAATGGTAACACCTTGGACCACACTACGGATGTATCAAACATCACCTAAAGGATGCATCACACTACGGATGTTTGAGACAACGCACCACACTACGTATGTATCAAACATCACCTAAAGGATGCATCACACTACGGATGTTTGAGACAACGCACCACACTACGTATGTATCAAACATCACCTATAGGATACAAGAATCTATGGATATACAACACCACGTAGCATACGTTTAATGCATGAAGATTCGAACACAAAATCTAACTAGTAATATTGATCGGCACTAACATAGAATAAAGAAAAGAACAAAAATGTGGTTTCTAGGTTCTAGCATATGTTTCTGCAAATTCATATTCAAGTAACACTAAACTAAATCCCATTAAAAAACTCTCTTCAGAAAAATCGGTCTCTGTACTAAAATTCGCGAATTTTCAACTTTTATGTTAAGAGGGAAATAATTTTAAATTAGTCCAATTACGTGTTTGAAAAGGAAAGGAGTTGGTGGGAACTCCAACGGATATCCAGTTTAGATATTTAGTTAGAGGAAATAACTAGATAAGTATACAATTCATCTAAAGAGTTTTAGTTATTAAAAGTTTTAGTTATTTGAATCGTCACACTCTGTTTGTTTTTATTAACTGGATAACCGTTGAGAGTAACTAGAACTTAAATTGAGATGATTGTCGTTGTTTATTATCAACACAAGAAGCAGGAAAATAGAGAGGAAAAGAATCCCTGTTAAGTTAAAATTATCTTACCGTATTATAAGGAAAATAAGGAGATAGAAAATAGAGGGGGGAGGAAAGAAGAGAAAGGGAATCTACAACAAATTAAAACTCCCTAGAACTCTTATCGGTACATGAAGGGATAAGAGAGGGAAATCAAGAGAGTGGATTAATGAAAGAGAAAGAAAGAGATAGTAAGAAACAATGAGCGTCAGAAAAATAGTTAGAAAGGACCAGGAATAAATTTAATACTCTGTGAATTGTTTTAAAATAATAGGAGAATCAGATATATATATATATATATATATATATATATATATATATATATATATATATATATATATATATATATATATATATATATATATATATATATAGAGAGAGAGAGAGAGAGAGAGAGAGAGAGAGAGAGAGAGATGGTTAGATAGATAGATACACAGACAGATAATAATATATACAGATATAGATAGATGATTAAATAGGTAGATAGATAGATAGATAGTTGGTTATATTTATATTTGTATATATAGATAGATAATTATGTAAACTCTTTATATTTAATAAATAATAATAGCAATTATATTTACATATTAATAATAATGTAATATATGTATTAGGAGATAACTGTGTTTTCGTGTAATTAGTAGTTATTAAGTACTACTTGGAAAGTGTAACATTGAATGCCATTTGTAGTCTATTTAAAAAGTAATAAATTCTTTCTCCTTTTTGCAGTTTAAAAAGGAAGAAATCTGTCGCAGGGTGGGCCGTTTTGTAAGGTCGAAATTAATTAAAACCCTAATTTCATGGGGGGGAGAGTACTTTTTGACAAGAAATTGAATGGTACAATTCATATTGATGCGTAAATGAAGATGAGTTATTAACAAGACAATACACATATCGAATTACCGTTAGTTAAAAAACAAAAGAAAATGAGTTTTGGACCTCACTTTAACACACTTTATCAAAGGATAATATTTCGATATTTAAGTTGAACGTAAAACGTAAGGTAATTGCGTAACGTGATCAACAGTGCCAAGCATAAACAGTATTGTCGAGATGTTCAAGTAAAAATGGAAGGAAAGCTACATGACGAATGGCACACGCTACGAAATGATTTCATAATTTGTCAGAGCGGGGAGAAAAATGTTACTTTAATGGCGACGGGTGAACACTTGTTGAAGCGTTAGCGACGCTGGTTGCTTTATGATTAGGTCCCGACTGATCCCTGTATCTAGCGGAAGCATTTAGATATTCTCAACGTCGGGTGTAATTATATTCCTGCTTGTTAAAACCCCATCTATTACGTACTTTCCTAGTAAAATTAACAATTAATGTAAATGTTATAGAGAGGATAGCCTCCTCTCTTTTCGGCCGATCCTTGTGCCCTACAAGGTTCGGTGCTCGTCACTTCTACTAAAGATGTCAATCGAACGACATCTCTCCCGTATCGTAACGTGACGTAGTTTCGTAAGCTCTAAGCCAGACTCAGTTTCAGACACATTTTTTCCGTTACGGTCGGTGCAGCGTAGTTTTCTTTCATCTCTCTCCCGTTACGCTACGTGACGCAGTTTTCTTTCATATTTCTCCTGTTACGTTACATGACGCAGTTTTACTTCGTTTTCCCTTTCTGGCGAAGACATTATTAGCCTGTAACAGTACTATTTTGAATTATATGTGAACTTTTTTATTTAGTTAGGTATGTTTAGTGCGCGAACAGGGTACACCCAAAATTCGTCGTAACCCATCTAAAAGACGCCAGTAAACAGGACGTTTCGAAATTTAAGTATGTGCACTTTTATGTTTAACATTTATTGTGTATTGTAAATATATATATATATATATATATATATATATATATATGGCAATATTTGTGCTTTTACTGCTACCAGAAATTCAGTATGAATTTATGTCAATGGTCCTCCGGAAAATCTAATTGAAATCATACATTCCGTTACATATTTTCGTACGACTTCCGGAATGCGTTACTCCACCTTCACGTGAAACTATGCGACACAGCAGAGGTGTTTGAGACTGACGTTTCTTCGTTTACATCCCAATTATTTTACGCAATTGTTAGGTAATTTCCCAAAGTTTAGAGATTCCCAAAGAGATTGAGAAAATATAGGTTCTGTGCTTCTCCATTTGGTCGAAGAACAAATTAATAGTTACGTCAAAGATGGTATCACCTTCACGTCACTAATCATGTCGACGTAATTATTGTATTTTACATTCCTGGACTATTATATATGAACAAAACATAAGCTTCATATTTTTCTCGTTAGGAAGATATAATGTAATAAAAGTGTGGTATTCTTTTTCAGAAATAATAATTTCTTGAATAAATGGAAATTAAAAGTTCTTTTGATTACTTCTCTTCATTCTTAGCCTTGCAAAACTGTTTACAGACATGTTATCCATATTGGGTATAAATATTTGAAAATTTCCAAATAGAGTGTAGCCATTTCTTAGGAACCCAGTTCTTCCACGATAATTTTATTTGCATATTACCAATTACTTCGCACGGAAAATAAAACAAAATTGTTTCAAAAGATTTCTAAGTAGAACAAAATTTTCAAATGGCATTTTAAGGAAAGTGAAGTCTTTTTTTCAAATCATTTAATGAAAATTGGTAATAAAAATAAATAAAATAGTTCAGGAAATAATGAAAAAAATTGTACACCTTAAAAAACATAGTAATACACTTTACACAACAGTATATTTAATTGCTTATACAGATAATTTATTTAAGGGGCAACAATTGTAATTTTATCGACTTTGGATATTCAAACACTGAGTTATATATTAAAGCGCGCGCGTGTGTGTGTGTGTGTCCCTGTAAATCTTACGTACCATGTAGTGTGAGAACATCAACTTACATGGTATCCATCATACGTCCAAGATCCAAACTTCATAAAACACGTCTGTTCGTCGAACGGGAAATATTCCACATCAATCTCGCAAAAAGACTTGTAGATTGCGGGAGGCTTCCAGATCACTTTGCCGTTATGGTGCAGGATGGCCTTGGTCATAATGGTGACCTCATAGTTGCCGTCGGCACTGAAACATGACAGTTATCAAATTTATTATTTTTTTTAATATGGCCGTCTATTTATAATAATTGTTTAATATAATTTGTGTTTCTTTCTTTCTTCTTATGTGCATTTTATGCTACTTTTTATTTATATTGATATTTTACTTGACTTTACTTATATTTAATTTTCTTTAATTCCACTGTTCAATTTTTTTTATTGTTGCATTTTCCGTCTATGAAAACTTCGTATTTTATAACTAGACTACCTAAAGATAAATATAGGTAACACACTGAATACTCTTGATTGCTATAAAACTATTACCTAGCCTAGATAGAGTCCAAGTGACATTGAAAGTAATTAAAGGAACAAAATTGTTTTACTGTACTTCTTTTTACACAATTATTTGTACATGTCAATAAATGTGAGCCTCAAAAATAACAAAATTTATAGTTTGTAAAGGGAATTACAGCGATAAACGTTAGTTAATTTCAATAAATCACGAACCACCAATTATAGTGCATAATATTTGTAAAACATTAAATACCAGGAACATTTCTGAATTTAATAAATATATGTCATTTTACATTACAGTAAAATACATAATATAAAATATTAAATTTATGTCGCAGAACAACGACTTTATACCACTATATAGATCTTTTTACAGTGTCCATCATGATTGGTTCATTACTAAAATTCAAATGAAATTTTAAAAATTAAATTATAGAAATGGAAGGACGTTTGAGATACTACTACATATAATCAATTCGATTTACATTGATGATCAGATAATAAACATTTTCATTATTATTTTAATTCGTATTCTAGGCCTATCCTTATTGCACTTCAATTATGTTTTTTCATAAATTGATATTTCATTTGTTAATAATTTAATTTGTGATGATATTCAGTTTTATTAAATTTTGTAGTTGGTTCATAATCATATTGTGTAGTTAGCTACACAAAAATATGAGTTAAACTTTGCTCTTTGTTTGATTTATATAACCTTGATTCCTTATATTTGGATATAAACTTGTATAGCCTTGATTTATATATCTTTAAAAAACTAACGAGATTTCATTTAATATTTTATTCCAGATACAATAAATTCTTTAATTATTGTTAATAACAAAGATATTTATTACAAATAAAAAAAAGTTTCTTATCTCGCTTTCATTTAAAAAGATAATATTATAATAAAACAGGTGAAGATATTATTGTTATGCTTCAAAGATACTAAATAATTGCTAAAAGCTTTGATATATATTGAGCAGAACTGGTCAATATTGGTATTTTTAAACTTCTGATATTAAAAATAGACTCAATGTTGAGAAAAATATTTCTAAACCCATTTTATTGGTTTTTCATTACACAATTTTAAAAAAATTGAATATTGTTAAACCCCCCCCCCCCCAAACAAATTTTGATTAATCTATTACTTATGGCAAAACCAATATGGAAAACATTGATTAAAGAATATTGTGAAAAACAGTGACTAACATCAGACTCTTATACCTGATTTTAATTTCAAAATACTTAAACGAAAATAGTAAGTATATTGTAATATGATAAAATATTATAAAATGTATTTTTTTCCAAAATCTAATGTAAAAATAATATTTTTATGAAAAATGCTTCGCCTGTTATCTCACTCTGGGTTTGCGTGGCAAACTCTCTATTTAGTTGTAACGATAATGCACGGTGTAGTATCACGCGACGCCAGTAGATGGCAGCAAACTCTTTAGAAGGAAGAAATATATTTAATAAAAATCCTGCATGCACGTATCAACAAGCATATCCACTCCCACAACCTTCTGAGGCTAGAGGACAAAACACTCGGCCACGCATGAGCTGATGAGAGGGGTGGAACATGAAACGAAGACGTTCAACAATTAATTACTGCTTGACTGGGGTAGTCTTCCTGGAGCTTGAAAAGGCCTTTGACCGGGTCTGGCACAACGGGATCTTATTGAAACTACGACACTATGGCTTTCCAGACGGGCTTATACACCTAGTTCATATCTGTCTTAACCGCTAGTTTAGGGTTGATGTAGACCAATCTCAATATACACTATGGTCTATACGGGCCGGACTCACTCGGGGCTCAATTATTAGGTCCGTACTGTTTAGCTTCTACAATGACGACATACCGACAACACTCTAGACACAAGTGGCCATATTTGCAGGTGACACCGAGTTATCCGCTCAGTCATGGCAACCTTATGTAATACGCTTTAAGTTACAGAACCACCTTACAGTACTAGAACCATGCCTGAGCTACTGGAGAGTTAAGTGAAACGTGGCTCTGCTTCTCTCCAAATGTAGGACACACAAACTCAACACACCACTAAAACTATTAGGAGTGGATATTCAGTGGAGGAACCAGGTCAAATATCTGGGAGTTATACTCGACTAACGCCTGACCTGGGACTCTCACATTGTAAACACGTTAAAGAAAGCAAAAATTAGATTAACACAAATATAACTTATGCTCAACAGTACAAGCCCACTTGCACTACGGGCGGTTACTACTATATACTGTATCCCCCCCCCCCGATATTTTGTAAATGTAGTCATGGTGTGATTTAACTTATTTAAAAAAAAGCTTTAATAACCTTTATCCACTACCTTTATTCTTTATACTTACAGAGACTCTCAGGGTCAATTGTTTGTTTAAACAAATGTATCTTACAATTAACACAGGCAGACTGGCTGTCTGTTTAATAGCTCAAACAAAAACAGGTTCATTGAAAATCTCGTTTATGTTTATAAAAAGATTTAATTTCGAAAGCAATTCAATAATAAAGACAATAAATTTTATATCAAAATTTACTTTTTACTCCTACAAGTTTATACTTTACAAATTTAAATTACATAAGTTTACACCTTTCAGAAAGGTTTCAGACAAACTAGATTTACTTCATTCTGTTATTTTACATTTACTGATTTTATCGAAACCAAATTGTCCAAAAATTAAAATTTAAACATACCTTTGCCAACCACTTAGGCTACACTTACGTAGCTTTGTTAAAACATTTAATAATCAACCTGAGTTTACTTGTATAACGTAATTAAATTTTAAAAAACAATAAACTAAACCTAACTAAAGCCACTAATAAAACATTTCCCGTAGTTATAAAATTTTGAAATTACATTTATTAAAATTTTAGCAAATTTTTGATGATAGCAAGCCCATATAGATCCTCCCTCTAAGATGCGTCGCGAGAGATGAGCTAACACTTATTCCCACGGGAACTAACACATGATTCATATCCGCACAATTGTGCAATCAGAAACTTGCTGGGAACTTCCTACTAGCTCTGTCGATGAAACAGACATTTCAAAAAAAACAAACATTTCTTTCAAGCAAACCCGATTCTAAATTCACAATACAACAAATATTCATGTTTTATACTGAATTAGAAACAGGAATGTTTCAGCATGTTACAAAACGTATCTATGCTGCCCAGAATATTAGCGTACGCTTCACTCGTCTGGGACTATGCAGGCAACTCACGCACACTCAGACTCCAGTTATTCCAAAACAAGGTTTTGCGAATAATCACTAAGGAGCCTAGATGTATAAGGTTAACACTGCTTCACACTGACTTGAAATTGCTTTTCATCAAACAACACCTCCTATCCTTAGCAACATGGTTCTACAAACAGGCTCATGCCCATACAACATCCACACTAATTTCATCACTGGTTAGATATGACCCAGCCCTCGACAAACGCACAGACGGCCGATGTACCTACTGACAGCCTAGCTCTAACCCTAATGCAAAAAATTAATATATACATACTAATAGATTCTGCTTCACAGTTATGTTCCAGGTAACGCAGGGGCACACCCCCAGGATCGCAGCTTAGCCCCAACGGAAATACTAATTTGATTGCATGCCTTTTCAGTTTGGAGTAGGCAGTAGAAGAAGATTTGCTTGCCCTTCCTGCCGAAGACTCACTAACAAGGTATTTGTAAGGTAATACCCCTTCTTATCCCTAGCATAAGGTGATCCAAGCCCCAGAGTTCCTGCAAGATTTGTCGCGGGATTTTTCCTGGCAGGGTTGCTTTCTTGCTCTTTCACGCTCTTAGCGCGACACTTACCGTACTGTTTCATTTTAATATCTCCTGATTTTTCATGGAAAGAGCTTACGAGCTTGGTACATGGGCAATCAATCCCATTTCCTTCACTCACGTTAGGGTACTAACCGAATGCGCATATGAGACGGAGATAGAGGTTGGCTGCCACGAGGGCTGAGCGGGTTTTTGGTTCCCAGACCCGGGTAAAAAAAATGATTTATATTTAATATAGTGTTAATTGTCTACTTTCCCATGTAAAGAATATCAAAAACATTTTAGTGATAACAAAAGTTTGCAAAATAATCGTATACAATAACTAATAATAAAAACAAATTTATAATATTGATACTTTTTAAGGATTCAAATAGATCAAATATTAATCAAGTTGAATTTCAGGATAAATATACAGCATTTTATTCGAAGTCACAACTCGGAGTGCCACAATAAGGACTGACCGATCCAAAGAATAAAAAGAAAAATTGTAGTTCATAGGTACACGTACACAGGTAGAGGTCTCCTGTTTGTTTTGTTTTAAATTCATTGGATTTACAGAATTTAAATCGTAATACATTTTATTTTCCCAGAATTTTAAATCTATACATATGAAATACTTAGGTTTAAAAACTTGTAGAATTTGCCCTGGGCTTCATACAACGTATGGGATTCGGAAAAGTATTTATTTCTACAAAAAAATCTCATTTACGAAGCCACTTTGACTATAACTCTGACATTATTACAATCTGAGCAAACTGGAAAAAGGTAAAATAATACTTAAAATTAATGTAATGTAGAAATAAAATTATAACGTTTTGAACGACATTATTATTATTTTTTTTATTTTTATAATACTTTAATGAAGTAATCAAAAAGTTGTAAACTTGCAGGCTGTGTGTTCAATTTATTTTGTTTACCGTTTAACAAACGGTATATTTTAGACAAATAATATAAGGTGGACTAAATCAATCTTATTATATAAATCTCAGTGGCATAATCGGCGCCATAGTTCCATTTTGCAGTATTTAAAGAGAGGGAAAAGTTAACTAAGGTATTTAAACACTAACTTATAGTAATATTCTTTATCGACTACAAATTGTTTTAATTACTGTAATTAATCTAATAAATAAATTATTATTTCAAAAATAGAATATTTTTTAAAGGAATATCAGTATGCTCATTCTGAATTAAAATTGTTACATAACAGAGGAAAACAGAAGTAATGTGTCACTATAAAATTGTACAACCCAATTGGTTCAATATATTGACAGTTCAATAAAGAAAGTCTTTGTAAGAAAAGAGTTAAAAAGATCTGTTGGGATATCCCGAAAGAAAGGACAATGAATGTAGTAGAGACGTAATGGAAACGAAAGAGAAATATTAAGAAAAAGAACAAAGAAAAATACTAATATACAAAGCTTCAACATAACACGAATTTCATATTATTAGGCTGTCACTTCATGGCAAAAGTAGGACGTCCTAATCCAAATGAGGAAATGAGTGAAATGGTAACGAAAGAATGAAGTGTGTCACAAGAATATTAGAAAGAATGGATCAAGCGGAAAACGGCATCGGAAAGGTAAGGGAAGTCGATCTAAAATTAATTAAATATTAACAATAAATACCTAGTTGTCTATAAATGTTGGAGCTGTTCCAGATAGACATGACAACATTGATAAATACTGAGAGAAAAAGGTAGTTTAGCATTTTTATTTTATTTATGTTTATTAATTTTAAAAGGTGTGATAGAATTGGAGAAAAATATCAAAGAAACCCTTTAGGGAAATTCGGTGCCATGACATGTTTGGACCTAAGGCTAATAAGAGAGGAGAAATATTTTTTACTTGTTGTACAGCACTATGTCGGGAAGCCAGATGTGTTCTGAAGGGACGTGCAAAGTGTCGACTCCGCCGTATTCCTCTGGGTTCCACTTTAGTTTGTAGTCGTTCCATTCCTGAAAGAAAAAAGATACACGGTAAGAGATTTAAATGGTGAGAGATATTAAAAATTTATATCGTAGTAAAGTATTTTATTTTGTTAGCAAATAATAATAAAACTGGAAAAATAAGAATAACAAAGATTTAATCTTAAAACGAAAACTACGAAAACGTTTAAACGTTGCTCTATTTACATCTGTAACCACATGGCTATAAATCTGCTACCTCGCGGATATTACATCCGTAACCTCATCGGTTTATTTCTGTAGCTACACGGATTTATCTGCAGCCTTATTAATTTATCAGATCAAATAAAAATTAACATTTGTAACCAGATGATTATACCATCCTTCTGTGACCACATGAATTTATCTGTCCTCACGTTTACATGTGCAACTACGGGTCTGTATGTCTGTAGCCACATTAAAAAAGTTTACTTATCTAGACACACGTTTTTATCAATAGAACACGAATTTATCTGTCCCTACACGGATTTACATATGTAACTACGCGTATTCATGTATGTAACCACACAGAGAAGATTTACTTCTCTAGACACGCGTCTTTATCAGTAGAACACGAATTTACCGGTAACCACACGAATGTATCTGTCCCACACGAATTTACATTTGCATCTACGGGTATGTATGTATGTAACCATACAGAGAAGATTATTTCTCTAGACACCCTTCTTTATCTGTAGAGAGCGAATTTATCGGTAACCAGATGGATTTGATGTTTAAATACACGGATTTATCAGATCTCACTGATTTTCCTCTGCCACCACATGAATTTACTTCTGTAGACCCGCGAATTTATCAGTAGCTAACGAATTTATCGGTAACCACACGACTGTATCTGTCCCACATGAATTTACATTTGCATCTACGGGTATTTATGTATGTAACCATACAGAGAAGATTATTTCTCTCGACACCCTTCTTTATCTGTAGAGCGCGAATTTATCGGTAAGCAGATGGATTTGATGTTTAAATACACGGATTTATCAGATCTCACTGATTTTCCTCTGCCACCACATGAATTTACTTCTGTAGACCCGCGAATTTATCAGTAGCTAACGAATTGATCTTTAACTATATATAGAACTATAATAAATCTTAAACACACACTGATTTACATTTGATTTATCTTTGAACTAAAGGATAGACATTTTTAACCAAACGTTTATACGTCTGCAACTACGTGGATTTACGTCTGTAACCACATTGATGTACTTCTGTAGGCAAACGAATTTATCTGTTACACGCGGATGTACCTGTAACCACACGGATTCATTCTTTACGTACACGAATTTATCCTACCTCAGAGACTTACATATGTAAACACGTGGATATATGTCTGTAATGGGTTTATTTTAGCAGCCACACTGATTTACAATACCACATGAATTTAAACTTTAAACTCACGGACTTCACTGTAATCACACTATTATTTCGCAACCATAAAAGATGTGTGCAACCATAGAGATGTATCCTTTATTACACGGTTATATCTGGAAATACGAAAAATATAACCTTACGCTTAAAATCCTTGAACTAAAGTGTTTCATCAGTAACAACAAAAATTTTACATTTCTATTCAGACGGTTATACATCTATAACCACACGAGCTTACAGGAGCCTACACGAGCTTACATCTGTAACTGCACATACTTAACTGCAACCACACTAAAATCATCACCGTTTTATCTGTAAATATAAGGATCTATCTTTTTTAACACAGATTTATTTATAAATACAATAACTTTAAGTCTCTAACAAGATGGTTTTGCCCCTGTAATCATGGATTTACATTTGTAACTTCACAGATTTATCTCAAATCATACGGAATTATTGGAATCCCACGGATATATGTGTAATCACATGGATTTACGTTTGTTACCACCCGGATATTTATCTGTAACTACCCGGATTTCCATCGGTAACAAAACGTATTTAATTCTAATAACACGATTTTATATGTGACTATTCGTTTTACATCTGTAACCACGTGGATTTTATTTGTAACTACACGAATTTACATTTTTAACAACATGTACTTAGTTATGGAATAAAGGTGTAATAACTACCCCCTTTTAAAATATCAAAACCCGTAATTTTTACTTATTTTTCGTCTGGCCTTCTAAACATCACCCCTGTACAGTTGCCTACAAATAGACCCTTACCCGAATGTTTTTGTCGGAGTTATTTCAATTGGAATTTGGTAAGCCTTATACAACTGGCATAAGCTATTAGACTGAGCATTTTTGCTGTAATTGTCTTCCTATCTGTCGGAACAATTGCATTTTGTTAAAGTCTTCAGTAGTAAAAGAACAAACATAATAGATTCATTTTAAATATATTTTTTTCATTCTTTAAGTCGTTACCATTTATTTCAGAATTTTCAACGTTTTTTCGAACAAATACGCCCAATAAAACTCAATACTTACGATCAGGTGTCGGGTCTGATGCGCTAGGAACATTCCCCCCTTGTAAACTTTGTCGTCCCAAATTAAAGCCACCCCTAATCGTACCCTTGTAATCTGTCTGTCAAAACTTGTTGAGTGTCGAAGAGGGAATGTAGAAAGTTTGATGCCGGGTGACTTATAGAATCACTTGGCACTCAGCAAAGGCCGAAGCCGTACAAAAGTATTTATAAATGCAGTTTCTTGTGGCTCAAATGTTTAGTCTTCAATTCTAAAAATTTGATTCATTTTACCTTTGAAACGTGCTATATCCAGTATATAATATTAGAGTGGTTGTTAGATGAAATCAACATGAAATTGAAAATTTCGTTTAAAATTTATTAATTAATTTGGAATAGCTTTTTAATTTAATAATAATTTCTGGATTGAATTAATAATAACGCTCTGGTTCATTACAAGTATTATAGTCGATAGCAATTATCGATATGGTTTCTTAAATTATTATTAAAAATTGTTTGTTCAATTCTATTACAGTATATTTCTTTACTTTGACCAAGGGGGTTTTAAGTTTACATGAAACTTAAAAATAGAATAAAACTGGATGTGAGTATTACCTGTGTTAAATTAAGTTCTAGCAGAGAAACTAGTTACTATCTGTGTGCTGGATGCCATGTGTGATTGTGTTTCTAATGAATTGTGACGTCTGTGTCAAATTGGTTGTGTTTACATTTGTTTTTACACATTGTGATTTTTGTCAGTGTTATTCCTGACATTATGATGTTTATTTGGAAGGTTACTCGTTTCGCCCTATATTTCGATGCACGTTAACATAAATACATGAAAATAAAATAAAAACATACACAAAACTCACAAATTAATCATTTATTTCTCATACGCATTTCAATGACCAAGTCATCATCATCAGTGAGTGTTACTACTATAAACTCTAACTTACAACTCATTTGTAAGTTGAGTTTTGAAGTTGTAAGTTAGAGTTGATAGTAGTAACATTCACTGATGATGATGACTTGGTCATTGAAAAGCTTATGAGAAATAAATGATTAATTTGTGAGTTTTGTGTATGTTTACATTTATTTTTAACATAACTTCACAAGCTAAGCTCAAAGAATATTTGTATAAATACATGAACATTTCCTAAATTTTGTTACCCTTACTTTATTGATAATTAGGCACCTACTTGCAGAATGAATAATATATATATATATATATATATATATATATATATATATATATATATATATATATATATCGTAATATGTATTCTTGGGTATTAATAAAGAACTAAGTCAAAATACCAATAGGCCTACATGATTTATAATTGAATTTACAATTCATTTTAAAGCTTTTCGTTGGTTAACAGTACCAACATCATCAGGAAAATTAAACAATTAAAATTAACATATGTGCAAATTAGATCAAATAAATAGCTATGCTAAATCAATTACAATGTTGTTAAGCTTTTATTTTGCTGCCCTAACATTACAAACACTGAATATATTATTAAATTTAGATTTTCCTTGTATTTGTTCATTTATCAACTCATTATTAGTATTATATTTATGTATTTCTAAAGATTCATAAATAATGATACATATATGTATATATGTGTGTGTGTGTTATGTGTGTGTGTGTTTGCATGTGTGTGTGTGTTCGCGCGCGCGTGTGTGTGTGTGTATGTAAAATTAGGCATTTACACACTCACACGCACGTCTCGATTACGTCCAACGTAAATAAAATGACAAGATGATACACTTAAATCATCAAATACAAGTAAAAATAAACCTTTTTAATGTAAAACGTAAACATTTCAAAACTATGGTTACTTACATCTCAA
Source organism: Prosapia bicincta (assembly GCA_036971475.1). NCBI lineage: Eukaryota > Metazoa > Arthropoda > Insecta > Hemiptera > Cercopidae > Prosapia > Prosapia bicincta. The sequence goes on along the minus strand of JBAIZL010000006.1, from coordinate 84,950,488 downwards.
GAAAATGTTTAAATGTTGTACTACGATTTTGTCGAAAAATTCCCATCATTATTTGTATTAGAGATTTATATTCAACCCTGTTGTAGGGTCCATTTCAATGAAACAACCCTGCAAAAACGCCGTATGGTTTTCCTTCAACCCCTAGCATTAAAGGTGATTCATCTCTCCTCCTTAATCATGTCAATAAATCGCCTATCCTTCTTTAATCGGTAACGCGACTGCTGGGGAAGAGGCTATTGAATGCTGCACCACCCTGTGTAGTCAGGGATGTGATCCAACTTACGAAGTTAGGTTTTTAACCAACAAATAAGAACAGGAGAAATAATTATTACTTATACTAATTATTATTTTGTGGTTGACAAAGTAGGTACACTTCAGAAAGCAGTAGCTTCATAGTAGTTGGGCGTTGAAATTACTCAAGTAAATCCATTTCATAGGATTTGAGCTAGACATAGCTTAATCGTGTATTTTGATTTTATTACTTCAAATAGTTTAATTATTTGAGGAGTACTCTTACTGAAGTCATGTAATAATTTCCGTCGTTAGGATATAGCCAAACCCAAAATCTATCGTACAATGTATGTAATTAATTAAAAGATTAAAATCAAAATACTTTACTTCCTAAAAACAAATCATACTTTGTAATTTTGACATGTGATTTATGTTCATGCCTGAAGAGGATTATTTGATATTCAACCCTTGTATAACTGGAACTAAAGTACAGTTAATTAGATACAATTTGGATGCATTTATTTTTAGAGTAACTTTAAAATAATCCAACCTTACAATGAAATGAAGTGTCTTGAATTAAGTATTGATTATATTTAATAAAGCACTTCCGAAACAAACTGAAGAGTATCATTTAAGAACTACAAAGGCCTATTTTTCACAACACTAGAGGTTTAATAAATAGATTATAGATTAAAACTTTTTAAAAATTAGTAACAACTTGCCAATCTACTCATGATTTATGAAATAATCTCCATACACTTTCAAAGTATCTTAGTGTTTTATTACACTATACGTTTAAATTGAATATAATTTGTGTACTATAAAGTAAAATGAATAGACACAAATAGACTCTATTCAAGAAGCCTCTACTTTACTTTCAAATCATTCCGCAGCAAAAAGTAGTACTTTATTATTAACAATATAATTTAGTACTTGCATACACGCACTTTATATCTAGCAAAACATTTGTCCTTGAATGTAGATTTTTTCTTCAATGGTATAATGTGGACTAATTGGAAAAATATTGTTTCTTCATTTACATATTTGTATAAAAATTTTTTTCAGGGGCACTGTCTTATCCACTCGTTAATACGTTTACTTAATGCGGTCAGTAACAGATCAAAATCCAAGATTGGTAGAGTAAAACAATGCGTCACAGATTGGACAATTATTATAAACCATAGTCAAAATCTGAAAAAGGTGCATTCGTTGCAGTTTGAGGTCACTTTTTGCCGACGGAAATGATGAAACAGTTCGATGTTTGTTTACAAAATCCTGTAGTGATGTTACACTCTTTATTAGAGTTCATTTTTACAACTGTTAGATAAGGACAAACATTTGAAATAAGTGGAAACACACGATCAGGACCTTTGGACCTGACAGATTCAGCCTTCTGTCGATGAGTCTGCACTGCCAGATGAAGGTGAAGGTAGTTGAACGTGATAGATAAAGCTGAGAAGTATTTATTGTTACTATTAGGACATTTATTGCTAAAAAGTTTTATTCCATAGACTTCAGTTACATTTTTTACATTTAGAAGAAATTTTCACACCCTCCAGTTCTACTAAAGAATGTGCGAAAATATAGATGCAGTAATTATACAAAGCAAACAAGTTGTTTGTTTGCGAAAAATAATAAAACTAATAATAAAAAAACAATAATAAGGATAAAATAATTGTATGGAATAACATGGGATAATTTTAAAGCTTTCTGACTAAACACAAAGAGATTTCCGTGATTCTACAGTTCACATTCTTTAATGATCCATAGAGTGCCCGGTTTGTTGGCATGTGGCTCCTCAATCAGGAATTTTCTTCAGGGTCATTTTTATATTTTATTCAACTGTTTTAGATATTTGGGCAGTAAACACCGTAAAACTCGAGATGTAAAACAACATTGAAATATTGTTTTTTATTATTACACATATTACACCTTTTGAGAAACGTCTAGCTGTTGGAAACAACTATTTTTAAATCATTAAAATATAACAAACAGGGTGAGGTCATGAGGAAACCTTTATTTAATAACGTGATGAACAAAATAATTATATTTATTATTTAATTCAATTTTGTAACCAGTAGAATAAAATATACGATTGAATTTTAAATATTGATAAATTTCGTTTATTGTTATTACAATGTAATAAATATTTATTACATACAATTGTACATCAGGAATCAATTTTATAAAATAAAAATCATTTCAAAATTTCTTCATTGCTCTAAATTCTTTTCTTTTATATAAATTACATTATTATCTAATTAATTCTACATGTTTATAACATTTCTACAAGTTTATATTTTTTGTTCATGAATATGTTTTGCCTACGTGTCTATATTTCTTCTACATATTTATCTTATTTCATAACGTTTATATTGGTTAGTCTTGTCTATACTGTTTCTACATGTTTACTTTGTGTCTATCTTTACATTGTTTCTATAAGCTTATATTTTTTCACATACTTATATTGTTGTTTAAAGTTTGTATTTTTCTACAGGTTTACATTGTTTCTAGGGGTATATCTTTTTTCACTTATTTATATTTTTTCTGTATTTCTAAATTGTACACTGTTTCTACATTCTCTCATTGTTTATAATGTTTACATTGTTTCTACATATTTGTATTGTATCTACAAGTTTGTCTTATTTCTACGTCTTTATACCCATTCTAGACGTCTATATATATATATATATATATATATATATATATATATATATATATATATATATATATATATATATATATATATATATATATATTTATTTATTTATATTGTTTCTAGCTGTTTATTATGTGTCTACATGTTTACATTGATTCACCATTTATGTGTTCTCTGGACAGGTGGTCCCTGAACACATTAAGTGTGTTGCTAACCACTGCCTTATCTCTTCACCTACCACCTGATATTTACAATACACGTAAAAATGTCATTGGAAAAAAGAAATATATAATAAAACGAAAATTTTATCATGACGTATTAAATCACGTGACTCACAATACCAATCCTGGTTAAAAGACATTTACAACGGGCATGCAATTTCATCAAGATTTTAGGAGATACACCGACAGATCCAGTGGGACAAGTGGGGAGTGGCTGCTCAAAGGCGAGAGTGTGTGACTACAAAGCTCAAAGGCATAAATCACAATGCAGTTTTAAGGAAAACCTTTTCACAAAGTTTTTTGAATGTCTCCCGTAATTGTTGCAGCCAATTATTTATGAAACACGAATAATGACATCCTTACTGATAACAATAAATTATCAAATGTTCTTTTTTTGTTAGAAATGAAGTATAAATACCAACAGGTTTACTCGAAAGTTATGTTTAGATGGTGTTCCTCAATTATAAACCTACAGAATCTAATAAGATATTCAGTAAGGGAATCAGGAAATGATATAAATAACGGATACGTTTGATATTGAGCTGAAACATTTACATACCAGTGAAAATATAAAATTAGACACCAAAAACTGCTTTAACATTTGGGTGTCAATACATACATACACACACACACACACACACATATATATATATAGTTGTTGAAAATATTCGCGCGCGTGTGAGTGTGTTGTATGTGTGTGTGTGTGTGTTGTGTGTGTTTTGTGTGTTTCTCACTACACTATGTATCAGTGTTATAAATCAGAATACGATGATCTATACATCCTTTCTTTTTCAATTTCCGGACCCGTATTTTTTTCGTCAAATATGGAATCTTTAAATATTGTACAATCCTAGCGTAGGTAATAGGGATTTTAATTAGACTCTAACGGACAAGAGGAAAGCTATTTTAATTATTATCTCGTAACAAGGCATTGCTCTTAAGTAATCTGTCGCTTCCGCTTTTAACTTGATCACAATATTTTCTAAATCTTTCATACAATCTACCAACACTTCTTAATCGTACTTCTGAATACTGCCAAACATTGTCGGAAGGATATATGATTTCTGTATACTTGATACAATAAACAAACTTGATAGCTGCATATAGCCTTTTCTGAAAGACGCGCCTAAACATAAAATACGTAGCTGAATGTATTAAGCGTCAAGTATTTCACCGGAAATGCCAAAAACACTTCCCAAGTAACAGCTCTGTCACAAATAAATTACATTTGGTGTTTAACTGCCGCTACAGTAAATTTCGCCTCGACGTTACACTTTATTTTCTCTTCGCTCATTTTACCTGTGTTTTAATTCTGGTTCAAGTTTTTATTGATAACTTTTAGTATAACCGATTCCAGCCGTGAAGGAGGATAGCATCCATAGTGCTAAGTGCTAAGTTTGTAGGGGTTTTTCAAGTCCTTTAAAAGTGTAATGTGTTCGTAGACGGAGGAACCTGATGCGGTTAGGCAGCCAATGCATTTGTTGAACAAATAGACCGCTCAAGCAGAATCCAAACTGACATAAACACATTAACCGTCGCTACTTATCGTGTATCAATGTGTTAAAGTAACAACACAAAACATTAACACGTATTCACAAAATTGGGTAACATATTTCTGTAATTTTGAAAGAACAGTTTAAGAGACAATTTTATATGTGAAGTGTTTTCTCTGGCAACGTATGTACTTTATTCGAGTCACCGTGTAACATTATTAAAACATTTAATGTAATTTTAAGTTACTTTGTTTTGAAACGTATCTAATTTATGTGTTACAATATCAAAGTGTACAACCACAAAAGTCTATTATAGTTAACCATAAAACAATTTTTTTTAATAAGTACTAAATAGTCATAAGTAATGGGGGTACACTTTATTCAAAATTGAATAGAAATTTACACGGCAATAAGCTAGCCGAAGAGGACAAACACCTTTACATTGTAAGAAATCGCAAGTACTGTAACTGTGCAACTCCTATGAAGAAGTCGTAAAGACTAAACCTGAAAGGAAATTATGTTTTTTAGTTATAAATTGAAATAGTAAACGAGGTGAAATCGTTTAATTATAGATATTACGTAATTAAAAATGAATTATTATTTATTTATCAATATAAACATGTAATTTTACAAGAGATCTGTGAAGTTTTATATCTACACATTTAATTACTTCCTGTTACATTTTAATTCCACCACAAATATAATCTATAAATTCTGTACCAGAATTGCAATATAAATTTGACATTTTAGAGTTTTGTTTAACTTTAAAAACGCTAGTGATACTTGGGAAGAATTACTAGCATCTTCAAGATTTAACCTGTACCCTTTACTAAATAAAGGGTTCTAAATCTCGCATTGAAATATCATCAGAAAACTGCTAGTGATACTTGATCACTATTACTTTTTCTTTATTAAGAACTACTATTCTACACTATACACTTATGTAAACATTTGCCTACAGTAGAAGTAGGCCTAAGTTTAGTCAGAATAAATGTTTCAGGGAATGTCTACATCATTAACTCTCTAAGCAGATTTTGTCATTTAGACATAAAGTAAATGGTTCTATATGAAAATATTTACCTAATAATATAGGTTGAATCAACTCTTAGCCCCTGAGTACTATCTAATGTCTTGTTCTTCTGTTATATTTTTATTTTAGTCTAGGCCATAAAACACTGGATAAAATGTAGTTCTGGTATCAATATTTTTACTGACTGGATCTTGTATATTAAATATTATAAATGTTTTATCAAAAGAACAATTTTCAACCATCATTGTTTGAAGTTTTACTTTTGAATTTTATGTTCGGTGAAACTTAAATAGTCAATTTAACTTTAGTTTAAGACCATCCGAACTTTAAATTCTGTAAATTTGTCAAGACACTGATAAAGATGACCACATTGTGATCGCAAAAGTTCTGTCTCAGTAAATTTTACAAATTTTCAAAATTTAAAGTTCGGATAGGCATGAACTAAAGTTAAGTGACTAATTAAACTGCATTGTCATCATCGAGCGACAACAGAAAACTCGATAAAGTCAGTTGTATTAACGCTCGACGTGATAACAGCTATCAGCCTTTGTAGGACTCTGGAAGTGATTGCGAAAAGGATAGAAGTGTATGGTTAAAAATGTTAATATTGTTTATGAAATGTTAACACACACACACACACAGCGTTCCCAGGTATTTTCTATCGCGTAATATGGCTCAACAGTTTTTTCAAACCTAACCTTGGCCTTCGTTTCAAGAAGTACTTCCAATAATTAATTATAATTAAATATTACTGCGTCCATTAACTTACGTCAAGTAATTGCAACTGTTTTTGTGATTGTTGATTGAGTGTTGTCTGATTATTCAAGAGTCAATTAGACCTACGTAGTCAAAGGAGAAAACACTTCATAGCTTAGTGAATAAATAACAATTTTTAATGTTCGATTATATTTGTAAACATAAAATCAATTATTTTGTGCAGGGAAAAATACAAAAGACGGGAAGGGTTATAAATATGAAATGACAGAATCAGTTTTCATTTGTAACTCTGTATTAACAATTTTACCAATACTATGTTTTGCTTTTGCGAAAGTTTTATGTGTCTATTTTTGGAAGATACGCCCTATTCAATGTAAACAGGGAGTGTTCCCTTAACAATAACAATAGTTACCCCTTCTCACCCATGGTTGGAACCTTTGTAAGTGTATGGAGTATGAGGTACAAAGAACCAAAAATATTCACGCCTTAAGTGTCATAAAATTGGGTGTGATAATGAACAGGAGTAGGTACGAAAGCCTTATATAGTTTTTTTATTCTCTTTTGATTAGGGTTTATATCTTTGTTTGGAGTATAAAAACATATTTGTATATTATGCAAAAATTTATTTCTAGCTATTAAACCTAACATCTCTTTGTTTGTCACTGGATTTCAAAACCATTGATGTCTTTTACGGTCAAGTTAAATAGTTCAGATATTATTCGGCTCAGAAATGTACTACAGAGTCTATTTCGTGCTATTGACGGTATCATTTCATTTGGTGTTTTATCCGTGCAAGATATTTTGTAAATCTTTGTAAAGGTTTGTAAAAACACAGAATGTGTCTACAGCACATATAAATGTAGATGGTACAAAAACCACATATAACAATACAATGTAGGCCTATATGATTGGATTTCTACCTCTGTTCCACCCTACATTTCTCATGTATAATTGAAACGAGCTTTTTGTATTACTGAAACTTTTTTTTTAATATGAGTCTCATTAAAGTCTCTAGATAAATACTACATATAGTTCACCTTACCCTTGTAAAAATTATGTGACTCTGACAACTTGAATTATGTTATTATTAATTCTACACCAATGAGGAGAAAAAGTAGAGTAGATTGAGAAGCTAGTCTTTTGTTGTCTACTCTTTATTATTCGTCAGTTACAAACAAATAAATAACTGCACACAACCGCACAAAACAACACACTTTTCGTCATATTCATTTTAACGACTTACGTCATCATCATCATCATCATCAGTGACACTACGACTAATTTACAGTGTTGCAGTTGTAAATTTGTAGTAATGTCGCTAATGAACTTTACATAAGTCAATGGAACGCGTATAACAATAAAGTAAATTGTTTTGTAAGTTCGTGTGAAGCTATTTATATGTTTATAACGTTAATCACAAGCCAGCTCAATGTTTACTTACAAGAAGTTATGTAATAATATAATCCAAAAATTGGTTGGAAATTTTTGTCATAGAACAAATGGTCATGTTATATGATATGTATCAATTCAAATGTACAATAATTTTATTATGAAATTGAAGCTCGATTCATGTATAATAGTGGTTTCTGTTACTGCTAATATTCATATCACCATATATTTATAAGCGTTTCTGGTTTAAAATAAAATCTGCATTTAGTTATTGGAAATTCACAGCAGCAGAAAACAAATGTTATAAAAAAAGATTATAAGGCAATTATTAATCAATTTTTAGTTGGTACTTTAACAAAAAGATTAAAACTCCGGTTTTGAAAATTGATTAAATATGGTATTAGGATGTAGTAACTATGGTTTAGTAATATGTAAGGAAGGGTCGAATAAAACTATTCGCTGCCAGAAAGGAAATGCGGAAAACAATATGCCATTGAATTTGGAAGTCTTTCTCTGCACACTTTGTTCTCTCTAATCTCGTAAAAGTTAAAATGATGAGGAGAAACAAAGCTCGCAATAAGTCAAATTATTAAATACACTATTCAGATAGTTAACAATTTGTTTTTTGTAACGTCAAAGATTTTCATGTAACGTTTGTTAACTGAAACTTTAATCCCTTCCTCTTTTTATAACTTAACATTTCATGTTAAGAAATTATTAAGGTTATCGTGTGGAAAGGCATACGTGCGTGGGGGTCGGGTGGAGCGTATCTGTATGTATGTGGCTCCCTATAAACGGGACGTCCGGGCAAATGTGACAGTGTATCGAGGCGGCTCAAAAAAAGGTGCAAGTCCTAGCACTTAAGATTATCTGCCCGGCTCTCGCCCTGCCCTTTCCTTGCGGGCGGCAACCAAGAAGCACACCAACAACAAGGTTCATGGTCTGGATGGGTACATAAACCCCCCGTTCTGAAGTTGTTATGCGATCCGTGCCGATGTAGATTCATGGTCTTCAGGGTAAAGAGGGTCTTTAATGGAGCCTGAGAGGTACCTGGCATAACCCCTGAGTATTTAAATCGCCATACCACCGTAAGCTGGGGGTCTGCAGCAGCGGACCTTTCTTCCCAGCTGTTCATGGGAGTATACATGTTAGACTACAATAAAACTATATTACTGGTCAGGCCCTAGGACCTACAGACGAATCTGCCCCAATGGAGGTAGCTTCAGCCCCCGTAGAGACAGATGGAAAACCAGGTACGAAGGCAACATGAAGAATGAGTGGGGCACACAGGAGGCACTCTGGCTTGCCTACTATGAAAAAGCAAAGAAGGCGGAGGCGGAGAGCAAAGAACCACCACCACCTCCCTTGAGGAAATACCGGTCCAGGAAATGGAAGGGTTTGATGGAGGTTGAGGCTAAAACCTTATCGTCCCAAAAGCCAGTGGATCTGGTAAGATCCATATACGTCAGGAGAAAAAGGGAAAAGAAAGGAAAGGCGTACTTCTCAACCTAGTCCAGAGTCGGAGTTCAAGAGGAATAGACAAGGATCTAGGCCTGTGTGGTCGGGAGGGCCATTTTTCTCGTCGGTCTCTGCCAACCTACCCAGGGTACTAGTGACCTTTGGGGATAGTATAGGCGTGAGGATTGAAATGGTGGAGTTCGACCACAATAAGAACACTGTCATGGATCGAAATCTGGACATTCCTAGTGGAGGTTTTGTTCCGCGGATCAGGAAAACGTACTTGAGGGATGGAGTCGCGCATTCATTTGTACTGAGGAAGAATCGGAAAAATAGTTCCGAGAAGTGATTCCGTTAGTTAAACTCAAGGACGGGACTCAGGCAGGGCTAGACCTGCCTGATGAATTGATCAAAAGGGTGAGAGTGACAGTGCTTGTACCACAGCCAAAAAGGGAGGCCACTCAGTTGGTCAAACTCATGGGGGATGCAGAACCCGGAAATTGACACTTCGAAGTGCAAGATCCTAAAGTTCATTGAGCGGGGACCTGCAAGTCTCCTCTGCATAGGATTGGGTGAGACATCAGCCAGACTTCTCAAGGCATGGGAAAACCTTCATGGGGAATGGAGAGGTCAAATTTAGGGGGACCTCTATGGACCCAGAGAAGAAGGGCGAGAGGGAGAATCAGAAGTAGGCGTAGGGGTCAGTTGGATATGGCTAAACCTCGAGAAAGGATCCTGAAAATTAACTTGCACCTCAGTAAAAGCGTCTCGGTGGTCCTAACCAGGTACTTAAATGGAAGGCACACACTAGTAGCGCTTGCACTGGTTCAAGAACCGTAGCTGGCCCGGAACCGTATAAGGGGTCTGACTGCAGCCGGGCGCACCTAGGCAAGTAGGGAACATGAGGGACACAGGGCATGTATGATAGTCAGGGGACTATGAACTACGCTGATTCAATAGCTCACAAAGAGAAACCTTGCGGTGGTTACCTCCCTTTCGAGGTAAGAGCGAGGTAAGTCGGAGCAGGTAGCTAATTGTGACCTTCACTTACTGTGCAAAGGACAAATTAGGAAGGTTTTAAATCCTCGGTGAGGAGGCGGATGTCAGACTTCCGTGGTAAGTATGGTACACCAAAAGAACTGGAGAATACTGCAATTTCCACGTCGTTTGAGGAAAATTGCCCTCTCTCGCGGATAAAAACTGGGCGCTTAAGCCTATGTGGAACTGTGAGTTAGAAGCAAGACGGAAAGAGACTAAGAGGCTCTTTGATAGAGTAAGGAAGAAGAATACGGCGGAGACCTGGCAACGCTATAAAGGCAGCAAGTGTCTTTATAAAAGTCTTTTAAAGGAAGTTAAACGTGTTGCTTGGGAAAAGTGTAGTTCAGAACTAGCACACTGAGAGACACTGCTAGACTGTTTAAAGTGTTAGAAGATGGACCGAGGGGAGAGCTTAAGTTTGTCAAGAAGACTGATGGTAGCTTTACTGACACCCCGGAGGAAACCCTGCGTTTGCTGATGAGGGACAGTTTTCCCGATATGAGACCTGTAAGGGACGGTGCTCAAAACTTCCGCCATACGGCGCTAAGGGCGGAATGGAATAAAGATGGGCAGGTGATCCCAATGCAAAAGGTGAGAGATGCGATTTTGTCGATTAAGCATTTTAAATGGATTAGATTTGATAATACAGTATTACTCCAGCATTACTACAGAATTGCTTGCAGGAAATTAAAGGGCCCTTGGTTACACGCCCTGACAGTGGCTGAAAACGAAGGTTATCTTTATCCCCAAACCGGGGAGGAAAGGTTATACTGAGGTAAAGGACTTCAGACCTGTCAGCCCTACATCTTTCTTTTAAAAGACACTAGGTAGGCTGGTGGACCCCTATTTGAAGGATAGGGCTCTGAAGTAGTATCAGACTGAAGTAGGTCAGTGGAGACTGCGCAGTTGTCGGCTGTGGACTTCATTGAGGATCAGATCAACAACAAGGGGATGCGTTGGCTTTTCTTGTTGTAAAAAGGGATTTTATTACTACAATTAGGCTGGTTATCTAGAAAGGAACTAAGGACAACGGGATTTCTGCCAAAATTAAAAATTGAATTATGAGTTTCTTGAAAACCCGTATAAGGACTGCATCCTGGATGGAATACACGATAAGTGGGATGGCCTCGGAGGGTTCTCCGTAGGATATTATCCCCTCTGCTGTAGATGTTTTTCGGAGGGTCTACTAAGGACTCTCTGTGGAATGGGTGTTTAGGTGGTAGGATATGCGGTTAATATAGCTATCTGGTTAGGGGGTCTTTTGAAGAGGTCCTCAGAGACCTGCTTCAAGAGGCACTCAAGGTAACAGAAACATGGTGCAGGGAAAATTACTATGCATTCGAGGAGAGAAATCTGTGGTCTTCATTTTCACTAGGCGATATAAAACTAAATCGCTGTAGATGAGGGAAGTTTGTAATACCAACATAAGTGGGAGTTATTCTGAATAGCAAACTACTCTGGCGTGAGCATTTGGGGGATAAGTGCAAAAAAGACATAGCTACGTTCTTACGTTCTGGAGATAGGCTTTAGAGATGGGGTTTGGGTTCACGTCAGATGATCTGGATTTATACTGCCATCTTGCTGCCGAAGTTAGTTTTTGCCTCAATCGTCTGGTGGGACAGGGCATAGAAAGTATAAGAGTGCTGGCCGCGGATAGGGGCTCTTCCTTAGAGGCAAAACAGCTATGAGTAAGAGCACGTCATGTGCGGCTATGACAGTTATGTTGGGTTTTCCATCCTTTGTTGTTCAAATTAGGATGGAGTTAATGAGCACTGCATGCCGGCTAAGTTGTACCGGGCTGAGTGAGACAAGCAGCAAACGACATAAACAGCTATTTGATGGTTCACTGAAGGAGCTTAGGTTAGAAACTCAGGATAAGATACCGTCTCTTATGAGGGGAAAAAGAATTGACAAAATCCATATTCCTGCGAGAGGCACGAGTTGAGTGTAGACCCTAACATGGTGAAATCTGGTTCACGGATGGGTCAAAATATGAAGGAAGTAGTGGTCCGAGACACGAAGACCGTCTGGTCTGTTTTTGCCTGGAAGACTAGAACTCTGTTTTCCAGGCGGCGGCGCTCGCGATCAAAATATGTGCCGAGAAAATTCGGATTTTCTCTGACAGTCAGGCGACTCTGAAGGCTTTACGTAAGGCTAGTGCATGCTCTAAGCTGGTGGCTGCGACGTCTCTAGCACAGCTGGGTAAGTATAAATCGCTCAACCTAACCTAAATTCCAGGACATTCTGGCTGGATAGGAAATGAAAGAGCTGACGCCTTAGCAAAACAAGGGTATATAACTCAAGGACCGTTCCTGAGGGCAGGGGGCATACCGTCTCAGGAGGGGCGCAAGAGAATTACGGCACTTATAGACAGGACAGGTTGAGTAGGGAAGAATGAAATGCGACTTAGAGGTGCAACAAATACAAGGTACTGTGTGGATACTCGAGAGACTTGCAGGGCAAAGAACTACTTTCTTTAAGTAGATCTCAACTTAGATTTACTGTAGAGCTGGTCACAGGCTATCCCACAGGGATCTGAGGGGGTTCCAATACAAAATTGGAAGATCTAGGTCTCCTGTGCACAAGAGATGCGACGAGGGCCAAAAGGATACCCACCGAGTTTAATAAAATTATTAATAAATAATAATATAGTGTATCCTAACTGAAGTTATTTTGTAATTATTACTGAGTTAACTGTATTTAGAATTAAATAAAACTGTTAGCTTTTATTCACGTAATTTACATGGTAGGAAATTTTGGAAAAGGTCAGTCAAATAGTTTACTGGGATTAAAATAAAAACTATACTACATCGTAACCAAATTCTTAAATCTGTCATAACCAAATAAACGTTTGTTTTAATATACACATCCCTTCCTAATACAGTACAACAAACCCTGGCCTGGTATCCTGCAGCCAGTGTTTAGGAGTATAGATACTGCAAAATCCTCGTGGGTCAAAATCCGTCTCTGATTCACCGAATGAAATTAATTTAGTTATTTATTATGTAGATTTTGTATGTAGACTCCTAAGTACTCTACAAAAAGTTACTCATTTTAATTTAAAATCAAGCTAGATTGGTTTATTACTTTAAAATAAATACAAAAGTAAATTGATACTATAGTAGCATAATTTGTAAAACATAATTTAAACAGAAATTAGTGGTTTGCAAAACTAAAACACAAAAAAACTCTAAGAAACGAATTTATATATTTTGATTCCAAGTTTTCATTTCAACATTCTCTAACTTGCCTAGGATAATATTACTATGTAAAGATTTAAAATTACATTCAGTATCAAAGGATGACGCGTAACAGATAAATGGATAGTACAAATTCCTTATATCTTAAAACATATTTATTTTATGTTTTGTCACGCGACTTGAACAAAATCTTCTTCCTAGCTATTAGGCCCCAGCGTCTCTATAACGATCCCCTGCCCCTTTGCAACTGCGCCCTCGCGCCTTTATAAATTTACCAATAAATCACAATAATTCTGACAAAGAACAACACTAAATCAAACTACGCCAATACATCACATTTACCTTAAATCTTAATTAGATCCAGTAAATGATGTTGACTATAATTTATAAATTTGTTGTGTGTGAAAACGTGAGAAGAAAAAATATTTTGTTCAAAAATATTCCACTTTATCAAACATTTTTAAAACTTATCAATCGGTATTCACATATAATAAAAAAAAAATATTTTTAAAATTCTAATTTATAGCTTACTATAATTACCAGTTCACGGTTCCAATGTAACAAAATTTTTAAATTGCCTATACAGCCCCGTGTTTTGTCAACTTTGAATGTATATTTAACTTATATCCTTTTTTTAAACTTTCTTTCGTTAACGGCTCAGTGTTGAAGTGTTTCGAAATATTTTAAATTGTCTATACAGCTCGTTGTTTTGTCAACATTAAATATAAATAGTAGTTCATTTTTACATTTTTTTCTTTAGCGTACTTTCGATATGGTTCATTGTTTAACTAAGACGATTGACTTAAATTGCCTATACAGCGCCGTGCTTTGTCAACTTCAAATATATAGCCAAATTTTAAATTCTTTTCGTTAGCTTACTTTCGTTAATTCTAAATGCTTCAACTGTTGAGAAGGGATTGAAATTGCCTACACAACCCCGTATTTTGTAAACTTTAAATATATAGAAGTTCATTTTTACATAGTTTTCTTTAGTTTATTTTCCTTTTCTGTTTATGCTTCTCTCTTGATTGTTACTATATTATAGTTTTATATTTTGTTATAAATGTTCTAATTATTTTAAAAGGGTGATTTAAAGAAAAATAAAAACATGTTCGAAACATAAAAGATGCGTTTAACAAATATTTAAGCCTTTCTGTTTACTATTAGAAATTCTGTGATTACTTAACGTCCAATGTTAAACTTCTTCTGATATTAACAGAGAACTTTGCAAAAAATTACACCAACAAATTTAATAATCCTTCAAAATATACCAGAGGAAATGAACATTTGAGTCACGGTATTTCACAATAGATTCGTAAACTCCAACATCTCTGTTACTTCAAAGCTCGTATGTTGACTGAAAAGCGCCTGAGTACTTGCTTTTTATCTTTTCAAATGGAATCCCATTTCTTAGTTTCTCATCTAGTTCACTTAGGGTTATTCGTTTGTAAGTACGTTTTGTGCAAAGAGCGAGCTTTTATGCGAAATAATTTGCTTTATTTGTAAACTGTACACGTTCTGCAACTTGTGTACTTTATTTACTCCATATGGTTCGCTTTATTGATTAGCATTACTACATTCCGAATATATTTCATGTTGAAATGTTTTTACCGCATTGGGGCGAAAACTGTAAATTTGTTGCTAGCTTTTTAATTATATTTTTTTGCAGATCATTATAATTTTAATTTTATTGAGTCAGTACGGTGTCTGAAGACTGCTTCACTACTCTGTTCCTGTGAATGTGTATTGTTTTTGTGGATTGTTTGTATTTTATTTCAGATAGTCTTAAGTTTATTATTTAATGTGTATTTTTTATTTATAAATATTATTTTATTGCGTAATAAAGGCATTTTCGTACTGTATTATGAGTGGACTCTTTTATAGAAAAGGTTTACTGTACCTTGACGAAAGATATATATTTTGTCCACAATTGCAACGTGGCTTCTGTGAAGCAAGCGATCATTCAAGCAAGGAAAAGGAAATCTATTGATTGATAGTTTTACCAATATTTATGGAACTTAGACTGTACAGTTCTATTAAGACATTGGCTTGGGTGTATGTCTTAAAAAAGGTCAGTTGGTGAACATTGGTGCGTTCTCATAACAATACTTGATTTGAATATTGGGGCTGTGTCCTGTGAGTGGGGGTTGATAAAGAAAGTTTTATCCAATCATTAGCCATCACGAGCAGAATTTACGTAGTAGCCAAGGTTTTGTGTAGACGATGTGATGTCTTTTATTGCCCTACCCTCAACATGCACAGAAACTAAAATCATCTCCTTATTGTTGAGTTTAATGTCGTCGCTATGATTCCACACGGTAGATGGGCAGATGGCGTCAACAATCTAAGCATCTACAATGGAAACCGAGGCCTAATATCTCAGTACTGTTTTCGCTGGTAAATTGCGTCCTGATAATTTTCACTTTATTCTCTGTAGGTAGTTTATATCTCTTTTTTATACCCTCGTCGTAAACAGCTAAAAAAAAAGGAAACCTTTTCATATAACCTGAAAATCATATGTAAATTTTACAATGCCAAACAAAGGAACATTGTATCATTTTGAAATAGAAATGAAATATTAGTCAGAAAATAAGCAATTTAGGGTAAGCAAAAAGGGTAATTAAATCCTAAGAGCATATGGAACAAATTGTTTTAAATTAAAATTACAAGACAATTTATTACAAGAAAATTTTAAAGGTTTATACATATAAAAATTGCACTTATGTAGATAAGTATCATAATAATATGAAAAATGAATATGAATAAAAATTTATTTAGGAACAGGTAAGCTCTCGTGTGTGTTAGTGTGTGTTCTTGGGTGTGTCTGTGAAATATAGTGTGGTTGATTGATTTTATGTAAAATACCACTATATTAGAATTTAGCCTATTTATAATGACAGGCCTGACTGTATAGTTTGGATGGAAAACTTTCTTGCCCTTCTTGTCCCGAGAGCCTCTTATAATTTATAAATAAATATGTCATACCATATGATTTCATACAACAGCTGATTTTATTGTATAGGATCTGTTGTAGAACTGATTTATTATCATGTATCTTATGTTTATTTAGTATCATTTAGTTTATATATAATTATTAATTATTTTTTACCAATTACTATCGATAAATTTACTTTTACGAACAATCTTACTTTAGTAATTGGATATAATGATAACGAGTTATACGTGAATTCTATTTTTCAAATGAAACTTTCAAGACAAGTCTGATACTTTTGAAGAAACTCTTGAATAAAATTGTACAACTTTCCATTTAAATTTGGTTGGAAAGATTTTGTTAACATCTCTAAAGAGTTTTTTATTTAATACAGTCTTTTAATATTAGCCACATTAAATAGTTCAATTAAAACCTCAATTAAGTTTATTATTTATGGATAGTGAATAATCATAGATAGTGACCTATAGTGTCCACTTCTATAGGTCAGCCTTACTGATTAATGAGGTCAAACTGTGTATGTTTTGTACGACGAAACATCTTCAATTTGTAAAGATAGATTTAAAATATTCAAAATAAATCATTAGTATGTCTTATAACATTTTATAAATTTACAACATTTACCATTTCTACGATTATTTTAATTTATTATACTTAGTCAGGAATGCACGAAGAAATGTCAATTTCTATTGGTCAGTTACATAACTGCCTATTAAAATAGTCTTAGTGCGGTTACAACAATTAAAATGCTATAGTGCAGAAGTAAATCTCGTGCCAGAGAATCCTATATGTAGGATTATTTTGGCAGGGACCGTAGTAATACTTGTGAAGATGGCTCTTAATATTTATCTGCGTTTAAAGACATGTCAACCAGTTACTCTCCCTACAAAAATGTAAATAGGAAGAGTAGAATAGATTAGGCGTACCTAAGAACCTTAGGTGGGTCCTTAGGTAGAACCTTGAGAAGTCCATTTCAAGGAAATGTAGGAACGTTGGCTCAGTATCAGAGTAGTGGTTTTCAGACATAATGATATTCAGTTTCAAACTAAATTAATTAACATATATTTGTAAATACTGTATTAAAATCAATTGTCACCCGTCACAGGATTAAAAATATTTATTTGAACTTGGTTGGATGTTTGAAAAAGTATTATATTAACGGTTGAAAATGTGCACTATATATATATATATATATATATACATATAAATATATATATATATATATATATATATATATATATATGTATATATATATATATATGTATATATATATATATATATATATATATATATATATATATATATATATATATATATTTTAATTCTTTAATATTCATGATGATTTTGGTACTGTTTGCCAACGAAAAGCTTTGAATTGTAAATTCAATAATTATTCTTGTATTTGTATTTATATTATTTCTTTATATATATATATATATATATATATATATATATATATATATATATATATATATATATATATATGAGAGTGTAAAAAATAGAATGAACGTAATAATTTCCTACTGGGAATTATTACTCCGAGTGTGTGGGGTTTAAGTTTACTTGCTCTCAACTGGGTTGAAGACAGGTGTTTACCCTTAATTTGACAGTAATAACAGTTTATTGAAACACAAAATAACATCTAAACATGTCTTGAAGTTCCATTGTGTGATGGTTGAAGAGAACTATATCGTTGAAAGCTCATCATATGTCGTATGCAAATAAAATCGCTATCTAATCCATACATCCCGACAGGGCATCCATTAGTACCCGTCAATAGATTTAATTATTTTATATTCCTGATGGAAATTTGTATTACTCTGGTAGAAGTAAATGCCCAAAAAGGCTTGGTCAAAACAATAGCTTACTGGCATCAACAACCGCTCCATAGACGTAACAGGGAAACACAAATTACACTTTTGTTATTACTTGCGACCAGACATTTGTTAACTAAAAGTTGTTAATTGTTAACTTACACTTGGAGAAAACGTTTTCGTCTTACGACTTCTTCAGCCTCGTATTTTTGCCGCTAGAAATGCTGCTGTTATGCTTCCTCGGTACCATTTTTTTTTGAAAGTTGGAAGTGATGTGATCGAAACGTATGTGTGAAATGTGCCGTGTTTGTTCATTTAAGATGCCATTTTTATGTGTAATTTGTAATTTCCAACCAGCTCGTCATGAGCAGCAACAAGATTTCGATATTTAATGAAGGGAAACACAGGTTAAGAAACGAGCTGCTAAAATAACATTTGGAACTTACTTGCGTCAACAGAGGAAGGTAAAGCGTGCTTCGACGAACTATACAGTAAAGTAAACAGTTTTTTTTTAATTCGCAAATAGATTCAATTTTAGTCATTTGCATGTGCCGTATTTCGTTTTGAATAGTTGTCTAACATATTTAGTAACGTGTGGTATCTCTAAAAAAAAGCAATAAATACGCTCAACAACATTAAACTATTCGATATAAATACTATATACAAACATTAAATACACAAAATTCGCCAATTCTTTTGTCAATAAGTATTCTACTAACGGTAGATACCTCTTTCCACCCAAGTTGAGAACTGGTTTACTTATGGGCGACCCTGTCACTAGATGCTATTTTCACTATCTCCATAACTTAAGCATCACTACGTCCTATCGTTAGCCCAATTTAATTATCAATTCATCCCTATTTTTTCCTTTATGTGACGCTTATATGATGTCACAATACATCTATATACCCTAGCAAGGTAGGAGGTTATGCCTCTATCTTAGTCCACTTATATTCACCATCATTGTACCATCAAATGTACTGTCCACTTCGAGCAAGTGTGGTGTAATTTTTCGTTTTAAATAAATGAAACGTCCCAGCCATATAAACTTTAATTTTTATTCAAATCCTTGTGTCCATCTTAAATGAAAAGCAATCACCACCAAAGAGCCCAGTAGTAGCCAAGCACTGTGGAAGGCGACTTCGTAGCCGAAACTAGTTTGTTGTGTGTGTTTATCAAAAACTAATTTTTTGTGAGATTTTGAGTTTACTATTTTCACTTTTACCTTTGTGAATAGTTATCACTAGCTAAGCTCTAATTAACTAAAAGATGTAATTGTAATGATTTCCTCTGAATTTGATTTATTTTCAGTCGAAATGTACACAGCGATTTGAATAAAAGTTTTTGTGAATAAGAATTTTGTTTACTCAGAATAAATCAGCTGTGTTGTTCATTTGTTGTAAAACATTTTTTTTATGTATCAAGTATACATACAGTATATCCTTGTGGAAGAGTAATAACCTGTTCATCCTATCTAAAGTCTTAGTTACGTACTTTATATTACAAAATTTATAAAAATGAATTCGATAATTGTAATGTAATATTCTAAAAGATTTTATTTGATTTTTAGCGATATAAAAGCTTTAGTTAACTAGTGATTTTAACACAATTAATTATTCGTATTTTAATACACAACTTTTAACATTTCAAGAAAATTACGATTTTTAGTGGTTGTAACATTGTTCCTATAAACAATTATACATATAAAATATGTGTTTAATCTTTTCAATTTCTAGAATTTGTATTATTGTTTGTTCGATTTGTTGCATTTCACATGTTTTATTACTTATAGCATTGACTTTATGAAAGATATTACTTTAACCAAGGAATATGTTAAAAGCAATACACTAATTTATAAAGATTACAAAACAATTCTCCTAAAAATATATAATTATGTTCGAATACAGAGTTTCATATCTGATTCTTGCGTTAAGGGAAAGATGTTTCCATTAAGGGCACAATATCTCTTTGTAATACCTTGATGAATGATTTATAATGTTTATCTTCTCACGGAAGCTCTTTGGGATCAACGCCAGATAGCTTAACAAAACCCAAATCACCTTCAGACGGAAAAGCATGATGCATTTCAAGTTAGTCGTAAACGTTTCTTGTACGGTATTTAACCTGCCTGACGGCTGAAACGTTAATGGCTGGTGAGACGTAATACGTATTAAATATGTACATTAACAATCTCTTTATATTCGCTCTACTTGATATAATTATAATGAAATGTCGTTGATACTTAGAAATAACAGAGACAAAGAGAGAGAGAGAGAGAGAGAGAGAGAGAGAGAGAGAGAAAGAGAGAGAGAGAGAGAGAGAGAGAGAGAGAGAGAGAGAGAGAGAAAGAAAGACCGAGAGAAAATGAGAAAGCAGAGTATGCGGGGAGAAAATAGCCACGCATCTTATAAATACAAAAATTATAATTTAAAAATGTACAACATCATGAGCTTTCTACCAAGCATAAAATATATACTCTATTCTGTATTTAGTGCAGTACTTCTCGTAAGTGTAATTATCTTGCCAAGAATCTAAGTTACTTTATTAAAATACCAATCATTTTATATAGTAGTGTATTATAAAAATTATTTTCTAATTTTGTGTCTACGCAAATGTATGGCTTTATAATTTAGTTGTACTGTAGAGGGCCTGTAATAGGTAAATATTTAATTTTAGGTTATATGTGTATGTTATGTTATTATACATTTAATTTCATTAGACTAGAAATTTAGAATGTTATTAAGTATCACGGGAAGGATTTAAGATTATCCTACAATGGCCTTTAGCCCCTTATACGTGCAGACCTATACTTTGCAACATCCTAAGAACATTATTTCAACCATTTCATCCAATTAGATTAGTGTTAGAAAAGTTAATAACACGTAGAATAAATTATTTAGTGCCCAAAGGGCCAAGAACGTTTTGGAAGAATGTGTGTGCACGGACTATTGTGTTCATTGTGCAAGTGAACTATCTGAGATCACATTATTATAGCTCATGATATTAGAACAAATTCAAAAGTTTTTAGTTTTAAGAGGACATGGTATTGTGTAACTAAATTGTATTCGGAACTAGTCAAATTTCCTAGAAAAAATATTTTCTACACTGTTCTAAGAAATTATTCTAAGCTATGAATAATATTCACTATTAGGTTACTAATAGTGATTGCTATTAGTTAAGCAACCCTACACCGCGTAATAGGTTTCTAATTCTGGTCGATATTCATTATTTTTCATTACATACATTTCTTAGCCTCCATCATGAGCAGCGTAGATAGGATTATCAAATAATTATTGTATATAATTATAACTCCATAATGAATTTTATGGTTTACAACATTTATTCCAGAAAACGTAACTTTACACCCTCCTCTATTTCTTAAACTTAATTTATGCGGACCCATAGAAAAGTTGAAGCCTTGGGATAATCTAAAGAATTTGTATTTGGCTTTGAAACTACGACTGTTTACTTTGGGCAAAGTTTAAACTCTCACGGTGTTGGACGTTGAGGGCCCTTTACTGTAGACTCATGTAGTATGTTCAAAGTTTGCTTTGCTTATCTTGGGCGATATCAGGCAAACTTTAGCCGCAAGTATTTGTGTTGCATGGCACAGCATACAGGCTATAACTACGTCTTCAAAATATCCTTAATAAACCTTACTCAAATGATGACAACTATCTCTATAATATTCGAATTGATAACACTTTTTCAACAATTATCAATCTTTAAATAATTCCTATTTATTTGCATACTTAAATTTGTAATTAGTCAGCCACCATTATAATAATGGCGGGATGAGGGAGCCACTATTTAGGGACTTCCTATGACCTACATCACATCACATCTTTTTACTTTACTCCTGTCCGCTACAAGTTTGATCAGAATTCCCATTAGATTTTAACTTCGACGGTAATCGCTCAACATTTCCAATAGGAGTGATTGAATCACAAAAACACAAACACACACAAACACCCCCTCCAATACACACACACACACTTCATGAACACAAATATAGTTTAACCAAAAGTGGAGACGTAGTATACACAGGAAATATTGTTGAAACATATTCATATGTGGTACGTTCCATAAACAGGAATTTGTTTCCCAACAAGGATTTGAAGTAAATAATGTGGATGTGATGCTTTATGATAAACAGGTTTTGATGAAGATGTGTATGTGTAAAGGTGCGTGCGAGCGTGTGTGTGTGTGTGTGTGTGTGTGTGTGTGTGTTTGTGTTTGTGTTTGTGTGTGGGTTTGTATGTGTATGTGTGTAAGTGCGTTCGTATGTGTGTAGGTGCGTGCGTATGTGTGTAAGTGCGTGCGTATGTGTGTAGGTGCGTGCGTATGTGTGTGTGTGTGTGTATGTGTGTAAGTGCGTGTGTGTGTGTGTGTGTGTGTGTGTGTGTGTAGGTGTGTGCGTACGTGTGTGTGTGTAGGTGTGTGCGTATGTGTGTGTGTGTGTGTGTGTGTAGGTGTGTGCGTATGTGCGTATGTGTGTGTGTGTGTGTGTGTGTGTGTGTGTGTGTGTCTGTGTCTGTGTTAATGTTTGTGTTTGTATATTAATGATAAGCATAGTAAGACTGTACGACCAGCATTTCTATTACCCTAGACAGCAATATTCTCAATAATATTAAACTATGGAACATATTTCTAAAGTTAAATAAACAATATAATCCCAATATCAAAGTATTTATCACTATAAAGCATAAAAGTATAAACAAATGTATAAAATTTAATAGTGAAAATAATTTGACAATCATACACAAGCAATATAATAGAAAACGTAATTATAATAATTAGTTACTTAATAATTACGAATAATAATATTTTACTGTAATGTTTTGAATTATTGTATTGTACTATTTAGTTTTTTTTTAATGGAGTGATTGGAAAACTGCTTTCGAATACCGTTACAAATGGTTTCCATCTATTCATACTAATGAAACCACATAAAATAAATACAAAACATTTATGATTAGGTGCAAAACGACTTTGTAGACATAATATACGTATTTCATGTCAGAGTTAATATGCCAAGGCATAAATCACTTCTCCTAACACAAAATTTATATCTTCTTGCCAAACTTTATAAGTAACCTTCAATAATCGTATGTAAACAAAAACACAATAACACTTTCAAATTGCACAGTTGAGCGGTAATGTGTTACTGAACATATAAAACAATATACTACTGATAGAGCTAATTATTAGGCTGTGAAGTGATTTTGTAAGCAAATCCATGTCACTGTGAAATTTCATAGTAGTAACTGAAATAGTTTTTTAAACGTATAACATGCACCATGGGTTGGAAGTGAATGTCACGCTGTAAAGTTTATCTAAATACAAATTTGTAATTTTTAAAAGCTATTGCTGAGTTACAAGGTGGCTTTTCAAAACTAAAGTGTTATCATTTAGGAAAAGTGTGTTAGTACAACCTTTTAACAAGTATACCCTTTGAGGTATACAACTGATCCACAAATTAAGCTATACTCGCTAGAGGCTAGAGGCTAGAGGCTAGTGGAAAATTAGATTATTCTTTAAATGTAAAACATTTCTCTAAATATTAACAAAATTACTCTCGAAAAAATTTCATTTTTGACCTAATCAGTCTTCCAGCAAACTGTACAAAATAATGGCAAATTAGATTAACGTTAGGCTGTAAAGCATTTCAGTAAATATTTTATAAAACAATTCACAACCAACCAATTTATTTTTAGACATATTTAGACCTTCTGCAAATGCCAATTGTACATACTAGGGGGAAACTAGTTTATTGAGCTGTAAATTCATTTCTGTAAATAAGGTATAAGGAGATTCTTATTCTCCTATAAGAAGAATCTAAAATTTTCATTTATGAGTTATAAAGCAATTCGATTTATGATTATAAATTTACATTGATGATCTGAAAAACCTTTCAGTATCGAAAACATATATATATATATATATATATATATATATATATATATATAATGTTATATCTAATTTAGTTATGCAGTTCCTTGGGCACGATTGGGATTTATGTTCCTAACATAACCCTACCTAAAGTCGCTATAAACCCTTACTCATCATGGTTAACCTTTGCGTATAATTTTAATTGCAATCATAAGACACGCAGGAAGACTTCGTTGGGCTATGTTTTTTGGATACGTTAGTCTTTAACTTTAAAAAAAATTCAAACCTATTTCTACCAGTTAAAATATACCATAATATATCTGCCAGATTAAAACGTGTATCATGGTGGATTTCTGATTTCAATTGAAAAAACGGAGCTTTTTCTCATACTGGCTTATGTTGACTGTCAGTATGATGTCTAACTAAAACACACATAAAAATAATTGTAAAAAATACTAGATTTTAATGTTGAACCTAGAAAAAAGTCTCCAACCACCCAGTGACCATGACTGATTTCTTGTAAATATTCTGTTAATATTCTTGTTGTCAACACTGTTAGTATGTTGTGTCACAATCTAAGGCTGTAGTGTGAAATTCTACATAGGAACATAAAAACTGAACAAAGTTTTTCAGAGTATGATCACTGCACTTTTCATGGGCCCTGACCTAACTAAAATGGTATTTCTTCAGAAATATTTGTAAAGAAATTATTAATAAATGGACCTAATTTGTTTTTCTAAGTGGTTTTGCGGATAAGTATAAAAACTTTGAAATTGTACTTCATATATGAAATGTTGAGCTGTTATTTTGGCGAAAAGTATCTTTTGCGCCGACTACGTACGTTACAAACTAACGCAGTCAACAGTGCACTGTGACGATGTTTGTGCAATGATTGTGCATTTCTCCCTTCCCCGCAGCCGACTATATAAGAGAAAACTCTCTCCAGTTGACTTCTATGTGGCAGTGTACCCAGAGCGTCCAGTTTGTTGGCCGTGTAGGAAATCTTTTACAAGGTAGTGTCGAAGTATCTATTTATTTATTGTTTTACCTTTAGGAATATTATTCATATTTATATTGTAAGCCCCAGTCAAGCACATTATCATACGAACATTAAAAATAATTTTATATGATGAATATTTTATTCTCTTTAGTTGGAAAAACTTTATAAGCATCCATATTTTATATCAATCATTTTAATACACAAAGTTTTTCAACGTAGAAATTAAAATATATAATCAATCATTATTATTATTAAAATTTGTAATATCGTTTCAACATCCTATTATAATAAGTATTAGCCTCCTATAAATAAATAAAGGTATATTTGAATGTTTTGCACCACTTATTGCTTACAAGTTAAAATATAATGAAGAAGAGTATAAAAATCTCATTTCTTATTGGATCCAATGGATATGTTAGTAATACAAAAAAACTATTTATCTGTAATTTCCCATACAAAACATAAATAACGGTTTAGTATCGTTAAATTAGGTATTAGTATACTTAGTGAGGTATTAGGTACTCTAACTAATATATGGGTAATCTATTGTGAGTAATATTAGGTATATTAGATTAACATTAAATGTTATTGCTTACAATGTTATTTTTCAAAATATACTTGTTATTATATTTACATTGTATATACCATACAAATCAAACACACAAATATATATATATATATATATATATATATATATATATATATATATATATATATATATATACTATAATATGTATTCTTGTGTATTAATAAAGAAATAACACAATTTACAAATACAAGAATAATTTATTGAATTTACAAATGAAATCTTTTCGTTGGCAAGAGGTACCAACATCCTCAAGAATACTAGAGGAATTGCTGGAGAGTATGTCTAGTATTCCTGAGGATGTTGGTACTGTTTTACAAAGAAAAGCTTTGAATTGTAAATTCAATAAATTATTCTTGTATTTGTAAATTGTGTCATTTCTTTATATATATATATATATGTGTGTGTGTGTGTGTGTGTGTGTGTGTGTGTGTGTGTGTGTGTGTGTGTGTGTGTCTGTATGTAGGTATGCATTCATATATATATATATATATATATATATATATATATATATATATATATATACATATATGTGTATATATATATATATATATATATATATATATATATACATATATATGTGAGTGTGTGTGTTAGTGTGTGTGTGTGTTTGTGTTTATGTATGTATGTATGCATGCATATATATATATATATATATATATATATATATATATATTTCTATACAAATGATATTTAAAGGATGGGTTTTTAATATAACTTATTTGAAGGAAATTATAGATGACTTGAATTAAAATGGTTTACTCCTAATTTCAAATCATTACTATATTTAGTTTCTTAAATTTTCAACATTTTTAATTACTATTCACTACCTTAATAATTAGTTTACTTGAAATAAACTCGGAATATATAAAATACAAATATTATATTGTAAAATAATGCCCCCATTATTAGCAAAATTCCTTGAAACCGCCAATACGTTTGAACTTTAAAAATTGGAGTAGAACTTCTAATTAATATGTTACGTGCTCCTCTTCATAGTGCTGTTTTACTTTACCAAACAAAAGTTAGTGAAGCCGAGTTGCGGAAATTAGATTTGAAATATAACAGCTACAACACCAGGACTGACAACACACAGAGTGTAACATTGTTCATGATTTAATTAAGGTTTTATGTTTTAAAATCTTACACTGCTTTTCAAATTATTTCCTCGAACTATATTGACTTTTAACCTTAGGATCGAATGGTGATTCAAATTTCGAACATAAACTCAGTGTATATTTTGTTCCAAATTCCTTCAAAGAAAATCAATATCATTCCAGAAATTAAGTTTACTATAGATGGTGGTTTTTTTTATTTCTCATTTTCAATGGAAAGCCATAAAGCTGAACAAATTTATGGATAGAAATTTCACGCCGGAAAAATTTCCGGAAATGTTGGTAAAGGAAAGATATGTAGTAACTAACAGGAAAGACCTACTAAGAGAAACCTTATACAAGATATACAGTTTAAAGCTTTATTAAAACCCAGTATGAGAAAGTATTTTAATGATGTAAGGGCTATATAGAAAAATAATACTGGTTGAAGACAATCTCTATAGTTATATAATAAAAGTTTATTTCATCGTATAATTTATTTATTTAATTAAAATGATACTGGGTTTGTATAACATCTGGTAAGAGTAAATAGTGTTTGGAGTTGTCATTATAAATACTCTCTTTTATTATGAAAATTATTCGTGATAATGTTTAATTAATTACACAATTGTTGAAATACTTTTATTACACAATATTTGAATAGTTTTAATTTCAATATAGGAGATAATTAGTTTTTGGGCGTAATAAGAAACACGTTATACCGTTTTTAATTAAAAAGTGTTAAAAAGATACGTCCATATAGAGCTTTAATTAAATCCAGGGTAAAAATAATTAGGAGCTAAGATCGTGTAAAAAGTAAATTATAAAGAGTATGACGTCACTGCAGATTATCTTAAGGACATTTAAGGCAAAATATATAAGCTTGTGGGCAAAGTTAATATTGAAACAGTAATGACAATCAAGAGACTAGTGACATTTAAAGCTTATAGGCCTACGCGTATCAGTGACTCAAAATCAATTATTTATTTTACTTTATACAATGAATAAGTCACACTTAATGAGTGAGTATAATTTTGCAAAATTTAAAGTGTAAATATTTAGATTAGTATGTAAAACGTTATAAATCGGACTAGATTGCTTTCAACTCACTGATGATGTTGACTTAAAGATCACTGATTGAAAAGTATATCGGAAAGTATATTAATTTTGATTTGGTGTTTGTCATTTTCAACTTATAAAATTTTGTTACATCGTTTGGAATTTGAATGGTTTAGTGGTTTGATAACTGTCTAAGAATAGTGATAACTTCCCACTTTGTAAACATATAATTTAAAAATAAAGATTTATATGTTAAAATTTATATGTAAATATTTAGATTTTTAAAAAAATTTTGGTTTTCATAACTATCCTTCTTTTATCGTAGACTGTATTAGTGGATCTCTGGATCCCTAAAATGAGGGATATTTTCTAGATATATACTACACGTGATTCTCTTGCGTCAATTACAAATATCTTTACATGGTTTCTAAGTGACGATATTGAAAAAACCCTATTTCCCGTTTTTACCCTTTAACAAACTTGGTTCATATTACTCGTTAAATAACAAATGATTAAAAGTTGGCTTTTACACTGTAAATGAATATTTGCCTCTGGAAATACAGACACTGTGAGTTCCCTTTTAATCAAATAAAATTACTTCAAATTAATAATCAAATTACTTCAAAAAATTATATTAATCAAATTTGACTTACCTACCCCAAAAACGTGAAGAAGAGGTAGCGCAAAGGACAAAAGTTGGGCAGATACTAATACTAAAACAACAATAGAGAAATAACGTTTGATACTATTGAATATATTTGAGATATTGATTTATTAAGATTTGTTTTAAATAAAATCAGTGTTATTTAATTTTCAACTAAAGACGTTTTTCAAAAATAATGAAATGCTTAAAATGCTTTCTCGATAACCTCGGTTCTCTGTGATGTGAATACTAACTACACCTTCACAGATAATAAAATGTTTGGTTAAATGTATTCTGGTGAACATCCGTTATGGAAAGGTGCCAGAAGGAAGGTAGTTCTCTTTTTCTCCCGCTGGGGATTGCAGTGGTTAGGTCAAGAAGGAAAATATAGGCCGACCGCTAGCTCGAAATTATCAATAACGATTTTCAAAATCTACCTACAATGCTCCAAATTGATTATACTGCCAGATTCATTGTAGGTTTGCACACATAATGGATGTTGTGCTTTACGTATGTTTTATTCATATTTTAGTGTATTCAGCCAGTTAGAATGTAGAATCTCTCTTCACCCCGATTGAGTACAGTTAT
Organism: Prosapia bicincta; assembly: GCA_036971475.1. Taxonomy (NCBI): domain Eukaryota; kingdom Metazoa; phylum Arthropoda; class Insecta; order Hemiptera; family Cercopidae; genus Prosapia; species Prosapia bicincta. The sequence goes on along the minus strand of JBAIZL010000006.1, from coordinate 84,921,426 downwards.
ATCTTTGGTGTCAAATAAGTTACAATATACCCAAATCAGGAGTTATGGTATTCAAAACGCAACATGCAGTACAATTTTCGAAACAACTTGTAATCATTTTACTAATCAGGCAAGCATGAAAGCTTAATCGTTTGATAACACTTTTGCCAACTTCCGAAAAAGTAAAAAGTTATTAGTGTAATAGAATCTTATAGTGAAGCCGCATTTAGTAGCCTAAGTAAATAATTTACTCGCTTTGAAAATACTTTACTTATAAGAACACTAGTTTAGGACGAAGAGTAGAGTAGACCAGCAATCACTTCGGTCCAGAGAAGGTTTAGTTCAGATAACCGACTCTGCAACGAGATGCCATAATTTTCAGCAATTCTCAGAACCAAGGCATTTAAAAGCTTCCTTAGACTGCAAGGTGTCATAATAATGTAATAAATTCCATATTTCGTATCGTTTTTTTTTACATAAGGGTTTGAGGGGCCGACGCCTCTAAAATTTAAACTTATACAATATGAATATAGTATGATTTTAAAAAAGCAGAAAAATCGTAGCATATTTTTCCTGTTGTAATAATAAATAATGCATATTTAATTAACAGTTCAATCATTTGTGATGAAATAGGTAATTATTTAACATAACCTAAAATTTATTGTAATGAGTGCGGCATCGACACACTAAATTTCAATTTCATTTAAAGAACTAGCAATGACCACGTATGCAAATGCTTACTTTAGGCAACATTACCTTCCTTTAACAATTAAATACACACTGGCAACCCTAAAACTCTTCACTCCTTCATTGGTAAAAACTAATGTAATCTTTCGTAAACACAATAAACGACAAACTAGATACAAAACATTCATTATTTCTATTTATAGGTAACTTATTTGAGAAGAACGAAAACAAGTTAATGAATGGAAATGTAACTTTCAAAGCACATGCCCAATTTATTTTGCTAACGCATATAACGACAGTTTCGATAGGTTAAGGGCAAGAGATCTGATATTTAACAATTACGACTCCCATTTGTAAGATTTAAATTATGTAAGAGAGCCAAAGATCAGCTGCCATATTTGGGGTTATATGACAATCCAAAAACAATGACAAAGACCTATTCTTCTACCGTCATTATCGCAATCGTTCTTCCCTGTTAGGCCATAAAATCAACTAGCAGAGAAGTCCTGTAGCTGACAAATTGTCTCAAAGTTTATGGTACTCTCAGGTATCGAACACGGAACCTTCAAGTTAGTAACGGAGTGCTTTACTCACTATAATACGGTGGCGATAATGGTTTTTAGTCAACTGTAAGAACAAAGAAAGTTAGACCTAAGATTACTATAGTATTGAATCTTGTTTTATGGTTTCTGATTTAATTTAAATTGTTAGATTAAAATATAACCTAATTTTAGAAAATCATAGCATTTTATCGATGTATGTGTAACCTTAATCATGTGTAGAGCAGACTTGCATAGCAGAAGGACATATTCTGTACGTCAGTCATTGCTCTGAATTTTAGTTGTTAGAGACAAGTAAACTTTGGTTATTTCTTCCTATTATTTTACTTCAACCTTATTCTAACCCATTACTAATTATGAGGCATAATATGATGATGATATGTGGCTATTTACTTCAACATACTAATAATTTTTTAAACTTATTTTGACTTGAATATAAAATATTCTAAGAGTTGTAAACATGTTACCACCTTTTAATGCCTCCTACTATATAGGCCAACTTAAAGATTAGAAAAAGGAAATTATGTTACCCGTTGTACCACTAAAACCAGCTTTAAAACGATAACCCGTAAATAGGATAACTGAAAAACGTTGTTCTCCTTCCGGGATATAAGTGGTTTAGTTAGCCTATTAAAATTCAAAATAATGAATTATAGGTAAATAGTTTCTTTAGAATTTTACAGCAAAATTTTAAAATAGATTGTATTTCCTTTTGTTCTTAATAAAAACGTGAAATATCTTTAAATTTGATTATTAAATAAAATAGTTGCTTATAATACATATTAACAGGGTTAGCTATTATTACTCGCAATTTTCCATCAGAAACTATTTAGTTCAAATCGTAGAATCAATTTGAAATTAAAATAAACAATGAATAGTAAACTGTTATTTCTTTCGTTTTGAATCACATTTAAACATCATTTAATAGGGTAAGAACCGGCACAATAAGGTAAAACTAGAGCCATAAATGTAGATTATTGCAAGCTTTTACAAAATTAAAAAATTATTTACTGCGAAGCAACGCTGAGTAAAAAAAAGACTATTTTGTTTGTCTAAAACACAAGCAAAGTAAACGAAAACCAAGGAGACCAAAAATTAGGCTTGGCCGTGGAAACAAATAGACTAACCACGGGACTTCATACTTGTCACAAACATTTACAGTTTGGTACCGAAATTCGTTCTGTTTGATCAGCATTCGATGCTTGAGACGTTGTAAGAACTTTGGTCTTCTCAATTTCAATTTTATATTCCATTTTAGAGGAATTAGTTTTAACCTCTCTCGCTCACTATTTCTCTCACCTCCATTTCAACTACTCGCTCACTATTTCTCTCACCTCCATTTCAACTACTCGCTCACTATTTCTCTCAACTCCATTTCAACTTCTCACTCACTATTTCTCTCACCTCCATTTCAACTACTCGATCACTATTTCTCTCACCTCCATTTCAACTACTCGTACACTATTTCTCTCAACTCCATTTCAACTACTCGCTCACTATTTCTCTCACCTCCATTTCAACTACTCGCTCACTATTTCTCTCACCTCCACTTCAACTACTCGCTCACTATTTCTCTCACCTCCATTTCAACTACTCGCTCACTATTTCTCTCACCTTCATTAAACTACTCGCTCACCATTTCTCTCACCTCCATTTCAACTACTCGCTCACTATTTCTCTCACCTCCATTTCAACTACTCGCTCACTATTTCTCTCACCTCCATTTCAACTACTCGCTCACTATTTCTCTTACCTCCATTTCAACTACTCGCCCACTATTTCTCTCACCTCCATTTCAACTACTCACTCACCTCCATTTCAACTACTCGCTCACTATTTCTCTCACTTCCATATCAACTACTCGCTCACTATTTCTCTCACCTCAATTTCAACTACTCAAATTTACTCTATGCAGCAAAAATATAATAAAATATCATAAACAAAGATTTTATTAAGTAATCCCAACTTCATAAGTAATATTTAAATAAATCTAAAACGTTTCCTTGTTTTGACCGAATAGGAAATAAATATAGGGAAATTTTCACGTAATTATAGCATTTAATTGATATTTTTTTGTGAACACGTATACAAATGTCCATTAAAACCATGGGATAAAATAATACAATGGAAGAAGTTCCGACATGATCTACCTGAATGACGTCATGAAGGTGAATACTAAACATGTTTTGCAAAATATGTAGGCCTATATAAACATCATACATATACATATTCATTGCGATAAGCTATTCATTTACATGGTCAAACCTAAACGACATATATGGCCGACCAAAGTGTAATAAAGATGTAGTAGATTCTGCGAAATTCTCAGCCAAACACAAAGGAACCAATTGCCTGTCTTTATTGTAGTTTGGAAAAATTACAATTCGTATCAAGGACTTATAAACGCGATTTTGTTACATAAGTGCGTGGAATCACAGTAATCGAATCGGGTACTAGTTTTTGTTCTCTGACCAGAACAAACTTTCTCTAAGGCTTTGGTTGTAATGCCGCTCTCAGTATTCAGCTAATCACATCTGTTCACCAAATAGGTTTTGTACCTTCTTGAAGTCCAAACTTAAAAATGAATTTATTACTTTATGGTTAGTAATAAAATACAAAGATTTCTTGATATCATAGAACTTTTGTGTCTTCATATGTATATATTTAATGTCTTTATTTCCTAAATTTACAACCTTTCCCATCGAAGTCCAGCGAATGATTCAAAATCATTTCACGTAAACACTGAAATGAATAATTCATACACTTAAACCTAGTCTTATAAACCACATTATCAATATCAAATATGATGTTATTCTTTAGATAATATGGTAAAATTTAATGAATTTGGCTTTAAATTAAAGTTATTAATTTCAAGCCGCGAGAACCTAACATTACTTCAATGGCTTAACTGCTTACAAAAACAAATAATTAAAATACTTCTAAAGTGTATAGAATACTCTAAAGTGTTTTAGCATTAAGTTTTACATTTACTGTGAATTAAATAGGATAAATAACGACTATTTATTACAATACATTAAGCGTCCAATACTTTGTAACATGTGCTCGACAATTCAATGAGACAGGATCTCCCTTTGATCAACAATAATGAATAATTATACAAAATTGCAAACAGTTATAGAATTGAACAAAAATAGAAACAAAAATATCCAACCACAATTTAAACAAAAAACTAAATATTATATGTAGCAGATTAGGTCAGCTCAAATTGAAATGTCGGCATGCTCGTTAACACAGCTGCCCATGTACTAGTGAAGTTACCACAATTATAAATCATGGAAGTAATTGCCACTGTTTTTATCTTATCATATCCCCATGATCCTTAGATAAAACTTTATCTATAATAGACATTTTTAGATAGATATATTTTTTATTTTACATAAGGATAGAAACAGGGATAAAACTCCAGTGCGTCAGCATTTTTATAGCTTTACATGGACAGTGTGTTAAATTTAACACGGTAACACTTTTATTTGTGGTAACGTAATGTGTTACATTTAAATACATCAATTTATATTTATTATGTAATTTGTAATTGTATTTTGTTGTCGTTTCATGTTATAATATTTTGAGTGTGTTGGTATCATATACGAAATTTAATTTTAAGACAATGAAGATGATAGCTTAGTAATATCGAAACTTCATGCATACGTCTTAAAAACTCTTTGACTTTTAGTGTTATATTTAATGGGCCATTGTATAATTTTAAAAATTTACTTAGACCGAAAGAAATATGGCACTAAGGGATTCCTACATTTTGTCTAAATTTGTCGTAAAAATATCTTTAATTGGGGTTGGCATTCATTGAATATTATTATTTACACGGACATAAGACAACTAAACTATAAGTTTCTGTTCTTTTTTTTTTAGTACAATTCTATCGCCTGTTTGTAACCTATTTCAAAGGTAAGGTATTTTGGTGTTAAATGTGTAATTGTTTGACATTGGTATAGTTGTATCTATAACTTTACTTAAAAATGCATGGATTTCTTTTATTTGTAAAACTAAACAAAGCAAAATTTAATAGTGCTATTAAGTTTTTAAATTTTTCAATTCTTCCATTCCTCATTTAGCTCTTTGCTATTATACTCGTAAGCCACCACCCGAATGTTATTTAATTCGACAGCTGATAATCTGTCTCTTTTGCTCTGATTTAACCTGTTCTCTGTCTACATTTCTCCAATTTACTCTGTTAATAATATACGACACAGGACTGTTAGCTGACAACGGCCTTAGTTGCAATAGTGTCTGTTAGATGTCATTGTTATAGACGTCGTGTCGCAATGACAGCCTTCATTTACGATAATCCCTGAAGGAAATGCAGTTACTTTAAACAAGCAAGTTATTTTTCAACTTGGTGAAACATAGTTTTACACTGCAGAGTACGATTGTACTAATAACATTGGTAGTCCAGTCTAGGTTTTATAAAATTAATTATATGTATTAGGTTTACACTGGGGGTCATTTATCAACGTCTAATTAAATCACAATTATTGCGAAATAACTTTCGCTATTAGTCACATCTGTTGAGAACTCTTGAAAAGGTCCCTGGTAATCTCCATAAATCAATTTATGGCCTTCATTGAAACCTTTTGTACGACTGAAGAGTGACCTTGTCAAGATTATCTCTTCAGAAGGGAGATTAAGTCGCCTTAAGCGGTCTGACCTTATTTCTTAACATTGATTGTAGAAGACTGTCGTATCTGGTAGTTCAATTATTGTTAAACTGCACAAATAATCAAACTACTAAATTAATCGATATTTTTATCCTTTTGATATCATTATTTTACTGGGCGACACTTTATAATGTTCCAAATACAACTACGCAGTTTGAAGAGTAAAGAAACTGGAGTAAGTCTGCCCTCTGTTAGAATCAAAAAGGTTACATAAAATACATAAAAGGTCCCTCTTACAAGGTCTACAAGATACCTATCCATGTAAGATTAAATTTGAGGAGGTCTACCTGAAGAAAGATTCAACTAGGAAAGAAGGAAGACAGTTTTCCGTATTAAGGGAATTTGTGAAACCACTATCGTTCCGAATAGTTTAAAGGTGTTTGAATAAAGTTGGAGTAGGATTTATTAACAAGTCCTGGATTAGGTTACGGACATAAGCTACTGGTTGGTATATAGGGGAGAAGAGTGACGTCACATGTGGTTAGTAGCGCAACTATGGTCCTCTATCTATAAGGGTCATGAATAGGTATATATATACGTTAAACCTCATTTGAGCAAATGGAGACTTACAACTAATAACTCAGATTTAAAAGGTATTACCAACGTGTATCAAAGCACAAAAATAAACAAATATGCTTTCCCGTAATCTTTTTCAGGTTTGTCCTTTGAAGCCCAATCCTTTTGCAAACGTCCTCTTCAGTCTAAATTTTATATATCTTTGCAGATACTGTGTTATCTTTATCTAGACGTTCTTCTCATATTGTAAAGATTATTGCAAAATTTTCGTTGTAATCTAATTGGTTCAGTGCATTAGTATATTTTGAAAGTTAATTTTAATTTATACCAGGTCGTTTAATTTAAAGCGAGACACTTAATACAAGCCTTGGAACTACCATCGCTTTTCTCTTTTAGATTAAAGATAAATTTATTTTAAACATATATTTTAAAAGAGCTTTGAAAACATTGACTTCAATAAAAATAAGTATTGATTACCGATCAATTATTAGTCCATCCCGACTGAATACAGGCATATATATAAAAACTACGAGATTAATAGTACCCACTGATAAGGTGTTTTTTTCAATAACCTCATCACTCATCCCCACGCCCCATGATTTCTAGCCTTCTTCTCCTTTTAAATTCCATAGGTAACCATCCATTGCTTCCTTTACAAGTCGTTGTTACAAGAGGTATCCGCAATATCAGTTGTTTTTTGCATAATTTCTTCTATATATGGGTTTTTGAAATAGTTTTCTTCTTGTGACACTCTTTCGATCATGATTCCTCTTCCTCTTTCAAGGACATCAGATTAGACTAAACTTATCGTCTTTTCATCGGTTTCCTTTAGTTTCTTGTAAACAGAAAGCCCGAAACATTTGTAGAATAAAACAAATTGTGGTATGTTAGAAACGATTTTATTGATTCATTTTATGCTGTTACTCTTAATTTCGTCATACGATTTCTACACGAAAAATATCAGGTAATTAAACACAATGTCTTATGTCAATTTGTTGAAATAAATTCATTCATATTCCACTAACGATTTATATTTTCAGGAATTTTCATTACAGCTGTTTTTATAACATCGTAATCATTACCAGAGTAATCATTACTCTCTGAACCAACTTCCTGAGTATAACTGTGATGTTAATAAAGTAAAATCCCATAACAGATCTTGAACTTGAAACATGTGTTTGGTAACTCACCTTACGACATCTTCAACTCCGGCAGAGTCTTAGATTGAAGGATTCCTCTTGGTCCTTACGTATTTACACACCTATGTCTCTTAAATCCCTCATCCTTTGCACGGAGAAGGTTTAGTCAGTGAGACTTCATGTTTAAGCTCTAAAGGACGACGTTAAACCACAATTTATATAACCTATTCTTTAAAACCATACTAATATTTTCATTCGCATACTATAAAAACAAGAGTCCCTAATTCGCAGAGAATTTGATAAAGACTATTATACTTTCTCTGTATATTTGTGAACATGTAATCAGACATAAAAAATATACTGAAAATACGACTTCATTTTGAAAAAAAATGAGTTTTTTCGAACAATAAAAAAAATTTAGATAATTAATTTCATAACTTATTTGTCAGGTATTGCGATGTAAATACTACGAAATAACAACAATAGTCAATAAATAAAAATCATTATCCTTGAAATTACTTGTTTACAGATGCCTGTAAAGCTTCAAGAGCGGTTACCAGCAGCCAAATCCAGGGTATACGAAGAGTTCAAAATGTCACCAAAGGGAATCTCTCAGGACATTGCAACACTGAAAGAATGGTTACTAAAGCAACCCCATCTGCCATACATTAGAGGTGGTAAGTACAACATTATCCACACTAGAAAGACTTTTACGTCCCATAAATCCCTGTTGGGATTGTATTTGAGCCAATGTTGTCAAGTTGGTGCTCACATCACGTTCTTACCAAGTTTTCTTGACGTACGTGGTTGTTTAGGAATCCGGCAAGAGCTCGTCCTGACCATTACAGATGTCTTACTCGGCTCTTCCAGAAACTTGTTTAGCCACAGTTTATCTGTATTCACTTGGGTTTACCTTTGGTCTGGTTAATTTTACTAAAACATTTCGGGCTCTATTTTAACATTTATCTCAGGTGACTTCAATGCAGGTGACACAATCGTATATAAAATAGCTCCGCGAGAAATGTTTTCATCATAAGAAACATGACAATACATTGTTTGGTAAGCAATTAAGAACCATTCATTAATATCCCCTGAAAATTACTAAACATTATCTATAATAATTGCATACTCTAATTCATATATTTTCTTATAAGATTATACTATTTTTATGTGTGTTTGTTTTTAAATTTACATTTGAATATAACACAAAGAAACTCCAGTTGAAAACGTGTTTAGGGCTTTAGCTTTTTTGCAAGATATAGGCTGTACGTTATTTTCCCAAAAATTAGGCCCCAACGATAAATCGTCGTTCGCCTACTCCCTAAAACGTATTTCGAAAGGATATACACTTATTACGAAATAATTTTGCCTCATTGTTGTTTTCTCCGTAAACTATCGTAACTATATATCTATGCAAGTTGATAGATAAATATTTTCCTCAATGAAAAATAATACTATGTTTTATGTTAATTTTACTTACAAGTAAAACTCATTTCTTTCAAACTAATTAAAACTTTTGCTCAAACTAATTAGACTAAAATTACATGTACTCTTTTAAACCCTAGTCAACACACAAAAATAATTTTGTATGAATACAAACTAGAAAAAATTAATTAAAAATATAAAATAACATAAATATATACAATTTAGGTTATAATTAAAGAATAAAAATATGGTACCCTACAACTCACAAATGTACAATTTTTTATTTCATACGCGTTTCAACGTCTAATTTGTCGTCATCCTCATTAGAGGAGTAGATTTGTTATTAAATTAGAGTAGATTCAAATTTGAGTAGTCCTCAAATTAGAGTAGTTTTGTTTATTAACTTTATAGGTTATGTTTAATATATATTTTTTTTAGTTAATTTGATTTTTGTATTTTCACTGAGGATGACGACAAATTAGTCGTTGAAACGCGTATGAAATAAAAAATGGTATATTTGTGAGTTGTACCATATTTTTATTCTTTAATTATAACTTTCACTCACAAGCCAGCTCGAATATTATTTACAATTTAGGTTGTTTACTTTTATGAAAGGGAGAACTATTTTAATTTCTCTTCAAGAGCCTTAAAGACAAGTTAATGAGGATTAGAACAACACTATTTCAAAAAACAAATTGTGATTCTTAACGAAGTTTGAGATATAAAACGAAACTTTACAAAAAAGCCAATTACAGCTACATTTCTGAGTACTAGGCCTATACATATTGTGAAACTTGATCCGTTTTGAAACAGAATAAATATTTAGTATAAGACTCATCTTAGAGAAAGTTATTAAGTATAAGATCACAACGTATCATTTAATCATGGACTTCAAATCTGTGTACGGTAGCATAAAGACAGCAAAGCTGTATGCCGCATTAAGAGATTTCGGGACACTATCAACATATAGCCTTAACAAAGATGACAATGTACGATGCTAAATGCATGGCCAGGTCCAGAGTAACCTCTCCCATGAATTTCTGCCCAATAAAGGAGTCAGACAAGAAGTCGCCTTGTCTTGTTTACTTTTCAATCTCGCACTAGAAAAAATTGAACATGACTCTGGAATATAAGCGCAAGTAACAATTATCAATAAATTGGTGCATAATATTAGCATGTGATGACTACGTAGACCTCTTAGCTAGATCTTTCCTGGCCCAAAAAGAGGCATTTGCAAATCTGACTGAGCGGCCGGGGCTTGAGATCAAAGAAGGCGAAACAAGATATCTACGGTGTGATAACCATGAAGTAACTCAACATGGAGGAAGATTTGTTGAGCTGGGACCCTTAAATATTGAAACAGTGAATCAATTCACTTGTGAATCAATTCACTTATCAGGGATTCATGATCAGCTTCAATAACAAGATCTTTATTCAGGTGAATTTAACGATAGCCTGCCCTAAGCCTACTTTGGAATATGCAAACACCTAAGCAGACAGTATCTAAGTAGAAAAACAAATGTTATGCTGTATAAGACGTTTCTCCGTCCTATACTAACATATGCCTCTAAAGCTTGGGCAATAACGTGGAATGAGGAGACCAACCTGGTTATCTTCGAAAGGAAAATCCTAAAGAGGATACTTGATTCTGTAAGTGTTATTGGATAGTGGAGGAGGAGACGAAACTGTGAGATTCATGAGCTGTTTGGAAAATCCAATATGGGGAAAGTAATAAGACTTAGAAGACCGGTCTGGGCAGAGCATGAGGGCCGGAAGGAGGAGAGTGATGTCCCCAGAAGCCGATTAGATTGTACTATCTGAAAAATGAGAATAAAAGGATGTTTTAGACTTAAATGAATGCATTGCGTCGCTCACGATATCAGAACCCTGGTCAATGTGAGGAAATCGAAAGCAGCAGTACAAGATCGAGCTACCTAACGAAGGCTCATTGAGGAGATCAAGGTCCACATCTGATTGTTGTGCCATGAAAGAAGAAGAAGAAGAACCGTTTAGAGAAACTGGTGTTTTCTTTCAATTGAGCGACCTCTAGAAATACGAACATATAGGATATTGTTAAAAATCACAAGGACTGTTAGAAGCAGGATTGAAAAACCAGAAGAATAAATGGACAAAGTTACCAAATTGTCAAAGAGCTGATTGAGAATTGTATAGTTTGAACTGTTCGAAATGAGAGATGTTCAACTTTGGGCGTAATCAAGACCTAAATTGTAACAAAGACGTTCCATGTGGTAACCTACTTCTAGGTATATATTACATATGAACACCTAGGTAGAAAGACACAGAGAGGAAACACATTCAAAACTCCAAAGAATAAATACACTTTGATTAGATCTAGCACATAGACTAGTTTACAAAGGTCTGAAAGTGTGCAAATGAAGCCATTGTCAAACCAGCTTGAGAGGGTGACAGGGTAGGCCCACCTGAATTTTATAATGTTATTAACTACCTTGAGAAATTTATGGAAAATGTAGTTAATGAGGCATTATTAAATTATAAAAGGGTAGGATATTTAAGTACAAAGGAGACAACGAATCGTCTTAAACAACGCCCTTGATCGATAAATTGTCGCAAGCTGAAACACCAGGTAGTAGCATGCCTCACCGAACGGTTATTTTCAGCAAGAACAACGATTGGAGCTTTGACCTCGAACCACACTGATCATGTACCATTAAATTAGTATTAAAAATGTATACGTAACCTTAAAACCTTTATTTTGCTCACGGTATTTTTAAAATGTTGCCAAGCAAAATTATTAGTTGCTACGTTATGTTAAACCAATCAGATTTTAATTATTCAGAATGAGTTAACTACATGATTTGAGCACTGTATATAAAATAAGGTCCTTATTTAAATTTCCCAAACGTATAGTTCACTTACTGATATGAATTATCAAGAATATTTGTAAGAGTTAACAACTATTGCCACGATATATTCTGTACTAATAAAAACAATACGTTATTATAACAAATAAAGTTAAAAATGACATTAAATAAAAATATTATTGATGCTACCTATTTATTTATAATTGAGTGTAAAAGTTGTATTATTTTATATAATAAATTAAAAATAATTTATAACAATTATTGTAACTTTAAAATTTATACAAAGCCATTATAACGTCAAGAAACTATTTCTTCCTGTAGGCATCGTCGGGATATCTTTATTAACTGACAGGCATGTGTCCAGTTTACAGATACGAGGGAATAATATATAGGGCAAGGTTGGGAAATGACCTCACGTGAACTGAAAGAGAGGGAGGAGAACCGCGGATCACGTGAACAGAAACGATTCTTGAAATACTTTTCTATACCACGGTCAAATAGTTGTTTGTCAAATAATTCCAATTTAAAATGAAAATCCCACCTACACTTTGGACAAACATCATAAATAAATTACATTTGCTTACACTGATATGCCTTATAGTCAGAATGTGGTCCTTTTAAAGTTAGACCCTTTAAAGATTTTATATAAAGGCTATTGTTCATTCTAATTACAACCTTACTTTTTACTTGTACAATTGTACACTCGAACTGTCAGTTTACTTTGACAATTAATTCAATTAATTTTCGACCCTGAGTTACGCGAAAGTTTGTGTTCTGTAATGATTAAATCAAGGGCTGCATTAAGCGAGGTACTTAATCAGTAAACAGTGCTGCCAATACTTGAATAGAAATGAGGCCATTGCGTAGCGAGACAGTTGTGTTTAGAATCATAATGTCTCTGGCGCGAAACAATATTTCTTAATCAGGGCTTAGCAAAATGTCACTGCTGACTTTAGAATCACAAGCCATACAACATGTGCGTGTGTGTATACGCCCGCGTGTGCGTCTAGATATAATGTCTATACCCATTCAATTATCTGAGGAATCTTAATTTCAGATTTTTAATTAGAGTTGAAATACTATTAGAATCAAAAAGCGTAAAACAAGTAGAGGTTAAAAATTCAAATATTTTATTTAAATATTGCTTCAAAAAAAACACCTGATAATATATCTATGTATCTATCTAGCTAATCTATAAGATTTAAGTTATGTATAAATATATATATATATATATATATATATATATATATATATATATATATATAATCTTTTAATGAAAATAAAATATAAAATGTCTTGTACTCCTTCATTACACATGTATCCACAATTTCACAATTGAGTTATAACAATTTTACTCTAGTGAATGAAGATTCCAAGTCTGGGTCCGTCAAAATTTGTCATTTTTAATACGAAACATTTATAGCGTACAGCGCGCAACACAGTTACGGAGATATCACGTTCAATGTGTCACGCTTCATGAAGTCGATTTGGCTGCATCGGCTAATCTATATGTACGCAATTCGCTTTATATAAGTGCGGAAACAAAACCAATTCCATAAACCGGAAGCACAGTGATTATTGAGTCTTACTCAACGCAACCGGTTTTGTAACCGCTCAGCCGGTTGCGCCAGACAGACAGGACATCTGTGTTGTAACGACACTTGTTCTAAGAAAGTCGCGGACGGGTATTGGTTGTTGCAGTGCATCGAGCCCAGTTTTAATAATGTCGGTAGCTACAGTCTGATAACAATACCTGTAACGTTTACGGCCTTAAATTAATTTACGCTTCGTCTAATTCTTTGGATTTTATCAATGTTCCCGTTTAAAACAAATGGTTAGAATAAATATTATAAATTTTTAATATAAAATATAAAGGTATACATTTCTTTCTCTCTCTCTTCCTTCAATTCTCTCTCTCTCTCTCTCTCTCTCTCTCTCACTATGTGTGTGTATATATATATATATATATATAAATATCGCAATATGTTTTCTTGTGTATTAATAAAGAACAAAAGTCAAAATAAAAATACAAGAATTATATTTGAATTTACAATTCATTGAATTGTAAATTCAAATATAATTCTTGTATTTGTATTTTGACTTTTGTTCTTTATATATATATATATATATATAAAACACTTGCGAGGGGATAATATGTGAACTACCAGAAGACCCAGTAAACTTTAAGGACGAAGAAGGAAATAATAGAAGCACTACCACCAGACCGAGTAAGCATTGCGCACGGTAAATGTGTATGCAAAATCTAACTGGTGATTCCTATATGTGAAAGTTTTATCTTGAATCCTTTGTCTTGTTATTTCATTTTTTATGGTACTATTATAACAATGATTTGGCAATATTAATAAAATATGCAGTAAAAATATCACCTAGGACATAAATCCATATATTTATATTACATAAATCCATATATTTATATTACTTTTAATTCTGCCACACTGTTTTCTTGTATTCACTTAACACTTTAATGCACTTAAACAAGAATCTTTCTTTATACATATGAGAGTCGATTTTCGACCACTATTAATTACATACTCTAATTTTTTAGGTTATTTTGAGTCTCAAAATAAGGTTGAAAATGAGATCACGTAATTAATAGTTTTCGAAAATTCATTCGCAATTATAACAAGTAAGAATCTTGTTTAAGTACATCAAAGTGTAAGTGATAAGTGGATAAAAGAAATCAGTGTGGCATAGCTATATATATTAAATACGTTTTCATTGAACATTTTACTGAAGTAAATCTCTTCAAATCTTCTGAATCATGTATATTATTTCGTCTCAAACACAATTTTAAAAAGTAGAATATCATATTATTTACAAAATAATTTAGGGCGAAAAAATTGAATGATAACGTTTTATTGATTTGTCATAGAAAAATAGCAAAGTAATTACAAACCATAATCAATTTTTTTCTTAATATATAGTTGGATTTAGCATACGTTTAGAAATATTTTTTTATTATTGTTTAAAAAATGTCAACATTGTTAAAAAAATAAGTTTGTAATAAACTTGGAAATATACAGATACAAACATGATGGCTGTAACATTCATAGATATGATCATATGATCTCTCTTACTTTGGCTAAATCTCCGTTGATATGAGCAGAAAATTCAAGCCTTAACCATATATTACCCTTTTGGATTTAACATTACTAGTTTTGATAACATATATCTTACATTTGCCAAATCTGCATGTATTTGTGCACTCGATTTGTGTAGACAACTCAAATATAAATCATATATTGGCAATGTCTCTAAACTGATGCTTATGAACATATTGCTGTTTAAAAAATATTAAGACTATGATTTACCTGGGCTATGTTATTCTGCAACCAAATATGAATAAATAATTGCTCGTGAAACCCTACTCACTACATCATTCTTGCGACAGAACAATATAAAACATAAGTATTCAGCATAAAGTAAAGACTCGTCGGCCAGCGGTTACGCAGGAAATAAGCAAGGCAGAGGTAAATTACTTGGGTGGTTCGAACTCAAAGGAAATAATGTGGTCAGACGTAACGTCCATCTGCCCATCATTACACAGGTTATACGTTTCAGCTAGGATTAAAAGGATTTAAGACTAATGGAGGGGAGTGGATTACATTAGAGGGAGGTGGAGAGTAGGTGGCGGGTAATTAAAGGGCTGCCGATGAAGTATTATGCTATAGTTTCTCATGCTATAGAATTACCATTGCTTGGTGAAGTAAACGGAAGTGGCCAGGAGCCGGAAAGGAAAGGTTTGAGAAAGTTATTAAGAAAACCGGAAAGAAATTTGCTATTAGCGACCATTAATGTTAAGTAGGAAAATAGATATAAAATTTATAGAATTAACTTGAAATAGTTTAACGCAGAGTAAGATAAGAGAAGCTGAAGTTTTGGGTTTACAAAAAGTAGGGTTTCTTCCAAGTATAACTTCTTATAGCACAGGAAATAAAAACTTTACATGAGGGTGAATAGGTAGAATGTGACGGCATCGATTACAGATTAACACGCATTTGTTTAACAATCCGGAGATCAACAAATTTTATCTCGAAGGTGACCGGTACAAAAATGGGAGATAATACTAACAACTGATTTACTTTTGAGGGTAATGTTTTAAACATTTTTGAATCCAATTTCTTTTAGATTCAGAAATAACTTATATTTTATTAAGTTTTGTGATAACGTATGATTTCGTGGGGAACCCGTTATGTATTACTCGTAGATTCATGTTACTTCCCGTGATATACTTTACCAGAAAGTTGAATAAACCCAGAAAAATTATGTAATTTTCCCCACGGTAGCGACAGTTATCTAATATCACTTGATAAGACTTGAGCTATATTTACTTGGTAGTTGTATTCTATTAATAATTTTATCATATTAGTAAGCGGTCCATTCAATAAAATTTAAAAATTTGTGTTAGAATAAATTGGAAAGTTTTACTTCAATGCTGTAAAATTAAAATAATACGGTGATTTTACGAGATATTGTGTATTAAAATATGTAATAAATGTGTAACGTAAATTAAGTTTTTAAGGACATAATATTTTTTTGTTATTTTTAAAAATAGAATATGTATGTTTCTTTAAATTTAAAAAATGATTGAATTTACACTTTTACCGCAATCTTATAAAGTCCAGTGTTTTTTTTAACGAAACTGTTGTATGATTTTGAAAGTAACGGATAATAAAATTATAAAAAGGAAACTATATGATATAGGTAATTTAAGAAACGCTTCTATTGGAAGCGGATCGAGAAAATTGATGAAGAAATATTTGATACATTATCCCTAATTTCAACATTATATTTTCTACAATAATATTTTAACTAAGTTTTATCCCATTAAAATCTCGTTCGTTCAAGCATATTTAAGACATAGATGATATGCTTATTTTGGAAAGATAAATGAACATGTAAAATAAATATGGAGTGTGAAATTGGAAATAGTATTATACTTTCAAAACACAGATTGTTATAATAGAACATATTGTTGAACGGTTGTTATAACAGAGCCCCACTTATAAAAATGACTTGAATAGGGTTTATGTAAATAACATTGACCTATTTAATAACATTAAATGATAGCCCATTTTTTTCAATTTAGCTCGTTTATTAAGAGATTATATAAAATGAGTTAATTATTGAAATTAAAAAAGCACAAAATCTTTGATGGGTAACGTAACTGTTATCAATTTTAACTTTCAATAAATGTTATTTTGAATTTTTTTTTTTTAAATATGTTGTGATAAATAAAAATGATCAAAAATTACATCTGTAAGTTCTTTAAAATATTCAAACAAATAGATAAAGACTTTTTCAACAAAATTTAAAAAAGGACATATATAAAACCTATTGTTCATAAACGAAACTCCATATAAAGTGTGTAGCTAAAATGAACCTATGGAGCTATATTTTGCCAAAGAGGAGAATCTGACGTCCACATGAAAGAATAGCGTCCAACATATTCTGGTGGGATAAAAATATGCTGAGTATAATTTCGCCTTATATAAGCATTTCAATAATGCTATAATTAGTGTTTTGTTGCATTTTCTTTTTGTGAATATTCAATGATTTCGGTAAAATCACGCGTGAGAGTTGACAGCGTACGTTGACCTTCCTAGTCCACAAGGAACAAACCTCAAAGACTTGTCTCAGGTCTCGACGAAAGCATGAAGAAAGCTTTATACAACTCGTTACGTAATGGCAAGCTTCAAGGTCAAACTTTCTCTCGCTGCGCTTGTGGGGAATATTACGCCATACGGTCGAGGCTCTCAGCTCAGATCCACTAATTTTAGATTGAATTTCCTCATCATTAATTTGAAACACTCAAGGCATGAAACTGAAATGAAATAAATCAAATATAGAATAAATAAAGAAACAACGAACAATTGAAAAATCGTTTACAATGTGTTTTTAATAGCTGTACATAAATTTTCTAAATAAATGGGTCACGGAAGCTACGAGTGTTTTGTACTTTTATCAAGTTGGTAAAAACTGTGTTTTTATGTTACCTATATGTTTACTTATTTATAGAAACATGAGATACGCGTTTTAAAAGCTAAATGTATTGTTCTGTATATGTAACCATTAATTTAGTTTTTAAAGTAAAAGTTGAATTTTAACTTTAATGTCGTAGATATTTTTCTTTTGTTTATATGAAATTAACGTTTAGCTGGTTGTCATCGATTTTGATACGTTGTGATATATTAAAGTATTCACAATCGCCAGTGACCTTGAATTATTAAATATTTGAACGAATTACAACCTCTCGTTACGACTTACTCAAAACTGTGTGATCTAATAAAAGGGATGTTTTACTATATTCAATAACAGTACATTATGATGCGTTATAGAACAAATAGAAGGAATCATATTAAGGGAGACTTGAATTTTTAAAAAAATATGTTTACTAATGTACGTGATTACCGTTCATGTGTGTGGTGAAACACGGCGATGCGTTAAATAATACAAAAATAGAGGTCAATAAGTTAGCATATGATAACAAACGCTACTTTGTTTCAAAGCCAAACATAATCTAACCTAATTCAGGCTGCATTTTAATATACGATAACAAATTCCTTGTAATTTATTTTATAAACTAAACTTTAAATTTATATACTTTTAAGTGTGTGTCGTAAAAATTTCCTATATGTTTTGTGGTTAAATGCGTCAGCATCAAGTTTAAAAATGTTTGCGTATGAGCTATTTTTAATCACGAAATTTATATTAAAATTTTTATGACCCCTGGGTACCTGATACCTAACGTTTACATATTATTTCATATTAAAAAAATTGTCTGCATTAAAAAAATCATTAACTAAAAAAAGGTCATGTAGGCTGTCGGATTTAGTTTTGTATGAAGTAAAATGCGATTGATAAACCAGTCAACTGAATATTTATTTTATCTAAAGCAACATTTCAGAAACCTGTTTGTTGGGATCAACAAGCACGTAACGTTTTTGGTATAATAAATAATTATAGTTTTTAAATGGGCTGATAAACCAGTTTTCAAAACTTAGGTTGACATTCAATAAAAATGTTAAACTCCTACAATAACCGTATTTTCTTTTTTATAATATTTGTTTTCCGTCTTTTTAAACAAGTTTAAAAACTTGTTAAATATTTATAAGAAATTACAATAATTGTTAAATAAAAAAAAAACATTGGCTAGTACAGTAGGCCCTTTTAGTTTGTAAATTACCTTTACAAGCTCAATGCAATAGGTTTAATTATTTGCCTGAAATCATTCTTGGCATTGTACATAGGAGACGCTAAATATCCAAACAGCATTTCCCAATATGATGTCTTCGTTTAAATTTACATTTTATTGTTCTAGATATATATATGATGATGTTTAAAATAGACAATTTTACATTTATTCTAGCAGGCTCTAGTTATTGTTTTAATTCTTCTTCTTAAAATTGCAGATTTCTGTTGTATCTGGCGTAACAGCTAATATTTCTTTCTTCCACAGATTTTAATTACTAGCGGTTATTTCATGATATATTATAATAATGTACGGGTTTAATATATCCTTATATACAGAACTCGACAGATTAAATAAGCAAGCGAGATATTTTGTCATAAAATAAAGGAAGATTGAGTAGAGTTATCATCTTTTGTATATATTCATACTTATTATTGATAGATCTTTTCTCAATACAATAGCACCACTTACTTTTATACATGTATTTTATACACACACTCTCTCTCTCCCTCTCTCTCTCTCTCTCTCTCTATAAATATATATATATATATATATATATATATATATATATATATATATATATCTCACACATACACACACACACACACACACACACACATATATATATATATATATATATATATATATCACATACACACACACACACACACACACACACACACACACATAGGCACACACACACACACACACACACACACACACATATATATATATATATATATATATATATATATATATATATATATATATATAGTCGATGGCTTTACGATTTGCCTTAAGTACTAATGAAATTGATTCCCATATCTTTTGCGCATCGTAGCTGTTTACGAAAAAGGCTTAGATATTCAGCTGCAATGTATGAAATAAGTGTTTTGCTTGAAACTAACAAGCAATAATTCCCTTGAAATAGTTGACCTCTAAACATTGCCGTTTTATAAATAGTTTAACATTGTTCTCAGAAAAATTACTTTGCTATATTTACCAAAGATGTTGTTTTTAGTCTACAAAGCTAAACTTCAAAAGAAAACAACTACATTTAATTTACAATTCATATACATTTATTAATAATTCAGATACTAATATTTCACATAAGGATGATATAAGAAAAATTACAGTATTTGTTTTTCATTGCGAATAAAGAATTTATATTCTACCAATAAATGCTCATCGTTTTATCAATTCTGGATGTTATTTTTATTCCCAAGTACATTTGGATAACTTAAGTAGTAAATTTACAATATCATTCCTCTACTAGTATTTTAATTTGCTCATAATTAATTTCATTCAGCTAACAAACATTGCAAACATATTTAGTTTATAGTTAAACCGCTTGCTCTTACATTAGTAAATATGACTTATTGAAATATTGTTGGAAAATGTATATATTTTAGCTGAATCTAGAATCAGTTTATGTTTGTGGCGTAAGACCTATTCCAGATCAATGCAAGATATTGTTAACTCACAAGAAAAATTAATATCTTACAGATAGTTTAGGAACGGACTTCCGGTGTATGACTACAGCACACTCTGCACGAAGAAGCGGAAGCTATAATGCAGCTGACAGTCTGTGAATGTGTTTGAAATTGTTTTATTTTAACACGGCATTATATTAGGTGAAAGTTTTATTGCATTTCCGATAAAGTGGAATCGTTACGGGAGGCGGGGTAGGAAGATTAAATATGAATGTGGAATTTTAATTAATACATAATTAGTTGTAAAATACGATACAGTAAATCTCTATTGAATATTGCATGCAAACAATAGTGGGCAAATGTGGGACACGCTTAGCCGAAATGTAAACGGCAAGAAAAGGCATTAAAATCTGTAGAAAATAAGAATGTAACTTTACCTCCCAAATGTCTCTAGTAATTATTATTCCTCAAAAATACTAAAATTCTATATAAAATTAACATGTTCTAAAGAATTCATATTGAAATGTAACATTATTTATACATATAAGTTTATATTTTAATATGAAAATACTATATGAAATTACCTTACTTAATGACAATAATTTCAATCATAGGATAACTGCGCGCACGGATATCATATTCAGAAACTATCTACTTTACTTATATAAATGTTTAATTTGATGCTAATTTATAATACTGAAAGTAACACAACATTGTTTTATGAAAACTTACGTTTCTTTATAATTTAATCAAATATACGAGGTTTTTGAATATGTATAGAAACTTTAAATTGAAAAAGAAATCTTGGATTATTAAATAAAAACTACATAATTTCCAAATAAATGCGAAGTAACATTGGTCGTCAGGTTTGACCTTCGGATATTTTCCTATACCTCTAACTCACGTAAACACGATAGATTTCTGCATTTTTACTCCTGTCGGTTTATTGCTTAATTCGCTTTTAAAGAAGCTTACACATTAAAAGAGCCCATTAGTTTTGTTTCATTAGTTCATTGCTTTCTTCTCAGCTTTATCCGGTACCTCTCATCTTTAGTCTTTCGTATAATTTAGTAACATTTCATAATAGCTATATGTGACGGACGAAAGGAGAAAGTGACGTCACAAGCTAGTCACCAGGAAACCTTTTGGAACAGTAACATTATTACTTCTAGCTATCACATCAACATTATAATACTAGCAAGAGTAATCTCTGGGGATGCCATAATGCCTTTTCTTTCGTCCTACTATGTAACTTCCGCAAGTAATGTTAACATTAGTTGACAGTTTATATTTTTATTTTATTTTTTATTTGCTCATAAACTCAGTTAACGTTCAATAAATGGCTCTAGTTTAGACTATTTTACTCAAGTTTCTAGAATATCTTTTATTTTCCAGTATCGGTCCTGTTTTGTTCTTTGTTAATTCTATTTATATTTTCTGTTTACCCTAACTTTTATTACTTTTCTAAACTTTTACATTCTAACACTACTATTAGTGTTGCTTCCTACCTCATATGTGTGAGGTCTACTGTAAAGATCTTCTAGTTAGTTGTTATACCGAATGTCAAACAACATATAGCTTTGTTCCTCAGATATTATTACTATTTTTTTATTCAATAATATATCCGAAATATGTGCATATATATTGCCATATTATCTTTTATAAAATATCAATCTGTCTCATATGCATACATCGTTTCCTAAGTAGACATACAAATAAGCTATACTTTAAACGACACACACTACTAGAGAAGAGATTAATATAAAATAAATAAAACTTCAAGCAAGAAAATAAGAACATCATTAATATGTAAGGCAGCGTTGAAATCACTTTGCACATACTAACCGATATAGTCCCGCTCCCACAAGCTTTGTATGGCACGATAAAACACATTCGGTTACATCACATCCCGTCATTAAGTGAATGCGTAATGCTTTGCCAATTTGAAGCCTAAAATAACACTGGAGAAATAGAAGTAACTACGTCTCTAAACTCTTTCACGGGTTTTCATTGCTGCCTAAACAACGCATTAAATCGGAGCTAACCTCAAAACACCAACAGTTCAAATTAAAAATAGATTAATAGCAACACCTAGCTCTGTGAAATAAGGAACATAACAGCTCTCGGAAGTAAAAGCTACTTGTTTATGTGTTTGTAAAACACGGTATTTAGAATAGGGTAATACAGTCAAATTTATAACACAAAAATTAAGTAAAAAATACAGTAACATAAAATTGTACATTAAAAACATTGTGAATAATATTTTGGTAGTTGTGTAGAATGATATAATTAAATTTCGTCTCAAATAAATAGAATCACCAAAACATTTCATCCAGTAAAAAAACTGATTTTACAATATAAATCATTCATATCAAAATTATAAACAAAACACATAATATAAAATTATGACCTTTAAAAACAATTTGTAACATTTTAAAATTTCTATAAAAAAATCTCTGTTGAAATATAATGGACGAACAAAATTACTGTTCCAAAAAATATAAAAATAAACAATTTTTATATTTGAATTTTAAACGTGACAAAGTCAAATTTAACTTAATTATGTGGCCTGGAAGTCAGGTTGGTATTGAAAATGAACATATTGAAAAGAAAGACAAAGAATAGGACATTAATTGTTGTAGCAGATGAATTAGGGATAATAGGTTTTAAAGCAAATTGACTTACTTATTAGTCTTTTCAAAGGGTAGAAAAGAGTTTTACAATAAGAAATTAAGATGAAGTATAAAACAATCTGGTAGAAGAAATAGAGGATATCATTGTATCACTTATACACAGCAGTGGTCATAAATATCTGTCTAACTGTTACATAAAATGTAAATGGAAGTATCGAGGAATAAGGAAAGGTGGTCATTATACTAATAATGGTAAAAGGGGAAAGCTATGGGTTCCTGGACAGGGTTTCTAGCCTGGAGTGGACCTGCTCCCAACTGAGTTTGTCTACTGTCTATCAGACACACGGTTGTGGGAAATTACACGGAGTATTTTAGAATAGTTCTTTTGACACATGAACACGACAGAAAAGAAACTGGTGCATATCATAACCCTGTAAATGTTTGAAAGAAGATAAACAATTTAGGATCTTCGGAGAAGAATATCGCAAGAGCAATTTCGGAGGGATAAAGTTTGTTGGTAAAGTAATTAGAGGATGAAGGTTTTTGAAAAAATAGTCGATAGTATAGAGAGAATATCAACTGAAATAAAATGATATGATAGTAGCGAAATATAGTGTACATATTACACAAAAACAATAATAAATACTTTGGAAATAACTGACAATTTTCACTCTACATAAATACATCTTACAATGAAAATATTGGAAAGAACCCCAATACCACAAAAATAATCAAAAATAACAAATAAAACAAGTTACTTAAGATTAAACCCTAATGTACATTTCGATGACCATGTCATTATCATCAGATGGTCTTATTACAAAATACAATCTATCACACAAGAAGTTACAAACTAGAATGATGTGTAACTACACATCTTAAGTAACTTGTTTTATTTGTTATTTTTTAATATTTTTGTGGTATTGGGATTCTTTCCAATATTTTCATAGTCATATATTGTACCACTGTGCTCTTGATATTGTGTATAAATATATCTAGTAATCATCTTCCTGGAAAACAAATAATAGTTAAGGGTTTTCTAATTTTCCATTGCGTGAAATACATTAACTAAATCAATACACCCGAGTTTACCACCTGACACTAGAAATCCATTTAGAAAGCCATATCATTGCGGATTTGAAATTTATAAGTTCTATAGGTAAAATTTTAAAAAATTGCTAACCTTGATGAAATTGAAAATTATACAAAATCAACTTTGGAAGAAACAAAGGGATTTCCGAGAAAGAAATAAAAGTCCTAAAATAAATGATCTTTATTCATTTACTAAATATTTATATTGTAAAACGTCTCTAGACGCATGAATATAATAAATATTGCAGATCTATAACTGTTGTAACGGTATCCACTTTAAACGAAGAGAGTTTATACGAACTCGGTGTTGACCTATGTTTTCCATTAGGCAATGAACTACTTAGAATCAATATTTGAGTACTTCAGTTTGTAGTAGAATGTGGTTTTTACATCTGAACTGACCATACTATACACGACTCACGACTAAAATAATGGGCGTTTGTTTAGGATAGGGAAAAGGAGAATTTGTTTTGCTAAATCTTCCTAAACAAAATTTAATTGAACGTGTTGAAAAAAATGACGCCGTTTATTATATCTTTAGAATCCGCCTCATAATATTGCAACAAAATATACTTTGGTAAGAAGAAAGACAAAAGAAATTCAACAAAAAACAATTTAAACTAAAACTCCATTATATAAATGTTTTGAAAAATACTTAATCAACCTTATATTTCAGCACAAACAACACTATATGAAATCCAGGTTTCATTTTTAAACAAAACAATATTAAATTAAAATTGCAAAATAGCCGGTTAGTATAGAAGAAATTACATGTTGACGAATAAACTGACTTCTACCTTAGTAGCCATTACCTCATTGAATTCCAGCACTGAAGATGGAGGTCATCTTTTATTTTACCCATCAAGCAGTTAGCTTGTTTTAGCCTAGCTACGTTTTTTTAAAGCCATCATATTCAAACTGAATAGTTTGTAGCTCTACTGTAATTCAGAAAACATAGTGATCTACTTCAAAAAGAAATCCTAATTTTATAAAGTTCAAGCGTCTATTATAGGTTTATTTTATAACGTCAGCCAATATTTCTGAGTACATCTACATCGTCTGGTAATTTCATTGACATTAAAGTTATTAATAATGTTGTAATAAAAAATAATATTTTATTACAATATTTCACAATGTCGTTGGTATGATATAGGTATAAATTTCTGAAATTTGATCAGAACCTTCCTTATACTGCTTTGGTCAGATTTATTTGTATCCACGTATCACCTCACATCATAAATCATCATACAGACGCAGATTTCTAAATATTGATTTTTCAATGGTGAAAAATTTAAAAGATCTTTTTTCATAAAAACATTTTGAATGATTCATTAACAGGACAACCTTGAACCGCGAAACAAGCAATGATCCTTGTTATTGAGAGTTTTTATTACTACCCATATGATATATGTTCTTGGTTCTTCGTTTGAATGATGTAGTATAGTTTTGCTTTCTCAAACTATAACATAAAATTACATTTGAGTAGCACGTATTGCAGCACAGCTCTACTTCAATTCGGATTAATAATGTTAAACCAATGAGCAATGTCAGATCGGTGATGTCTCTACGTTTGACTGATATACTAAGACGAGTATAGACTCCCTAATGTCTATATATTTAGAAAATGTTGAAAAAAAATTGAATAAACTCTCTATTGTCTCTCAATAATAGTTTATAAATTGAACTAATACAAAATATTAATAAACTAAGAATGTGAATCTTATATTTCATTTATGTAATTATAATTTATGATCAAAGAGATACAAATTTAAAATAACTCAAACTTGAAATATTAAAATTTTGTCGCCTCTATTTCATTGTTGTACGATTGGAGAAATTTAACGGGTGGTGAGATAGTGTTGTTTCCAAAATGTTTATCTCGGTAATGGATAGACATATCTTTACGTCTGAAAGCAAGTCTACTCGATTTTACCCTCCATTCGCGACGCCAAAAGTTGTCTTTATTCGCTATAGCAGTACACTATGACCTTTCTTCAGTTCTACCTAATTGCACCTAGCCCTCCATCTTACAAGGAGGTATAATGCGAAGACAGACTCTTTTCAAAGATTTGTAGATCACACAACTCACACGATACCAAGATGCGCTACCAGGGTGTTAAAGTCTTTAACCTCCGCATTATTTATTCACAATCGTTACCCATCCTTCCTAAGGGATACAATAAATACTGGCTGTCTGATCGTTTAAGATATAGTAAACGCTATTGAGGATTTGCTTAAAATATCTGATATAAAGCACGAGTGCGCATGTGAGCACGAACATTGATTCTCGGTTTTCACAGACAAACAAGTAGGATCAATCAAACAAATTTGTATGCCATTTAAAAAAAAAATAAAATAATTTCGAAAAAATTTCATCTCCTAAGCAGTCTTTTATAAAAATGTAATGGAGTTCTTTTAACGAGTATTGTAATCACCATTATAGTGTTTTTTATTATGATTGTAGAATTCAAAACGCTCTATAGTTATTTGTCTCACAATGTTGGTCGCATACTTAATGAGTATTTGACTAGTAAAAGAAGAAAATACCTAATTAAAAACTGACAAATAATAGTAGAGTAATCAAATTAGTTAAGTTATCCTAGCTGACACACGAACATGAACGAGGAAGAACGATGATAGCCGAGAGAAAGTGATGTTATATAATGATGTGACCGTGCTAGGAAGACTGGCCAGTAGGGAAAGCTATTGTAATAGTGTAGTCATTGTTGACGGGTAGTTGTAAAGCTATATTACTTAGCTTGTATAGGTAATAATAATTAGCCGCTAGCTTAACTTGTTACCAACCTAACATTTCGTAAAGAAAGACTGTCAGATTAGTTCTAACGTGACCCGCCTAGTTACGAGATCTTTCTGAGAAGGTTTCCGAGTTCAAAACATCTGGTAGTAATAACTTGCAAGAAACAAGGCTGCTTTTACCATTTAACTTGTGCTAGATGTTAAACGAACGCCCTTGTTTCTCGCAAATTATTATTACCTGATTTATTCAACTCAGAAGCACGTTATATTCATTGCTTTCAAAAGCCTTTAAACTTTGAAACATCCTTTGGAAAAAAACCTCTTACTTTGATGGAGCTTGCTTTCACAGTTGCTACTAGCAACATTTTATTATAACTTATTATTGAAACCTACCTTTTCCTTCAAATTACAGGACCGTTGCAGGAAAGAGAAATATGGCAATTTATAATTAGGTGATGTATTATAGAAATATGAAAATTCATTGATATAGAGTAATAAAAATATGGAATACTGAGATACAAATGCTTCAACGGAGATATAAGGCCTAATAACGTAAGAAATGACGAAGTTTATGTAAGTTTATTCAAGTCATATCGTATTCTACTTGCCACAGCATATGTAGAATACTACATATGCTGTGGCAAGTACCAAAACCTCCAGTCTTGTGACTGAATGTGTCATCAAACATTACTTCACTATCTTCCTCGTATTCTTTTATTTTTGTAACAAATGTTAGAAACGTTTTTCCGTGTTTCATTCCGCATTGATTCTACTACCGTAACAACGGCGAGAACGTTAGAAAAGGGAGGGATATAATTAATCTATTTACTGTCATCCATCTCGTCCTCTCCGTCTTCTCCATTTCCCTTCGAGCTTCGATTCAATTTCCATGGAATACAAAATCTTAACACTAACACTAGTAAAAGTAGATGAATATTATAAACCCATTGGTTTACTTCTGTGACTCTAAGAGTAAATCTGTAAACGGTGACATTAAACAAACTTTTTCTCTAATTTAGCTACTGATTAAAGCTGTACCAGCTTTGTGGTCAATACTAAACCAAAGTAGAGAGAGTATATAATACATCATACACGCACAAACACACACACACACAAACACACACACACACACATCTCTCTCTCTCTCTCTCTCTCTCTCTCTCTAACACACGGATTTATACCCGGAAAAACATACACTCACTCATTTCTACTACAGACTTCTTCCATCCTCAGTAATCCGTTGCTTGTGCTAAAGAGTTTTGTTTATATTTAATATTACCATTGTAGTTGACAAGGCATCTTGAACGTATTTCAAGTCGGGAATAAATGAACAGTTTTTATTAAAACTCTTTAATATATTATATAAATAAATAAATAAATAAATATATATATATATATATATATATATATATATATATATATACATATACATATCTACATATTATATATACATAAAAACAAGTGAGGTTTTTGTTAATGAGGTTAATTGTTTCTATTCCCCTTATAAATCTTTATAATTTATTATTTTATATACCTATATATTTTATTATAATATATACATAATAGTTAAAACAATAAATATTAAAAGTTAATAATTATAAAATTATATATGCATATATAAAATTATATATATATATATATATATATATATATATATATATATATATATATATAAATGAAGTTTAATATTATTTTCATAAACAGGAATATATATATATATATATATATATAATTTTCCTAATGAACTTATGTTTAATAAGTGAAGCTATTCGCTGATATGTACTATGAGCATTCTCAAACCTATAAATACCACATGGTTCCATAAATAGATTTGATGTCCATAAATAGATGTCCCAAGGATCAGTCAAAGGTTTTCTTATATGCTTGATTGCATATCTGTCTATAATTCTTATTTATTTTAGTTTTTTATTTTGTTGATAACATCGAATATACTACAAATAGTGGTATGTTTGAATTTTATTTCTATTTGCTCTTCAATAAGTCTATTTTTAATTTAAGTTTTATATATTTCTAAAGTTTCAATGATATTTATTTTAACTCTTTTTCTGTAAGTTCAAATAAATTAGTATTATTTATTTCCGGAAAATCGTTCTTATTTTCAATACTATATTGTGCTAAATTGGAGTTATATATATTAGGTTTTTGTATGCTCTTTAAATGTTCTTTATATCTGTCTTTAATTTTCTGTTTAGTTTGCCGTATATATATATATATATATATATATATATATATATATATATATATATATAAATATAAAATACGTTTTTTTGTTTAATAATTTAAAACAACATAGGTTATTCAAATACAAGAATATTTATTAATTTATATCCAAAGCTTTTCGTTGGCAAACAGTACCAACTTCATCAGGAATGAAAATTACAATAATGTAGAAGTTATAGCTTACATTATTGTAATTTTCATTCCTGATGATGTTGGTACTGTTTGCCAACGAAAAGCTTTGGATATAAATTAAAAAATATTCTTGTATTTGAATAACCTATGTTGTTTAAAAAAAAAAAAAGTTATATATATATACTTAAATACATGTATACCTACATACATACATACACACACACACACACGCGCGCGCACACACGCACACACACACACACACACACACACACACACACACACACACACACACACACACACACACACACACACACACACACACACACACACACACACACACATATATATATATATATATAAATTATATTTATAAATTATATTTTAGAGGGTATATAGAAACTGTTCTTTTCATACAAAATGCCTACTCCCATTAATGCCTTCAATATGTTTTGTCACCTACGATGTTAATATTATTCGTAAAATTAACTTCAAGTTTAAAAGTAATAATTAAAACCTATCACTTCACGGATGTAAAAATATGATGAATAATTATCATCCGGAGTACATCTGATCATTTTGCAGTTTAATAAGTATTAATTATATATACTTAAATACATGTATACCTACATACATACACACACACACACATATATATACATCTTTCATGATGTATGGGAAACTAGTCTTAGACATATTAACAAATTTGAGGGATCGTAATTTGTAACGCTTTAGGTGGATTATTAGGTGAAAATGTCAGTATATAAATGTGAGATTATAAATTCAATATATGATTATATAGAGGCATGTTTATACACTTTTATAGGTTTACTATTTTTCGTCTTTATTATTTTCTCTATTGTATCCCTTAATTAACGAATAAATTATTCAAATATGTTATGTATAGGATGGATATGTACTAGTTATATTATTATAATTATTAATGTAAATTGAAGATAGTGGTAAGTAAATAAAATAAGTTTATATAATCCCTATAATTTAAAACTATGGTATGATAAAGGTTGTGTCTCACAGTCGAAACCGAAAAAACGCAAAGTTTAAGTATTTCTGCAAAATTACGTGTGGAATTTATTTTAATCATATTTTGCTTAATTTATTTCGTGCTATTGAAGTTATTTAACCTTATTCTATAAAAACCATTTCTTTTTACTAGTTTTAATCATGTATGTTAGGTAGGTTTAAGTTACTAGTTATTTAAATTAAATATATGATTCATTTTATATATACATGACTATTATTTTATTATTTTTGTTAATATTAGAACACAAGATTTGCACAAATTTTATATTTTGGGGAAGAGGATGTAAAAGACCCTAAAATGAAGTAAATTTTGTAGAATGTGACATCATTTCTTTAGAATTCACATGAAGGACAGTAACAATCCAGATAACAATGGATTTTTACGAGAAATTTAAAAAAAACAGCTGCATTCGTATTAAGATAAAGATTGTCTGGTTTATTCTTTTCTTATTATTTTGTTCAACTAGGTTACGGATATTTTATATATGATGGTAAAATCGTATTTCTTTCATAATATCGTATACCTTATATTGTTTACGCAAACAGAATTATCAACACACAACTTTCTCCTTATAACGTTTCTCGTTAGTTCGTATAGTTGGCGAATAATAATCAACTCATCCCACACATTATTAATCAGTTAATTTAGGTTTAATTAATTGCCGTTGTATCTAGGTTAGCTAAATTGTCAAGTGTTTTTCTAACTGTCTATATAAATGTGTTTTGTTTGGAGGAACAATAGAACAATAGGTTTTGTATCCTGACAACGTAGCGACCTCTTTGATCGCTTGATAATCCCCCTCGAATCTGCAATTAACAACTAGGTTTATTTCCTAAATTAACTTTCGTTTTTATGCCCCTTCAATTTCTATTTGGAAAAACTACTTTAATGAGTGTGCAGAAATGCCTGCAACTCAGGCGCCATTCATTTTAGTCTTGCTTTATAATTTTTGAGTAGGCTTAATTGATATTTAATGAGAAACTGAACAACTCCGAAAAAAAACGTGAAATGATAAGATTTCCTACCTTACAAAATTCTTTTTGGCCTGCAATATGTTCACGAATAATTAAATATGTATGACTTTTTTTATTTGTATTTAATTTTCTTTTTGTAAACCATATATATATATATATATATATATATATATATATATATATATATATGAATTTTTATTATAAAAATGTATAATAACAATATAAAAATGGAATTGGTTTGTTTATGATTCAATCACGCGACTACAGGATTCATTAGGACGATATTTGTTATGACGATGATTTAGGTTCATCAAATGTACACAGTTGCTTTTAATAAGCAAATTTCAAGATTTGTATTTAGTTATTGCAAAATTAATGTTATAAGCTTATATTTAATACCACTACTTTTCTAACTCAGCATTCAGTACCTTTAATTTTTAATGTAATGGGTAATAATATGGATGCAACTAACAGACCAAAGGCGACGTAAACTGTTTTTATAAGTTATGTTTAGGTTAGTTTGCAAAACAACTATTTTGACCGTATAATTTATATAACTTAATTTACTGTACATAATTAAGTTGCCATGCTATTGAATTGAAAATGTTTGAATATATTGTTATATTAATAACATTTTATAATCTATAATGCCGACGATTTCATTTTAACATTGAAGACATGGTTACATTTTTTTCACAACTCAAGATTTGTATTGTAGCATGAAATTTTATACTAGAAAATTACTATTAGGCTACAAAATGAACAACTTTTACCATTTTAGTGGTTTATTTATTTTTTATGATTGATGTAAATATTTGTTCCTAATTTTGGTCACTAAAACCTCACAGAAAAGTAAAATGTCGGGTCTTTATAATAATTTATTGTTATTAGGATAAACCGTTATTTTTTGTCATTTACAAAATATAATAATTTCTACTGTATTTAAAAAAATCCGAAAGAGTTAAATATAGCAATAATTAAATATATATTGTAAGTGGTAAAGTAATATTCGATTGAAACCTAAGCCAGATACATATCGCCTGTTCTAGAATGAGATTAGAAACATGTATTGTGTAATAATGTAAATAGAAATATAATAAACAGAAATTAACCTTTTATCACTTTGGAAAAAACCATAAAATGTATTGTCTACCTATTATATTTGTGGACGAAGCCGCGTTGAGTTGTAGTTAGTATAGGGTCTATTATGTTTTATATTACTATAAGAAAGACAAACTAAAAGTTTTCAAGTAGGGACATATTTAATTAAGGAGTGTTTACTAACACATGTCATCTTCCATAAGTTTTGATTTTGTGAGTTATAGTTTTAAAAGTCAAGAAAAGTATAACAAATAACTTCTGTTAAAGATTTCGATTGATTAGTGAATTTAAAATAAACAGATTTAAGTTGCTTGATGTAACAATTTTGAATTCACTGATTAAAATATATTTAAAAAATACTTAACTGAGTCAATATGTAAATGCTTACTTGCTCTTGCGTTTCTGAACATTCGTTCCTTTTACGAAGCCTATACGTGTAGAGGGTTAGCTTCGTAAAAGGAAAGAATTTTTTAAAACGCGTCAGCAAGTAAGTAATTAATTACGTATTCAATTGGTTAAGTATTTTTGAAATATATGTAAATAGATTATTTTGTATATTTAAACCTAACCACTGCAAGTAAATCGTTTGACAATACATAATGTAATTTTATACAAGACAATCAGCTGATCATATTTTATTTTGTCTTCAATTCACTGATGAATTTAACAAAACTACTCAGAAGTTCCACAAAATAAACAAAAATGCTGAACATTTCGTTTGTTTATACTAAACAACGCCAACAATGTTCTGTTCCCAAAGAAGTTCTGGAACGTTTCCAAGTTCTGGAAATTCTCTTCAACTCTATTTATTTTCTTATTAAAATTACAATGCAACCCTTTCTCTGAGCTTTTCTTTCTGAATGTTTTATTTAAACAAGTAACATTAATCTTTCAAAGAAAAGAGTCGACCATTATAGTCATTTGTTTACTACACTTTATGAATGAAATCAGTTTAAGGAAAAAGGGAACAAAACAATATTTTTAAATAAGTTGTAGAACGAAAATAGTTTTTTTTTTAGTGGCCCTTCTGTTAACTGAGTAAGGAACATTTCCATAAATAACCGATTTATGTCAACTAATTACACACTGTCAGAGATTAGGTTGTTCAAAAAATTTATTTTAAAAGTACTGTTAAATCACATAGCAATAAAATGAATTTTATCCTTCCAATAAAGGATTGGAGTTTTTTACTTAGTTTTTGAGTTGTTTTGAACTCACTTATCTGCATTTAATTTTAGCTTAAATTATTAATTAAAACTATGTGTACTCTTTGAATATTTCGAATTATTTACCCCTCAGTTTATCTTTTGTTTATTTATGTTGTTTAAAATATTACTAAGATTATTTTCTATATCTAAACTTACTATATCTAGGTATATTTTATGGTTAGTAGCTGACCAAAATACAATCCAGTATAATATCACTTGCATATTCAAAATACAATCATAACAATGTAAAATGAACAGACCTGAGGTTTTTATTGTTGTAAAAGTAAGTAACATTGTATAGGGGATATTAGGAAAGGGAAATACAAGACCACTCTACAGGAATAATATAAGGAAGATGTTATTGAATCCTATATGTGGGGTCACGTGCGTTACATAGAACTACTCTTTAATGGGGTTGTAGAAATGTACAGTCGCTACTGGCTCATGTACGGAAAATGATATGGTAAGGGACATATGATCAGGTAGGACAAAGTAAGGGCGATATTGATCCTTCCTTTAGAACAAGGAGTAGAGGTAAATAACGCGTCACATGAGCTGCATTACGTACCAGAACTAGAAGAGCTTTCAAAAGTGGTGAAGATGTTGGTCTAACCACAGGCTGAAACCAACCAGACACCCTCCTCGATCGTGCAGAGTGAATGTAACGCTCTTTTTCAATTAAAAATTGATAGAAAAAATATATAACTTTTCTTCCAAATTCATTTATTCAATCCGAATTTCATAACAATTCTTCTAAAATGTCCATCAAACTTGAGAATTGCCAAGTGCGAGAGATTTATTGAAGCAGTAACTCTGCAGGTGGATTCTCTTTATAAAGAAGAACACTTTGTGCAACGACTGTCTTTATAAAGAAGTACCCTTAATCAATACGTTGTATAAGATAGAAGGTAAATCTGTGGTCAAAGTCTGCAGAACCTAATTTAGGATCTGCCTTCAGGAAAATCGTTCATAAAGCAAAAGGGAGATTACGTATTTTCCAAAAGTTCGTTTTATACTTTGCGTATACTGGTTTGTTAGGCCTCAATTGACCCATGCATAATTATTTGTGTAAAACTGATTTCATTCGAAAATGATCTACTGTGCGATGTCTAGACAAAATTCAACAACTTTTTAAAGTTCATTGACTTGTGTTACATGACACGTATGAATGACCTACTGCGCATGTTCAGACATTGACCTATCCTGTTCCGGTCTTTTTAACTCTCACCGAAACTTGAACTGTTACGTCACCTCGTACAAAGCTTGTCAATCCGTGTGATATCGCTGGACACAGTTCGGTGAATTCAGGTGCCAGTGACATAACTTTCGTTCTTAGCTCGTCTCGATAGGTTTGGATAATTGTATAAAGTTTAAAATGAATAAGCCCTATGTCTAGTATGCCTATGTATGGAAATATATATCAAAGACGTGTTATTAAGATGTATTATATTTTCTCCGTGAACAACACGGAGCCACAAATGAAAAACTGAAAATTATTTTACAATGATTTTTTTATAAAGTTTATTGGTAATAAAAATTGCAATGAATATCTAAAACAACTGTAGTGAGATATAAAACCAATTAATAACTAGGAGATAGTACTAGATATAAAGCCAAATTTAAATACAAAGTTATGTTCGTTGGACTTCATGTTATTAGGTTATAGTAAAAACTGCCAGAGATATTAGCAACGTGGTCGAGATGTATAGAGGTGTAAATAGATACAGCTTATTGGTTATGTTCCCCGACTTTGGGAGGGTTAGACCATCGCCTCCACGGGCCGTGGTAGGTGACACAATTCTTAAGAAATTAATTTTATTACAAATTATAACTGTAACACTAACATGTTGCCTTCAATGCCCTGGTTCATTCTTCAGATTTGTACCTATCAGGAATATTACAGAATCTCAGGTAAAACAACCTTTATTTATACAGCAGCAAACATATGAGTTATTATATTTCAAGGTTAACAATACAACTGCCTTAAATTTAATTTAAAAGCCAAATTTGTCTTTTTTATTTAAACTGAATACATTGAAAGATACGTCTTTATATCAGTTACATAATAACAATTTAAAATAATTAGTTACTTAAAAATATTAGCTAGGTCGTATAGACAGTGGGTAGTCTGTGTAAGGCCTTTACTACACTGGATGGGTGGATCCAATTCGACCGGTAAAATAAAATTAGAGAATTATTTCTTAGTAAAAGCCCGATATGGTCTACATTATACAAATTACGTATAAGTACACACAATTAATAGGTACTATAGGGCGATGAAACCAGCAGATACCGACAGAATCGCTTAGAGTTGTCTGGTAATAAAAGTATAGTACCAAATACCCATAGAATTTTATTTGTATAACTTTTATAACATAAAAAATAAGATTGTATATTTTGTGTTTAGCAACTTTTAGGTGATAGGTCAGTGAAACAATTATTGTGTACGGAGGATTAGAAATATTTGTAAATATAAGGAGAAATACAATAGGAACATAAGATCCGTACCTGGTACCAGATATGGAGCAGATATTATAATACGTGTATCGTAAAGAGATATTTAGCCTTTACACCTCCTTGTAAAAAAAATAAAAGTTTGATAGAATAAGATAAGACTGAGGTAAGAACATAATGGCCATTTGATACTGGGAATAGTTAGCTATCCTAGCTATCCCTTTGATAGAAATCTATTGTCACTTACCCGAAAGATATCTGTCCTACTCTACATAGGAGTGAAGAGAAGTGTCTCTTCACTAGCAGGAAGATGACATAGGCTACTAACGAAAGGCATTTGAAGGAAATAAAGAATTATCTACGAATTTCCTTTTGCGAAATAAAAAAATTAAATGAAACTTTGATTTTATTTTGTTATTTTCTTGTTATGCTTTTAAATATACCAAATTATTGAAATAATAATTCTATTATTATAAAGGTGCTGGAATAATTGATATATTAAATTAAATAATAGGTTGATTCTTTTTAGGTATAGTGTTTATAGTGCTATTTTGAAACTTGGTAGAATTATATGAAGACACAATTTCCAGTTTCATTCACCATTTGGATTGTTGTGTGGTTTTATCCACGCACTCGGCTTATCTCTTAATTATTATCAATTCTCGTTTAATATAAGTTAAAATATGTAGCAACAGGTACCTGGTATATAGGAATTCATTTAATTAGAATTAATTAATTCAATTTATTATTCAATTAATTAATTTAATTAAAACTAAAAAAATACTACAAAAAAATATAAATAAAGTAACATAACCTATTCGTTAAAATAGCTGTTCTACTACATAACCTATAACATAAAATCAGCTGATTTATTGAAATCATATTTTATAACTTATATTAATCCGAAAGGGATGATATAACTAAACTGCATACCCTGCAACTTTCCTGAAACGTTTTAACACATATAAAAATATAATGAATTCATTATTAAATTTAACTAATGAATTTTTGAAAGACTGTATCAACATCAAGTGCCATCCCTCTGCACATATAAAAAAAATGTTTTTGAACTTGAGTGGATGAATAAAAAGTAGTTTATTAACGATTAAATATTCGAAAAAGAGATAAATAAGAAGAGTGTGAAATCACAGAAAGAATTGAAAAAATCTCTCAGCGGGTAAAATTTGTTCAAATCTGTATAATATATACATACACACACACACACACACACACACACACACACACACACACACACACACACACACACACACACACACACACACACACACAGACACACACACACACACACAGACACACACAGACACACACAGACACACACACACACACACACACACACACACACACACACACACACACATATATATATATATATATATATATATATATATATATATATATATATATAGAGAGAGAGAGAGAGAGAGAGAGAGAGAGAGAGAGAGAGACAGACAGAGACAGAGAGAGAGAGAGGAAAAACAGTGGGATAAGAGAGATCATAACTTCGGAAAGAAGAAGAGGAACGAGTGTGAGGAATATTACTTCATAAATGAAAATTTATCTTGGAAATAAGCAGGCGGGGTTTGTATCACGAATACAATTTCAGTTGGCCATTTATCATGTTACAGTGAACTAATCCTTTAAGTCAGAGAAGGCATATCTGCACCGCTTCCGACTACATCTCTAGACACATTCAACGTTTCCAAGTTCATCCCTAGGTAGCTAATCACCTAAACGTAACGACGTAAATGACGTCCAGTGAATTAAAACCAATTTATAAAACCATCTCAGTTATTTAAGTCTAGCGTAAACGTAATAATTACTGATGATGATAATGATGTTACAGAAACGCGTCTGAAATTAATTAAACGTTATTATTGTCACATTGTTCTTGTTTCAATCAATATAACCTTGACACTGACGAATAGCCTAAAAGTATTACAAAATAGTCATTTTAATTTAATTCAATACTTGTGTCTGACTTTCTGAGATTTACAGTTTCCTGTGGATTCTGATTGTCATGACTAACATAAAACTATAATATTTAATTATGAACATTCTATAAATAGCAAATTATTATAAATATTGTATACTAATTTTAATTGTTTGGGTTTTTTAATTAGTTATAGTTCTAACAACAGGCATTGTACATGACTAAAACGTCATCGAAAATATTGATTTTTAAAAATATGTATTTATATTTTGGCATGTACAATTCGCAAGAAGTACGCTTACATCATCTCACGACAGAAAGGACTTCATTTTAATTTTATTTTTAAAAAATATTTTAATTGTTATCTGAATTACACTTTACACTACTTCATAAAATTTATCATACTATAATATAGCTTTTACAGTAATAAATTTATTATGATAATTCTATAATTGGGCAATTATCTGAAAGTGTACTTTCTCAGATAAAAAGGTCTAATAAATACCAATATATTAATACTACTGATATCACTTGGCAAAAAAGCACTACTAAGGCATACTGACCTTTTTCAGTAGACGCGTTCCGCACTAGATCAGTACATTGTTCAATGCTGTGAGTTACAGACAAGACTCAGAAAAAACTGCAAAAATGTGTTATTCAAAAAGACTGTACTTTTGTGATTAAAAAAAAAAAAAATAGAACACGGCATTAAATTTCTAAAAGGCTTCATGATAGCAAATATATTTGTAAAACGATCGCCATATACGAGTATAATATATTGATATTACATATTATAAATTTATATTTCTAAATATAATAATCATATTATATATTATCATTGTAATATGTGTTGTGATTTAATTAATATAATAAATATAAAATTAACAATATAATTATAAATTCAAGAATTACATAAATTATTGAGGAATAATATTCAATAATAATATGTGTGTATTAATTAAAATAAAGTATTATAATTACCATAAAACCATATACAAAGCTTAGACAAAAACCTGCAGACATTACGGAGACATAATACATTGAAAGAGGAAACCAAATCTACGATAATCAAAGCAAAGTAAACGAAGTTTTGTAGAGCTGAAAGAATATGCAATTGTTTTGCCATTCCACTCAGAACCTTAATTAATGGAGATGATGAATTATCGAAAAATGGGGGGAAGTTTTTAAAGGTATTGTCTTTTCCCTTTTGATTCATTACACTTTTCTATATCGAATATTTCATTTATAAATAATTATTTCGTATACAATAATTAAACCCTCGTGATGTACAATCTGTAGAACAATCGTCATAATCAGAGGAGTACCTTCGAATCACCTATTGCCTGAACGGATCTATACTTGAATTCATGGCGTCTGCATTGAAGTTATATTTATATTAATCACTTAAACAATAGTATATGACTATCCGAACTTTTTATTTAGTAAATATGTTAAGACTTACTGAGACATAACGTTTTCGATCGCTAAGTGCCGATCTTCATCAGTGTCTTCTGCTTGGAGATGTTGGGTCAAGCGGTGACGGTTTTAAAGGTAGGTTTTCGATAGTATCAAAGAGTATGTGTGATTTGTATTGTGTTTGTTCGTTTAATATGTTTGTATTTTGTGTTTTTGTATGTCTGTAAATTTCATATTGTTCTAATATGTTGAGATGTGGTCCTTTTTTGTTGATGTGTAGGATTTCTAGGTTTTGATAGATGTCTGTGTATTTGTGTCCTGTATCTTTTATGTGGTTGTAAAATGTTGAGTTGGTGTTCTGTTTGTGTTCTTCGACTCTGTTTAAAGCTGCGACCTGTTTGTCCAATGTAGAACTTGTTACATTCGTCGCAGTTCAGTTTATATACGCCTGGTGCTTGTAGTTTATCATTGTTGATGGTGGTATGTTGCATTTTGTATTGTAGCTTGTTATTAGTTTTGTATGCTATTTTGTATCCTGTTTTTTGAAATTTGCGGGCTATTTTGTTTGTTGTTTTGTTTATGAATGATAATGTGATGTATTTGTTTTCCCTGTCTGTAGTGTTAGTTTTAGTGTTTTTTTGTATTTTGTGCCATAGTTTGTCTGTTATTGTGGTGTTTTATCCATATCTGTATGCTAAATATTTAATTGTGTCTAGTTCTTTGTTAATGTTTTCTGTGGTCATTGGGATTTCTTTAAGTCTATGGAGCATAGATATGAAGGCAGCGTGTTTGTGTTGGTGGTTTGAGGTGTTGTGGATAAGTGTGTCTGTCGATATGGGTTTCCTGTAAATGTTGAAGCTGTGTTTTTGTGTGTGGCTTTTTGTTATGGTTAGGCCGAGAAAGTTTAGGGATAGGTTGGTTTCAATTTCTGAAGCGAAGTAGAGTTTTGGGTGTATTTTATTAGTGTAGGTGAGGAGTTGTTCGCATTGACAGGAGTTGCCTCTGTATAGTGTTACAATATCATCGACGCATCTGTGCCAGTATATAATGTTGTGTGCATGTGCATTGTTTGTGAGTATTTTGGTGTTTTATATATTTATAGTTTTATCTTTGTAACATTCTTTTTATTTTTTAATGAACGAGTACATCTTTCTTTTTTCCATCATAAATGTTTCGTACTACAACTTTGTATACAAGTTTCGATTTTACATTTATTAGAAATTTATCTTTGGTAAAATAATAACACTTTAAAAGCTTTTAGGAGTCTAACTACTCAAGAAAATAAGTAAGCTGTAAATGGAGTGAATGAGTAAAACGAGATGTCGAAACTTGCGAATTCCCAAGAGTGTGTAACTGAATATCTATTATGGAATTAAAGAGGTTCATCATAACTATCCTTTGTGTCTTCGCGTAGAGATTGTTTAGAGGTTATGTTTAAAACATTTTTAACTTTACTTTAACATATATACAGAAATGTAGTTCATTTATTTAAATATATGTGAAAACATCTTGTTAAAAACAATAAGTGATTTTAATAAAGACTATCTAAAGGTAACTTTTTATATTTAATTTTATTATTTATTATCATTTGATTCTTTCCAAAGAAAATTTGAGCTTTTTCCTTTTATCGCACGTTTTTCTCGATCTCCTTAAGAACAGTTCGTTCACATACGCAGCGAACAACAAACGTTCGATTAAAGTTAATTCTTCAAATGATCTACGGTGGAATTGAATTAATAATAACAATTTTATAGCAAGAAAACTTGTTGTATTTATCTATATACACCCACATTGATCACACATAAAGATAGCATACATTATTTAGTAATCATGTTATTGCAGTCAAGTCTTTACCAACTGTCCCACGTTTGTTAACTATTCATACTTTTATTGTAACATTATTTTATTTTGTACAAACCCTAGCAATGACTGGTGAAAACAACTGGAAACGTGGTGTGGGAACACTTGTGAGCTAATGTAAAATAATGTTTGTAATAATACTAATAAAGGTTGTGTAAAGTCTAAATGAGATTCAAAGGCTTCTGACGCATTCGCAGGTAAATCAAAACTCTTCGTTAGTAGAACATTCCAGTGTTGAGACAGATTAAGTTATTTACACCCCTAAACTCGTAAAAGACTTGAGATATAAAATTGAAAAGCCTGGACTTGACTTCCCTAACAAGTAATTTCCCAGGGGGTTACCACTTTACTGAAATTTGTTTGGTGCTCTCGGTTAAGTAACAACGTTATTTCAAAGCAAGGCGGCACAGACGTCCGTTTATTTACGCCGCTATCTCGCTTGGAAAATCTCTAAAAAAGATTCATTATAAAATAAATAATTTATGTCATAATTAAAAGAGACTGTACACTTCGTACATGCATACAGAGCCTGATTTTCGGTTTCAACCTTTTAATTTTTTTAAAGTAATATTCATGAATAGTATTAGATATAAAATATAATGTCAAAATATTACTAGATAGGAATAAGAGCTATTAATAATACTATATATATATATATATATATATATATATATATATATATATATGTATAGGATAAATATAGATATATAAATAGGATAAACAGGTAATATCCGGAGAACATCCGTCACATTATGCAGTGCATAAAATCGCAGTTCCGACGTTTCGCTAGAATCTCATCTAGCACATACGAAGTGAATCCTACAACAGTTGAAGAGCGAGTCTTCGAGGTTCTTATAGCTGTTAAGTATTCAAATTTCAAAATCTTGTATTTTCTATTCTGCTTCAGCTTTTTTGTAGCCTCCGTTATTGTTTCCAACATCCTTTTTATCTTCTGGCAGACACTTTGCTCCTACATTCTTCAGGATCTACATATTCTTCGAAAGGTTTATCATTTTCTATATTTCAATCTCTTTCTGTAATTATTTTCTTGCTCATCACCAATAAAAATGGTAATAATAAATATATTACACAGAGTAAACCCAGCATCTTGTATCACATTTACCTAAACCTGTTTATCTAAACAAACTCTTGTATATCACACACACTCTCCCGTAACTCTGTCCCAAACACATTCTCCTACACCAACTAATTCACCTCATATAACCCATTCTCCCACAAAACCTCAATCACTGATACTTACCCATCCACCTACACCTAGTAATCCATCAACGCTATCATATAGCCCATGCACTAAGAATATCCCAATTAACAAATCTTCCTCAACCGCCAACACACAATAATACATAATCCCCCCCCCCACTATTCACGTATGATCTAGTCTCAAAAGTCCATTTATAAACCTCCATTCATGTTAGTACTGGAGATTTTAAAAGATTGTTTGAAATTTGTTTCAGAAAACGGGGATAAATGGCTGGAGAACTATCTAGTGTTGAACAAAAACAGTCTGGAGAGAGTGAAAGAGAGTCTGGACATGTATTTCTCAGTGAGGGTATTGCTTCCGGAGATCTATTCGCTAAAGGATCCGTTACACCGTGATATACAGAAGAGCAACGCCGCTATGTGAGTAAACTTAAACTGAATCAATAAATGGTTATTACATATTACACTACCTGATAAAACATATCATCTTATTTTTACACGTTTTTAAAAACTTCGTTTTGATCAAATTTTGTTGTGAATTAGATTTTAAATCTCTACGACACAGTGATGCGGTTTATTCTTTATTAATAATTAGTATATTGTAATCTTTTGTTCAAGTTTTGTTTATATTTCAAACCCATAAATAATTAATTCTTGATTTGTATTTTTCGTAAAAAGAGTCCTTTTTGAAACATACCACTTATTAATCAAATTAGAATGCAAATAACTTTTAATTATGTTAACTATTAATTATGTAACATATAACTGCAATATTCAAAAAGTATCATCATAATAAATAGTGTTACAAAGTTATCTCCTAAATTATCTTAAAAAATAACATTTTTCCATTTCCATTGTGTGGGTAATTTTGGTATTTGGAATCGGGAATTGATTTCTTGGTATCATTATCGGAATCAGTAAAATTTTGGGGTCAACCCATCACTAAGAAGGAGTGATATCAGTATAAAGTCAAACCCACAAGTTCAGTGTCCAATGTGGTCAAAAAGACCAGGAGGCAGTACAACTCAGTATTTTAACTTTTATCATAAGAACTAAAAAAGTATATATTAAAGTGGAAAAAAAGTGTTTGTAAATATTTTATGAGTGAATTTTTTAAATTTGTTTTTTATATTATGTTTTGTACACCATTTAGGAGTTTTTTGACCATTTTTTTTGCTATACTATTATTAAGTAGTTCTCTTACAATAAAGAATTGTTAACAGGTCTAATTTAAAAGACATTCTCCTTAATAGAAAGATTTAAAGCAAGTTGCAGACGTTTTGGAACCCAACCTTGTGAGAATGTCCAACTTTGGGAGAAAGCACAATCTTGAAAGAGCGGCCAACTTTGCAAGAAAGACCAATCTTCCAAAAGTGCCCTTTTGTGCTGGATAACGCATACTTAGAGGATAATCCTCCCTTTGCAATATAACCCCACATTGCGAGAAAGCCTAATCTTGCGAGAGTGCCCAAATGGCCAGAAAGCCCAACATTACGAGATAACCCGAACTTGCGTTATAACCCAACCTTGCATCTGGTGAATGCGATCTTGTATTAAAACTTGCTAACCTTGGAACTCGAGAACCAATCATTTCAAGATACATAACCCTCCTTACAAGGGAGTCAAACCTTACGATACAACCAGTTGATATCACTCACAACGTTTACATCGATAAAGGAAAATGCTCTTTGGTTTCATGCATTCTTTTTATCACATTTTTCTTTAACATTCACTCTAAAGTTACCGACTAATACTTTATAATATTTGTGACATGCACGTTTTTAAAATGTGTCAATTTTTTTCTTAAACAAAGAAATAACGTTGTTTTGAATCGCTATCTATTTTAAATCTTAAATTAAAAATTTTGTAGAATTATTAGATTAGGTTTAAAGTGCAATGATTAAGAAATGGTATTTAGTAAATGTTTATATAATTCACTATTTTATATTAACTAACTTCCCTTCACTTTTGAGCACTTACATAATGAAAGTACGCAAGATTTTAATTACGCCCTATTACTGCTTTATTAGAGTATTAACACTACAACTTTTGTCATTCTCATTTGTTGCGGCTAGTCGTAGTAGGGCGTTACATAAAATAGCTTTGAAACTTACGTAAGGCTTTTATTATTCTATTGATTAAACCCCAATGTACTGAATATAATGGGCGGACATATTTTTAAAACAGTTT
The DNA here is from genome assembly GCA_036971475.1 of Prosapia bicincta. Classification (NCBI taxonomy): domain Eukaryota; kingdom Metazoa; phylum Arthropoda; class Insecta; order Hemiptera; family Cercopidae; genus Prosapia; species Prosapia bicincta. The sequence goes on along the minus strand of JBAIZL010000006.1, from coordinate 84,876,668 downwards.
CTTAAACAGTTTTTTTAAACATTTGAACTGTGTGAATAAATATCTCTAACCGGAAGTGCTTTATTACGTCACCATGTAAACCATTAACTTATATATTTTTCAGAGCAATTGCAGTACTTCCAAAGCTGACGTCAGAGGGCAGACGTGTAGTAGTCTTTTCGCACTTTAAAGATAGCGCAGATGATTTCGAGCCGTCTATAATGTTCAAACGAACTACAATGATAAACGACATCATCCTCCAAGAAGACGTTGACTTCATAGGGTTGGAGTTGATTGTGGATACGCAGAACGTCGTTTGGGGGCACGTGGCCAAGTATAACCCGGCACTCACGAAGAAAGCCTTCGACTACGCAATGGTAAGACAGACAGACTTTATAAAGAATAATTTAATTTTTTTTATGTAGAAGGTCATTACTGGAGTTTATGGTAAATTTGGACATTTACTTGCTCCAAGCAGTAGAACTAATCTTTCCATATTTCGATTATTTTCGCTCTATAATTACCACAATGTTTTGTTACACGGATAATTAAGTTTTACTGTAATAATCGTATTAGTTCTGCGACTAATCTAACCAAGCGAATTGTTTTAAAAATTCCATGCAAATCTATGTGAAATTATTGTATTACTTAAAAAAAAACATGCAAGGCATACATACCACTCCCCTATCCTTCTGTTAATAAATTCTTATTTATTTATATTTCCTAATCTTTGCTATGGATCATTACACACATAATCATACACAGATGTTTTTCAAAGAACGGTCTAACAAACATTGCTAGAAATATTGAATACATTTAATTATTTTTATATTTGGAAATGCTCAAGTGAAACACACAAAGTATGTAGTCCAGTGCTAAGATCATTGCACGTTTCATGGTCCATGATCATTACAGACCATAAAAAAGTTTACAAACAGATTATTGTGAAAAAATAAATGAAAGAATAAACAGCATATTTCTACTCCACATAAACTTTCACCCCATACCAACGTCACTGCTGAAACAATGTTTATAATTAACTCGCAAAATCAGCTGTTAATAAAGCCAATCAGTAACGCTAATAAACGAATCGGTGAGTGACAAACCATCAATAATTGACCCTTTGGGCTTTGTCAAAACGATAATTAAATAAACTAAACGGTCACGTGTTTGTTATTAATTTAACCGTTACGTTTTATGATATTACGTTTTCTTTAGGATTTGATACTGTGAAAGAATTTACTGTAAGATAAAATTGTTTAGTAGTTAGTGGATATTAGGCTAGAATATTTAAATATTTTGATCATTCAAAGCTCTTAATTAAAATGTTCTTTGACCCTCTTAATAGTAAATTGTGATTAAAGTTACTATTGGGTAGTATATATTGTAAATATGGGTCCACGTATAGGCCTATATATATTATATATAACTTTTTAAATATTATTTATTAGGACACATAATACTTCCTTTTCTTTAATCATGTTGAAGCTAGCACATTCTAGTTTATATTATTCATTTACTTGACAATTGTTGCTATTGGATTTGTAATTCTACGTAAAGAACCTTCACACAGTACATCTATTACTAAACCTCCCAATTTTCTTATTTGTTCGTTTTTACCATTCCTAATATATTAACAGTTTTGTATATTTCAACCTCGGGGCCTTTTTTCTTTTACATTTTACTGCATTTTGAGCCTTTTAGAAGTCCACAAAGAAAATGTCTACAACTAAACAATGTTTTAAAACTAATTGTATTATATTTAAAGCAGTGGTCGAGTAGAATACTTACGGGCAAACAATTTTATTTTACCTCTTCGCCTTCCGATCATTTCAACCTCTGCTAAATGACGCCCATTCTGTGAAACGCAAGTCGGTCATTTCATGATTACCACATCATTCAAATAAGACAGGCTTTCTAGTACAAATTTATGGACATGTTATTGGTTCTAAAAATAGACACGATTTGTTTACTATTTTATGTTTTTCATTCACTTGACGCAACACTATTATACTGTTTAATTACCATATTTTTTTTTCAAATCTGTACTTTTCCAGACAACAAAATGCCTTGTAACAGTAAGCAAACCTCTTGCTGTCTTCCACAGACTTTTAAAAGTTTCACGAATAATCGGCTTTTCCAAACACCTCCTTTCACATTGTAGTACCACATACAAAATCCCACCCACAAAATAAAGCTTCTGTTAGTACTTTACGGAAACACCTATTACCTTTCAATATTTAACTTTTAGTTGTTGGTCTGAACCTACAGATGAATAAATTTTGCAATTTTCATGTAACCTATGAAAATCAGTTAAAATCTGTTTGAGAACTTGGAACATTGACATGATATAACACTCTCTGGTAGAAATGTCTGGTCTAAACGGAATATTTGTAAAGACAGTAGACCTTGAGTATAAACTACTGCTTGTTGTAACAACATCGTGGGAGATGTATCATCATTTAGAATGCATTGCATGTAATGTCGAGCACTGAATGTAAAACTTGGATTATACGTCCAACACATTTATTAAGACAGTTTTATACCTTAATGTGATATTTACGGCGTGAGGCTGTAAAAACCCGGAATGTGTTTTAATTAAAAACATATTCACCTCTGGAATTCGGCAAATAAGTTTTAACAAAAATACGAAGGATTATTTAGTTAAAAAACAGTAATAATAAATAAAATTACTACTTATAAACCTTTATTTTGTAATTATGTTTATTTGAGTATTCATATGGACTTTTTTTGTGAAAGGTAATAAAATCGTCTGATATGCCAGTAGTAATCGTCTTTTCTACAACACGACATTTCTGCAAATGGTTTGTAGTCGTTATTAATTCCTATGTCCTTATTTTTAACTCTGACATGGCCTAAATGCACAAAATATAATTATTTATACATTTAACTAAAAGAGCAAGATTAGATATGAATCTAGTAACATTCCTTTGCAACGGAAGAGCTTCATTATCACTTTATTCTTGTACACTTATGAGAGTTTTAGTCCACAAAGGATGATTTTTAGATCAATGTAAAAATGTAACTTTTTAGTTAAAAAGAAGGAGTGATACTTTACCTTCTAATATTAGTCATTTAAACATTAAACGCTCGGTTTATGTTTTATAATAATAACCTACTTGATGATGACAACCGACTTGCTGCCGAAACGCCGTCTAAGTAATAAGCAAGTTAAAATGACCCCCATTTATTTAGTCGTTATTATTAAATCATTTAATTATTTTTTTAATAATGCTATGAGCGTTTAGATCCATAAAGTACTATATATATATATATATATATATATATATATATATATATATATATATATATATATATATATATATATAACATGGTGATATGTTTTCTTGTATTATAGTTATTAAATTAAAAATATTTCAAAAACAAGAATACTTTTAATTCATATATTATTCTCCGAATATTATATGCATTAAAAGTATTCTTGTTTTTGAAATATTTTTAATTTATTATATATATATATATATAATTTATATAAATATATATATATATATATATATATATATATATATATATATATATATATATATATATATATATATATAGAACAAGTTTGTTTTAGGGGCTTTAATTTTGTTACTTACAAAGTAGGAATAAATGAATATAAATATGTATACGAAATCGATATTATTAGAAGGAAACTAAAACGAAATAACCAACAAAATAACCTTGTAATTGGAAGAAGTATACAAGGTCTGCATAAACAGCAGGATATTCGGTTACTTAATATATTTCTAAAATAATAAACGCGTTAAACTTCAGTCCTCGGGTATGAAGGTACTGTTCAACATTCTAAAACATTTGAAGTTTTTAAAGAAATTATAGTTTTACAATAACTTTCTGGCGTCTCTGAATATTTGTTTCGGTCTAGACGCGTTATATCTAAAGCTGTATACGATCATTCCGCCCACCGCAGGTTCAACACTTTAGAAGAAGTAGCTATCCAAAACCAGAAAGACTTTAACAGGGAATAGAACATAGAATTTATTAAAATCATATTTTTAATATTTTAATATTTGTTATTTTGTTAACTTCGTGAATATAAAGTCGTAAGGTACGTGACTTTAAAAATTGAGCATTGTTTTAATAATTGTTTTATTATTATTATTAAATAATAAAAAATTATAAACTCAAACATGAGTTCTGTGCATACAAACATAACCTAATTTTGTAACATTTAATTATTATTTAAATATTTCGTCACGAGTTTATTCGCTATGTTACACCAAATATTTTTACAGCTGTGTTAGTATATAGCTGGAAAATTTAAAATATTTTGGTTTTTTATGAAAAAACTGTATTTTTAATAATACGTTATTGCTGAAGTAAAGTAGGGGGAGATAATTTGCATGTTAACAAAGTGCGTACGCACAAAGTGCATTAGAAATACGTCATTTATTGTTTAAAAACTAAACCTTAACTAACCTGATATTTTATTGCTGAATTGCAAACGAAGTGTAAAGTAATTAAATTTAATTTAAATGGGGCTCTGTTTTATACAGACAAGTTTAATTTAATCAGAATGTTGATTGAAATTGTGTTTGTATGTATTTCAAAACGTTACCACTGGCTTATGTTTGCAATATTTTAAAATAGGTTGAACTACAGCTATATAAGCTATTTTTATGTAGAATATTAAAAATATTTGATCATTCGATTAGATCACTCATTAGTTACCACCAACAAAAAGTTATTTCATTTCATTATCTTTATTTTTCATTATTAAAAAAAAATAATTTATATATTATTATTTATAAAATATTATAATTTTTTCGTCAAATGGAAATACTAAGGTACTTGTTCATTTTACTCTTGTTTATATACTACCTGTAATATTTTTTTGTTAGCCCTTTTATATATGTTATATAGATTTAGGTATAGACTCACACACACAAACACACACACACACACACACACTCACTCACACACACACACACACACACACACACACACACACACACACACACACACTCACTCACACACACACACACACACACACACACACACACACACACACACACACACACACACACACACACACACACACACATACATACACACACACACACACACACACACACACACACACACACACACATACATACACACACACACACACACACACACACATACACACACACACACACACACTCACACACAAATATATATATATATATATATATATATATATATATATATATATTAAATATGGTGATATTTAAGAATAAATATATGCATTAAAAGTATTCTTGTTTTTGAAACATTTTCAATTTATTAAATATATACATATTTATATTTCGGTTTAAATGAAACTATTTCACTAACAAGAATATTTTAGTTTAATATTTCTAAGATATAACTCGTAGGAACAGTCCTAAATTAGAAACAGGTTGATCATTATATTTTGGAAAACGCTGACACTGTCATTAGCGGCAATATTCAAATTATAATAAAAGTAAAAATATTTTTTTAGCTCCTATTATTTTCTAACATACTTTAGTACCGCTGTTTAAATCGTTTACTATATTATATATATATATATATATATATATATATATATATATATATATATAATAAATTAAAAATATTTCAAAACCAATACTTTTAATGAATATATTTATTCAAAGCTTTTCGAAGATAAAATAGTACCAGCATCTTCAGGAAAATAATTATCTAATAAAATATTTTTACAAAATTCAGCATATTATCGGAAATATTTTTACAAAATTTAGACATCATCTAAATTATTTAATCAAAAATATACTAATAATTACATAAATGAGAATCCTAAAATTCCAAGATTAAATGGACTAATTAAATTGCACAAAGAAGATAAACCGATTAGGCCATTAGTTAAATTTACAACTGCTTCTTCTTATAAAATTTTAAAATATTTTTCTTTATTACTTGAAGATAAGGTAAAATTAAATAATAGTCATAATATAAAAAACTCAAATTATATATTACTCAAATATATACTCAAATATATTGAAAAATTAAAAGATATTAAAATTGATAATAATACAAAATAAATATCATTTGATGCTACTAACATGTATAATAACATACCTATAATGAAAACACTTGAAATAATAAAAAATAATATACATACATTTGAAAAATATAACACAAGAAATAATAAATATATTAAAAATCATAATAAATCAAATATATTTTTTATATAATAATAAAATTTATAAACAAAAGGATGGATTAACAATGGTCTCTCCGATGTTCAGCATATTATCGGAAATATTTTTACAAAATTTAGACAATTGTGTAAAAATATTGTATTAGCTAATTATTTTCCTGAAGATGCTGGTAATATTTTATCGGCGAAAAGCTTTGAATAAATATATTCATTAAAAGTATTCTTGTTTTTGAAATATTTTTAATTCATTAACTATATTACAAGAAAACATATCACCATATTTAATATATATATAGGCCTATATATATATATATATATATATATATATATATATATATATATATATATATATATATATATATATATATATAGAACAAGTTTGTTTTGGGGGCTAATTTTGTTACTTACAAAGTAGGAATAAATGAATATAAATATGTATACGAAATCGATATTATTAGAAGGAAACTAAAATGAAATAACCAACAAAATAACCTTGTAATTGGAAGAAGTATACAAGGTCTGCATAAACAGCAGGATATTCTGTTACTTAATATATTTCTAAAATAATAAAGGCGTTAAACTTCAGTCCTCGGGTATGAAGATACTGTTCAACATTCTAAAACATTTGAAGTTTTAAAAGAAATTATAGTTTTACAATAACTTTCTGGCGTCTCTGAATATTTGTTTCGGTCTAGACGCGTTATATCTAAAGCTGTATACGATCATTCCGCCCACCGCAGGTTCAACACTTTAGAAGAAGTAGCTATCCAAAACCAGAAAGACTTTAACAGGGAATAGAACATAGAATTTATTAAAATCATATTTTTAATATTTTAATATTGGTTATTTTGTTAACTTCGTGAATATAAAGTCGTAAGGTACGTGACTTTAAAAATTGAGCATTGTTTTAATAATTGTTTTATTATTATTATTAAATAATAAAAAATTATAAACTCAAACATGAGTTCTGTGCATACAAACATAACCTAATTTTGTAACATTTAATTATTATTTAAATATTTCGTCACGAGTTTATTCGCTATGTTACACCACATATTTTTACAGCTGTGTTAGTATATAGCTGGAAAATTTAAAATATTTTGGTTTTTTGTGAAAAAACTGTATTTTTAATAATACGTTATTGCTGAAGTAAAGTAGGGGGAGATAATTTGCATGTTAACAAAGTTCGTACGCACAAAGTGCATTAGAAATACGTCATTTATTGTTTAAAAACTAAACCTTAACTAACCTGATATTTTATTGCTGAATTGCAAACGAAGTGTAAAGTAATTAAATTTAATGTAAAATGGGGCTCTGTTTTATACAGACAAGTTTAATTTAATCAGAATGTTGATTGAAATTGTGTTTGTATGTATTTCAAAACGTTACCACTGGCTTATGTTTGCAATATTTTAAAATAGGTTGAACTACAGCTATATAAGCTATTTTTATGTAGAATATTAAAAATATTTGATCATTCGATTAGATCACTCATTAGTTACCACCAACAAAAATTTTTTTTGATTTCATTATCTTTATTTTTCATTATTAAAAAAAAATAATTTATATATTATTATTTATAGAATATTACAATTTTTTCGTCAAATGGAAATACTAAGGTACTTGTTCATTTTATTCTTGTTTAAAACTACCTGTAATATTTTTTTGTTAGCCTTTTTATATATGTTATATAGATTTAGGTATAGACTCACACACACACTCACACACACAAATATATATATTAAATATGGTGATATTTAAGAATAAATATATGCATTAAAAGTATTCTTGTTTTTGAAACATTTTCAATTTATTTATATATATATATATATATCGGTTTAAATGAAACTATTTCACTAACAAGAATATTTTATTTTAATATTTCTAAGATATAACTCGTAGGAACAGTCCCAAATTAGAAACAGGTTGATCATTATATTTTGGAAAACGCTGACACTGTCATTAGCGGCAATCTTCAAATTATAGTAAAAGTAAAAATATTCCTTTAGCTCCTATTATTTTCTCACATACTTTAGTACCGCTGTTTAAATCGTTTACTATATTATATATATATATATATATATATATATATATATATATATATATATATATATATATATATATATATATATATATATATTATAAATGAAAAATATTTCAAAACCAAGAATACTTTTAATGAATATATTTATTCAAAGCTTTTCGAAGATAAAATAGTACCAGCATCTTCAGGAAAATAATTATCTAATAAAATACTTTTACAAAATTCAGCATATTATCGGAAATATTTTTACAAAATTTAGACATCATCTAAATTATGTAATCAAAAATATACTAATAATTACATAAATGAGAATCCTAAAATTCCAAGATTAAATGGACTAATTAAATTGCACAAAGAAGATAAACCAATTAGACCATTAGTTAATTATACAACTGCTTCTTCTTATAAAATTTCAAAATATTTGGCTTTATTACTTAAAGATAAGGTAAAATTAAATAATACTCATAACATAAAAAACTCAGTTGAGCTTATTGAAAAATTAAAAGATATTAAAATTAATAATAATACAAAATTAATATCATTAGATGTTACTAACATGTATAATAACATACCTATAATGAAAACACTTGAAATAATAAAAAATGATATAGATAAATTTGAAAAAGATAACACATTAACACAAGAAATAATAAATACATTAAAAATCATTTTAAATCAAAATTATTTTTTATATAATAATAAAATTTATAAACAAAAGGTTGGATTAACAATGGGCTCTCCAATGTCCAGCATATTATCGGAAATATTTTTACAAAATTTAGACAATTTTGTAAACATATTTTATTAGATAATTATTTTCCTGAAGATGCTGGTACTATTTTATCGGCGAAAAGCTTTGAATAAATATATTCATTAAAAGTATTCTTCTTTTTGAAATATTTTTAATTTATTAACTATATTACAAAAAAACATATCACCATTTTAAATATATATATATATATATATATATATATATATATATATACATGTATATCATAAAACGTTACATTTTAACAATAATATTACTTTCTGTTTTTCATTTTAGTTAACTAGTCATATCTTCCAAGAACAGTATGTAAATTTAGCTTTGTTACAGAAAGCTTATCCAAACCGCTACCACAAAATCCACATAGTCAACCCGTGGCCAATGCTGGACACAGCCTTAAGCATATTTAAGCCTATGGTTCCAAAGAAAATCCAAAATAGGGTGAGTATAACAAATTACTTTAATGGATGTATAGGTTACTATGATATCTGTGAACAAAATACCTAAGCTTTAAACAGTTATAACGAATAATTTCTTTACAGAATGTAAACAGCTTCAGTGTTACCGAATAAGTGAGGTATCTATTTTTGAGAAAAGTGAGATCGTTTTAAAACCTAATCGAATCATTAGGTTATATGTATTATAACTATATTTCTAAATGTTCAACCTAGAAACATTTAGAGGTATGAAGTGAAATTTTCACATGTAAGAAAATGTTTAGAAATTTTTTGTTGTTCATGATGAAGGTTTCTTTTAAAAAAATCATCATAATTTCTATATATCTTTGAAAAAATAAATTCTTTATTCTTTGCCACTTTTTATGCTGATTATAGTAATATTACTGATCAATATTCTTCTAATACTCTCTCAAGTAGTATAGGTGTCAATACAGTGCTATAGAAGAATAAATATGTGAAAAATCGCTGAGCTGTGTATGCATTGAACAGAATTACGCATGGACCGGGAAATGCCACATCAATGCTCGGTTGGCCACTTCAAAACGGATCACTCTACTGGTCATCAGCGCGAAACGATTATTTACAAAGTGAATGTATTGTAATTGTCAATGTCTGAATCTACTTAAAAGGAGATGCCATCGGTAAGGAGTGAAAATCACTGTATTCAGCATATCTGAATAGATGCTGAATATACTACAATGTTGCTCATTGTTATAAACAGCTCGTCGTTTATTAAATATTTCCAAGCCTTTAAAACTACCAGGAAGAAGAACACGGGATATGTGTTGAACTGAAATTTTCACTATTTTCACTAGTTATTCATCGCTTTATATTCACTATCACACTATCCTTACGAATAAACAATGTAATCTACTTGTATGTGGTAGTATTTATTATATGTGGCTTACATTGTTGTATTTTGATCTCCCTAAATTTAATCATTATATATTAATAACATTAGACGTTTTTTTCAGAATTGTAGCTCCGAAGAGGGCCTTTGCTCCCAAAAAGTATACATTTTGAAACAAATTGTTTGAAAAACCTAACAAACTTCATTTATTTTCAAAACAGTTTTTAATTGTTCCAACATACGTTTAACATCCTATTTCATTACTACTTTAATAAAGAAGCGAAATGAATTTTAGTTAAATAAGGTTTTTTTCACCGTTTAAATAAATGTAACGTTTCGACAAGGTGTAGGACCAAACGTTACAGCACGTTTTAAATGTTACTGTTGATTGAAATCTTATACGTTTAAAACATATACAGTACAAATGTGTGAGTTTATATTAGATAAACTTTATTGTAATATTGACGCATTGAGTGACCACTCTCCATATTTGGTAGTTATTTTGCAATATTTTGATATTATGCAAGTGTTTCCAAATATAGAGGATGTAAAGAAATTTGGCAATGAAATGTCAGTAGTTACGAGTGGTTTATGATTCCACACGCTGAATATTTTAGTGTTAATAACATATTGTAAATACACGAAAGCTACCCACTTCTCAATGGATGTAATCAAAGAGATGACATTTATATATGTTTACGCAGCATAGTTTCTTTTATTTTCTTCAAGTATATTCAATTTTCGTTAAGTATACTCAATATTTACAAAACTATACAATTTTCTTACTGTTGTATTTCAAAGTAGGTGGCTCCTTAAGCAAACAAAAAAGAGCTGCTAATAATTTTACACGTCTAATAATTTTATTATTTATCTTTATTACCAATAGAAGCATCATCACACAAAATAAACGGTGGTTTCGTTTACCTTAACGTAATAACATTTAGTAAATTTAGAAACAGTTTCCGGTCCCGCAGTGACACACAAGTTCAATTTCGTAGGAGGTAATTTATATTTATTATGTATCATACAATGGTCATATTATAATTTAGTTTTGTGTGTGTGTTTTAGTTAATTATACACAAGACACTGGATGAGTTATACCAACACCTACCAAAGAGCATGTTGCCAAAAGACTTGGGCGGTGATGAGCCTACGATGAAAGAGCTTAACGGTACGTCATGGAAGGTGCTCACTTATTTGTTCAATGGAAGTGATTATTATGTTTATCGTTATTTAAATTTTTTTGTAAAAAACTGAATACAATGACATATATATATATATATATATATATATATATATATATATATATATATATACATATAAATATATATATATATATATATATATATATATATATATATATATATATATATATAATCACGTTTTACTATTACTTGCGACCAGCAGAGTCGAGACTGAAGAAGTCGTAAGACAAAAACAACTTTTAGTTAACAAATGTCTGGTCGCAAGTAATGGCAAAAGTGTAATTTGTGATAAATATATATATATATATATATATATATATATATATATATATATATATATATATACATATATACATTAAAAATATTTCAAAAATAAGAATACTTTTATTGCATTTGTTATTCTTCCAAGAATAATAAATGCAATAAAAGTATTCTTGTTTTTTAAATATTTTAAATTTAATTACTATATTACAAGAAAATATTTATATATATATATATATATATATATATATATATATATATAGAGAGAGAGAGAGAGAGAGAGAGAGAGAGAGAGAGAGAGAGAGAGGGAGAGAGAGAGAGGGAGAGGGAGAGAGAGATTTTATAGTAATCAATCAATACACAATAAATAATTTGGTCAATTTATTTTTGTAGCTAAGTGATTAAAAAAATTACATTTTGCCTGTAAAGGAATATTATAGAAAACGTTAATTTTTTCAATTGTTAGCGAACACAGACAAGCAAAAAGTCAAATAAATAAATTAATACTGGGTAACTTTTTAACTGGAAATGACAAATGCGTCAACCGGTTCCTGCAATTCACATGTATCCTTTCTCATTTCCTGTAAAATGCGCTCTACTCTTTACTAAGAGTCGTTTCTCCAAACCATCTATGAATTTAGTCCGTAGCGGCTGCATTTCATTTTCTTCTCAAGCCTTTTTTTTATTGCAATTAAATCAAAATGATTTCGACAGTATTTTATAGCCCCGATTGAAAATAGTTACACTTCAGTTGGCAACACTGCACACACGTAATTTCATTATCTTCCAGACCAGGGGGTTTTGTGTCGTCACCACAATGTTATCTATTATTCACAATCCTTCCCTAAGCACCATAGTTCTTTCCTAGATTACCTCCTTCCAGACATAATCACTTGACGTGAGCTAAAAGACTTACTGATGTTTAGAAACTGAGCCAGTCACTATGCTACATTTATAAGCAAGTTGCCCACCTGATCCCTCTCGCTTCTTTCTCTCACCCCTCTTTCTCCCACTCACCACTCTTATTCTCTCAACCTACCTCTATCTGGGTGTCTATATCTATCTCTCACACAGGTAACACGTGTGCGATGGTCGATGATATATTTATCACCAATTGTTAGAATTGTTCTATTCTTACAATTTCGTATGTTATGATACCCAATTATTTCTTTATTCCCATGAGTTTATTTTGGCTTTTCACTAATTTATCACTTTGAATTAATTTTCACATTAAAACATATTTATTTTGACTGAACTTATAATTTTCAATGTCCATTAATATATGAAGTAATATTTTCATATTTACAAGAGGGAATATTTTTACTACATTTTACAGATTATAGGTAAGTCATAAAACGGTTTTGCAGGACAGATGCTTTCAATTTAGTTAATTGTACTATAATATATCAATTATTTTTATTTCTCAGTTAGAATTAGACGTTTCTAAAATGTGAACGAAAACTTCAACTCCATTATTTCAGCTCATTAATCTCATAACCTGACCTTATAGTTTACTGTTTTAAAGAACGTTTAGTATATAATAGTTGATATTTAAAAGAGTTAATTGAAGTCTTATCAGCTGATATTTTTGAACAAACCAATATAAAAATGTTATCAAATAATTTTATAATACTAGGCTCTCAGTTAATAAACATTTATTTGATTGCTAGGTATTATATGCAATTAATAACACAAATAACCGTTAATTAATTACATTGTTATACGTTTCTATTCCAAACTGAAATCGTATTTAGTAGCTAAAGTTGCGTTTCTAATGTTAATTGTCAAACAGAATTTAGAAACTGACTGACATAAAATATAAATATAGAAAGAAAAGTCACAAAAAGAAAAGTTACTACACATAATGTCTTGCGACCATTAACTCTCAAATACTGTTCATGAATGAATGTCATAACATTATTACCGAAACATGTAAATCAGTCGTACCGCAATGCAAACTTTAGGTTTTGTCTAAGACATAAACATAAGAAACTGTGAAATATGTTTAATTTATTCTATTTTTTAATTACAGTACATAAAATTTTGAATTTTTGGAAATCCTAAAACGTTTTTACTGTCAAGTTTTTTTTGTCTATGTGTTATTCACAAATGTCATTAACATTGAAACTTTTAATAGCTCAGAACTGGATTAAAATGCACTTATATTAATACATTATCATGTTTTAAAAACGAGGAAAAAATTATATATATTCTTTCTTAAAATTTTACAAATTATTTCCTCATTACGGCATACAGATTCACAATCCTTTACACATTCATAACCTCCCACAAGGCCTAACACCTCACAGGTCCATAGCCCCCATTTCAGGCCAATAACCCCCCACAGGTCCATAACCCGCCACCGGTCCATAACACCTCACAGATCCACGTCCCCTCACGGATTCATAACCCTCACCGATGCATAAGCCCTCATAAATTCATATCCCGTTAAGAGATTCGTAAACTCTCACAGTTCATAATCCTTACAGATTCATAATTACGCACAGATTCCTAAACATTTTGTGATGGTAAATTTTGGTATATATATAAGTCGTTGTAAAGTTAAAAACAGAAAAGTGAAAAACAAGGAATGGAATTAAAATGTTTAGTTTGTTGTTGAGAGAACTCACATAGAAGTCCAAATATTTTTTAAATGAAATTTATAAAAAAATAATTGTGTCAGTATTGCTGATCGATTAATTATCTATATTTTGAGGCTTACGTTTTTCTTTGAATGTTACAAACTATTTTTATATTTATTAAAATTCTTACAATTTTTAGTACAATCTGTTAGAGGTTATGAAACACAACCATTCTGGATATTTCTAAAAGAGATTATTTTATTGTTTTTAAACTGTTATAAAACACATATGATTGTAATAACGTTTGTGTATTACCAGTAGTTTTGTATATTAAGTTGGGTTGTTTAATTTTTTTAAAATTTGTGTTGTTTGATGGATAATGTTACGAAGAAATTTTTAGTTCCCGAAGATAATTCTAGTTTGTAATTGAAACTTGTAACCGAGTTTTAAAACTATGTGCAAGTAGTTTTAAATACGAATTGTAGTAATAAAACTAATGTTTTATAAAATACTGACTTGACATGGAAAAGTTATTATAATTAATCAAGATTGATTTATTTGTTATGAATAACTTTGTGAAACGTTTGAAACTAATTAAATTAATATAACAAATAATAAAATTAAAGGTGTTTAAAAGATTAAAGCATAATTCTTTTATACTTACAAATAACAGTTGGCTATCGCAAGTTTATTTTAATGAGTTATAATGATTTTCAGACGCCTGGCAGGAAAAATTGGTTGAGTACAGAGATTGGTTTTTATCCAGTGAAAACATCAAATCCGACGAGACTAAAAGAATAGGAAAATGCAGATTGGAACTATCTACAGAGACATTTGGAAATCAAGGGTCATTTAGAAAGATTGAAGTCGACTAGTTTGGGTAGAATCGATTTTTGCTAGTAGACAAAGTTAGATCTTATTCTCATGACGTCGTTCGAGTGTGGATATGTATTATTTATTGTAGTTTGTTTAACTGTAAAGGTTAGGTATACCTTAAGCTAAATTGTACCTTAATGATGTTACAAAGCTATTTTACTGAAACTCTAAACATTATTAAAATCATTCATTTAATTTTTAAGTTATCTTGAGGAAAATTATTGTTTTCAAACTTATCAAAAGTTAAATTAAATTTTTTAATATTGAAAATTTTGTAATTTACCTCCTCAAAATACAACCATGAATTTTTTTAGTATATTTTATAGTAGTAGTAGTAGTAGTTTTTCATAAACTGTAACTAGGGAATATGTAAGTGAAATATTATTTCAACTATGAGAATGCTGCTTTGTTAGGAATTGAAAAGCATAAACAAAACAGGAGAGTTTGAAATGTATAAAATTATAACAGAAATTAATTATTGTAATTATTGTTTAAAATTTACTAAAAACCTTCTAATAATTATAACAATAAATAACAACTAATCAGTTACCTTGATACCTATAGGTATATTCAAACAACAAACTTCTAGGTTCAAAAATCACAAAGTATAACCAGAGAATTTCCCTCCAAGAATTGCATGAGACCAATTTGGGAAATTTTTGGTCTGGGTAGACGATCTAAAAAGAATATACTAGCAACTTGTGTAAAATAGGGTCTCGTAGATGTTATTTTATTTTGAACAAATATTTGTGTAAATACATTTTTTTATTGCATATGCAAACATTGTAATTTATTTGCGTTTTATATTAATGTAAGTAAATTGAAGATATTTTTATTAAAATCTTGTTACAATATATGTGTGAAAACTTTTCTGATCCTAGTTTTGTCACAAACGTTTTTTGTGGAATATAGTCATGACTAATTTTGTTATATTTTGTTTCCTAAAAAAAATCTATTAAAAAAGGGAAAGTTTTTAAACGTTTTAAATTGATTTAGAGATAAAAAATTACTTGTTCTTGAAATTATATCATTGTTTTTCTAATTATTTGAACGGATGTTTCTCACTTAAAATAGAGAAAGAAATTAATTACATATTTAGGGTTGAGTAAGAAAGTTATTTAAGGTGAAGTTTAAATTTAATGGATGAATGAATAAGTATAAGAATATTACTGTATAAAGAAGTAATATTTTTTCGGAAATGGATTATTATTTAATTATTTTAGAAAAATTATTAAATTAATAAAAACAACCAGTGTAATAAATTAAAATAACAACCCGTGTGGAGTTGTTAGTCTCCCATCGGGCGCCTCCCTAGGTGGCGGATAAGGGAAAGCTCACCAGATATGGTGGGTACCGAGGAAATAAAATACTCGGGGCGGACCAAAACTAACACTGCTGCCTTGTAGGGAGATATTGGTTTATCAAAGGCTAAAGGAAGACAACCTTGAAAATAAATTACCTGGTCCTCCAGGTTGGGGGTTATGCAATGGGCCAACTCCCCATTCATATAAAAAACCTAAAATGTTAAAAAGTCTAATAGAATACAGCCGGATGGATTTAAGGGAATACGACAAAAGCTATGGAAACGGACAATGAATATTGGAACGTGGAATATTCAAGGTTTAAATAATAAATTTGAAGAAGTGATTAAAGAATTAGAAATCAGAAAACAAGATATTATTGTCTTATCTGAAACAAAAAAAAAAGGAAATGGCAGCGAAATTAAGGGATCATTCATACATTTTTACAGTGGTGTACAGAAGCATCAAAGAGCAAAACGTGGAATCTCTGTATTAATAAGGAAAAAATTAAAAACTTATGTCACTAACTGGCAACCAATTGACGAAAACCTAATCAGAATTAATATGAATTTTCATGGATACAAATTGGTAATATTAGGAGTGTATGCTATAAATGAAGATGTTTTATTATGTAAGAAAGATGAATTTTTCAATAAATTGAACGGAATAATAGAGGAAATTGGAAATACAAGAGAAGTTATTCTTGCAGGAGACTTCAATAGTAGAACTGGAAGACAGATTGGAAACAAAATAATTGGACCATTTGGAGAAAATATTGTAAATGAAAATGGAGGCAGATTAATAGACATTTGTGAACAAAACTCCTTGAAAGTCTTGAATGGTTTTTACCAACATAAAGAAATACATAAATATACTTGGTATAGAGAAACAATGCAGCAGAAATCAATAATTGATTATATTATAGTAAAACAGAAAACAAAACTAAAAATACAAGATGTTAGAGTATACAGAGGTGTGAAACTTAGTGATCATTTTATAGTCAATTCTAAAATATTATTTCCATTTAAAAAATTAAACAATAAAGATAAAGAAAAAGAACAATATGTTGAAAAGGGTATCAAATTGAATCTTCCTAAATATAATTTACAGAGTTTGGAAAATGAGAGTACTGTATACTTATATAGGAAGAGGTTAGATGAAAAATTAACAGAAACTCATTGGGATACAACAGAAAAACAATACCAATATATTTCAAAAGTAATACATGAATCAGCAAAAGAAGCTTTAGGTGAAATTGATATTAAAGATAAAAAGAATACGTTTTATTATTGGGATGAAGAAATTAAAAAAGAAGTGAAGATTAAAAAAGAGAAATATTTAAAATGGTTAAATACAAAGAAAATTGATGATAAAATAGAACTTAATGCACAACAAGCAAAAATTAGAAGAATGGTTGCAGAATCAAAAAACAGAAGTTGGGAACAATCATGCCAAAAGATAGAATCTTTTATTGGAGGGAAAAGAAGTACAGAAGCTTGGAAAACTTTGAAAACATTAAGAAAAAACTCTAAGGAGTCACAACAAATGACATATATTGATTTTCAAACGTGGGAGGAATATTTTAAAAACTTATTAACAGAATGCAGAGAAGAACATTTGGAAAAAAATCAAAATGAAATACCAGAAACAGTAAATAATACCTATCTAAATTTGGATATGGAAATAGTGATACAGGCAATAAAATCTATGAAAAATGGAAGAGCTTCAGGACCTGGAGGAATTCCAGCCGAACTATTAAAGTATGGTACAAATAAATTATTTGCAAATTTGAAGGAACTTTTTGAAAAATGTTTGAATGGAGAAGAGACACCAGAAGAGTGGAAAATAGGCTATATATCCACATTACATAAGAAAGGTAATAAGAAGCAATGTGAAAACTATAGAGGAATAACAGTTACAAATACATTGAGCAGAATTTATGGAAAAATAATTAAGCAATATTTAGAAAATGAATACAAGGATATGGAGGCTGAGGAACAGGCAGGTTTTAGAAGAGGAAGATCAACGATAGATCACTTATTCTGCTTAGAACAAATAATTGAAAAGAAAGTAATTCGTTTACAACCTCTCCATTTAGTATTTATAGATATAGAAAAAGCTTATGATAATGTACCATTATCAAAGTTATGGGAAGTGTTAAAGTCAAATGCTATAAGTCAAACTATAATCAAGGCAATTCAAAATTTATATAAAAATTCTATTTCCAAAATAAAAATAGGAAACAATCTGTCAACAGGTTTTGAAGTAACAAAAGGATTACGCCAAGGATGCTGTCTGTCACCCACATTATATAAAATTTATACACAAAAGGTTTTGAAAAATTGGAAGAATAAATGCAAAGGAATGGGAATCCCAGTAAACAATATCACAATTTATTCTTTACAATTTGCAGATGACCAATTGATTTTAGCTCAAGATTATGAAGACATTGAATATATGACTCGAAAGATAATAGGAGAATACAAACTATGGGGATTGAATGTTAATATGAATAAAACTAAATACATGGTCATAGGAGAAAAAAGTAAAGACTTAATAATAGAAGAAGAAAATATTAAAAGAATATCACATGTTGAGGAATGTAAGTATTTGGGAATGAAAATTACAAATGATGGGAAACAAGATAAAGAAATTGGATCGAAAATAAATTTGGGAAAAACAACAATTTCAATGTTAAATGGAATTTTATGGGATAAACATATAACTAATCAAACAAAAACAAAAATTTTTAATACAATAGTACGAAGCATAATGACATATGGATCAGACGTTTGGATATTGAAATCAACATTGACAAAGAAATTATTGGCAACTGAGATGGACTTTTGGAGACGTTCTGCGAGAATATCAAGATTGGATAAGATCCGAAATCAGATAATTAGAGATAAGATGGAAGTACAAAATTTAATTACAGATTTTGTAGAACAAAAACAGTTAATTTGGTATGGACATACGAAAAGGATGAATGATGAAAGACTACCAAAGATGTTGTTGGAATGGACACCACCAGGGAGAAGACGAAGGGGAAGACCATCGAAAACGTGGATACAGGAAATTAGTTCATCTTTAATCAAATGGGATATACCAGAAAACTTGTGGACAGATAGGGATGAATGGAAAAACAAAATTAAAAACTGTATTTCATTAGACTTAGGTTAAAATGTAAAACATTGTAAAAACCTGTCATAATAATAATAAAAACAATATGTTTTAAAAATTTGAAAAAAGTAAACTTAAATATCTTACATAAAGAATAATTAAAATCCATAAAATAAGCTCCATGTACCTTTAGGAGGATTAAAACAAAATATTTTCCTTCAAACGTTGATAATGCTTTAAAGTATATGATTAATTAAACGTGAGTCTTTAAATCCTTTGCATGCCTAAATGATATCTCCAATTATACTAGGTTTATTCCAATCTCACCTGTATTCCCAATTTATGTTCTATGACGTATACGCGATGACCGTCGCCCTAAAGCTAAAGCAAAACACAACGCATCTCTAAGCCAAGATAATTGAATTATTCTAGAATAATGTATTAGCTTGAAACATTATATAATAAACCCTCTTCAAAAATTAAACGGGTTTAAAACCGGCTAAAAGTATTATAAAAAACGTGTAATAAACACAAAATTGATTGCTGGAGCTCACCTGTTCCACCCAAACGTTGGTTGTCATGATCTGGTTCTTTAAGTTCTGGAACAAACAAATACGTTTCAAATTAAATTCATCTAATGACCCCAAACAAGTACATATTATATTAAAGGTAGTAGATCTAGAGAGATATAATAACACACACACACACACACACACACACACACACACACACACACACACACACACACACAAACACACACACACACACACATATGCGTATATATATATATACCTTTCAGGAAGTTTGAACATGATCGTACCTAGATAATAACGTATTAGGCGTGAATATTGTACTAGATAAAAGGGTATTATTTGTTTTTCTTTTGTAAAAATTTTTCATTTCAATATTATTGGGATATATTGAACATTACTAAATGCTCACTAAATAGGCCCTATTAAGAGAGATGAAAGCCAGTTATGTTTTTATGGGAAGGCACACACACAAACACACACACACACACACATACACACACACAAACAAACACACACACACACACACACACACTCTTATTTAAACCCTTTATTTGCATTTTATATTTGCAAGTTTTTATATTTGCATGGGACTATTGCTCTTTAATAATATTTTGCCTAGGTAATATACTATGATCTGAAAATTACCGTTAGTTAATTTTAATGATGCCCGGTCTTTAGTCTCAAAGGTTAAAAACCTTCTCCCTACAAAGGTATGAAACATCTCCCTACAAACTGGTTACGTGGCTAGTTTCGTGCTACGATTTGCTACCTTGTTAAAATCCTTTAGAGAAACTATATAAATATAATATAATTATGAACGATATAAGCCTAGATATGTATGAACCTTTTTACACATTAACCCCCATTTATCCTGACATATCTCCATTGCATATCAATTAAGTTTAAGCAAACGGCATCAATTCTTTTTGCACATTTAACACGAAACACGCAGGATCCACCCAAGTTTGTCCTCAAACATTCAGATGTTTCCGACATACACAAATTTTGAGTACAGAATTTAAACTTAGATTTTAATAATAAATGCCGATGACAATTACAATTAAATCCATGGTATAAGACTGCCTCCAACAACTATATGGTCCTTCCGTCTGTTCGACTGCGATTTTTGTAGGGAGTAACAAAAGCACTCACACTGTAACCAAAGGTTTTATACATAGCGTCAATCGATTTATAGTTGCAGTTGCTGTTTGACCTATTTACTAGAGTTCCAGAGACTGACAAAACATTGCGTTACTTAGTATTACATACCGCCATGAATTATTAAATCTTACTTAAAAGCACACTCTGTTAGCTATGCATAAAGTTACATTTAGTGTTCTTGACTAAAAACAGTACATTGTAAATTTTTATTGTGAAACTAGTCACATAAATGTCTATATGAGTGGAGATGTAATATATTGGAGTTACTTAGAGATAAACAAGCAGATAGGAGCTAGAAAATAGTAGCTCGGATATAATGTTGTAATGTTGTTACAGGAATTTACAACATAGGTCTAGTTTTAGTATTTTTATGATATAATTAAATACAAATCGTACATGAGGAAGTGTTATAACAGTCGAGTATGCAAGGCTTCTCTAAATATCGCAGAAACCCTGATTCAGCCAAGTAATATTACGAAATACTAGCTTTCCTTTTTACATATTTACTATAAAAAATTAGATAAATCTTGCACCAGACATCCTATTACGCCAATTTCTTATCGTGCTAAAATTCTTAATTAAAACATTCAATCAGAGGTAAAAATACAAGACCACTTGTATAGGATTAAATATAACTCTAGGATTAAATATGTTTTCTCCGTACTTTTGTAATTTCCACAGCGCTTACCTGCCCACGTAACATAATTCTCTAGCTGGGATAAATCTAACAGTACTTGGAGATTACTAGCCAAGAGTCCCTAGAGCCTTATGCTGTAGTAATATGATTTTTTCGCTAACGTATAAAAGATCTGTTGCAGAGTCGTGCGTCGGTTATTCCTATATTTATTGTAAGCCTTGACCATTGTTTTCATTTGGTTTTGTTGCAGGTATTTAGTATAAATTGATCTTGTTGATTTTGTTCTCTTGTTACTTTTACAAATAAAATTTGATTTCTACAAAATTATTTAACCATTGGTATACATTTAGCATAATTATTCATGATGTGTTTTTTATATCTTATAAGAGACTCGGTTATCCGATCTTCTCTTCCCTAAAATTCCGTGTCATCCGCCTTGACGTAAAAAATGAAAAAATGAACTCCAACTGCTTAGTGATGTTATCACACATGGACAATAACCTTCGTCGTCGTCCGTTGTCCATCATCGTCTGTGGTTAACGATGTACCCTCATTTAGCTTTTAGTTTTAGTGCCCAGATTTTTCTTAATTTCCCCTCTCACCCACTACTTTCGCACAGGTAACGTCACGTTTACGTCAGATAGTCAAGACTATACTGATTATATAGATTGCTAAAGAGTTCTTTATTGCTATTTTCTCATTATTAGACGTTCCAGCTTAATTTCTTGAATGAAACAATATTAATCCTACTTTTATGTAAGATAATGTACGCGGTTTGTCTACTTCCATTACGTCTGCTATCTAGAGACAAGATGGGGGTTAATTTGAAGTCCTTACATTTTATATCTGAGAATACGTTATTACTATGCGTGTTAGTTTTATTTATTGCAATACTTCTTTAATTTTAAATATCGGTTAAATTGTTTAAATACAATAAACCTAACAGTAAAATCTCCTCATTTAGGGCATCTAAAAACTTCTTTCTTATTTAATAAACCTGAACAAATAAATCAGTTAAATAACGTTAACACCTTGAAGAGAGGGAAACACTTTATAGCTTTGCCATAGAGAAGGAAACATAAAGTCAAACGTAATGCTCTCCTACAGGGGTAATCCTTTACAATAGCTAATTTTAAGCATGCAATCAATAAATTTGCGAAATGGAGCAAAATGAAGACGAGATAAATAAAAAAAAAGTTTTCGGCGCCCCGACATTCTGTCGCCGTTTCATATCACCCCACGTTTCCTGTTTATGGGGCAATCGTGTCGTCATAAAAGTTTTTATTTACATTTTTCTAAACTATCATAATATAACTTTCAGATTGTAACCTTATACAAATAAAGTAACTGAAAAAGACAGACAAAACGATATATAGTGAATGTTTAAAATAGGATTGTGTTTATACTTAGAATTGTGAATTGTAATATTCGACTTCAATTGAAGGTCTATAACTTTACAGCTACATAAACTGAGAATAAGACGTCACGTGGTTGGGGCAACCGGGGAGAAATTCCCGGGCGCCAAGGCATTCTAAAAATAAAATCACAACATTTGCTTGAAGCTAGATGTGCATAACTGAATTGCGAGTACTAAAGAGACAAAACACTGCGACCCAAGCCGCCACACAACTTTGCTAACGAGTGACTGTACGCTATGAGACTTGCTGTGGAACTTGTTCAGTATACGCCTCCCACAATCGCGTCTCTCATTGTGAGTGTAACCCTATTATGTTTACATGTATTTAATAGCTCTGCGTCTCGCCGCGCTTTGTGCTTTTGTGTTTGAATCCCTACAGACAGATGTAATTCTGGACGGGTGTAAGTGGGACTGCGTCCGAGTGGAGTTCTTCACGAAATCTTGCCCTGGGCATCAGTAAACCACACCCTGCCCTAAAGACTAGATAAATATTTTAAACGAACCTAAGTTAACTAATTTAAATGACAAATTTAGAAACCAAATGTTAAATGGCAAATTCTGCATAATACGTTCATTTAGCTTTATTCTTGTATTCGGTTTCTACGCAATTACTAATTTTTCATTCCTTAGTATGTTTGTTTGATACTTTACTTCAGATAATTTCTATAAGTGTCACCTACTTTAGTTAGAACCTATCAATTTGCTTATTTTTATTTACATAATTTCTACTATTCTTATAATGCTATCTTTGATAACAGTTAATACATGATCCAGAGCTTAGATGCGTGTTTTCCACTACCTTTTGTACTCAGATCACTTTCATAAGGGCAAATAGCAAAAGGAATTTTTAATGTAAGGGCGAATAAAATAAATACATATACCAGAAAATAATTTAATTTTAGTATACGGCCACAGATTTTATTATAACACGTGAACAAAAAATCTACGTATAACATTTTTCAGTTTATTGGAAATTCACTTCTAGAAAGTATACAAAAACCGGTTGGATGGAAACACAAGCTTTGGAAGCATACAACACTATGAGTACACGGCTTATTCCCATTTTGTAATTAAATGACAGTTTATTCATTAAATCATACAGCGTAAGAATTACCAAATCAGAACATTAGGTGAATATTACCAGTATTTA
The DNA here is from genome assembly GCA_036971475.1 of Prosapia bicincta. Lineage (NCBI taxonomy): Eukaryota > Metazoa > Arthropoda > Insecta > Hemiptera > Cercopidae > Prosapia > Prosapia bicincta. Next base: position 84,852,138 of record JBAIZL010000006.1, on the reverse strand, counting down.
GACATTTATCACTGTGAAACGAAACTGTAATTTTATATAGAAGTTAAATTTATTTGCTAGGGGTAGGCCTATATACGTTTATGTTAGTGAGCTTTTAAAATTGTTTTAAATGACTTTTTATTTGTAGTTGTCTATAAGATTAATTATAACCATTACGCTACATTTTTAATATTTAATTGTATAATACATGACACACACACACACACACACACACATACTACACACACACACACACACACACCACACACACACACACATACCCGCACACACACATATACTACACACACACACATTCACACACACATACTACACATATATATATATACACACACACATACACACACACACACACACACACACACACACACACACACACACATACACACACACACACACGCACAAACATACACACACACACACGTACTACACACACACACACACACACACACACACACACACACACACACACACACACATATACTACACACACACACACACACACACACACACACACACACACACACACACACACACACACACACACACGCACACACACACACATACACGCACACACACACACACGCATTTATATATATATATATATATATATATATATATATATATATATATATATATATGTATTTACTCATTTATTTATTTTATTTTATCTCTTTCTAACATCCTGCTCTAAATCATACACTAAGGCGCAATTCGAGGAAAATACTAAAATGCAAAACGAAACTCAAGCCTAAAGTTTTCTCTACATTTTACTTATTTGATTATAAAGTTTCTGTATAATAGGTTTATAAACCCAATGATTCTCTTCAAGCATAAAAATATCCAAAAGCTTCTTCTATACCTACAAACAATGGATAATCCTAAACAAGCATATGGGGTTTGTAATTAGTTGTACAAATTGTAGAAAATATTGTGTTCTCAAGATTCGTGTATTCTATCCCAACCTATATGAATATTATAAACACATTCTTTATTATAATTAGGTAGAATTATTTAATGAACATAAGTAATAACTGTTTGCTTCGAGTCGGGATACTCGTATTTATGAATTTATTGGAAAGTATGTTTGCAAAGTTTAGACACAACGCATACAGAGGGAAACTGCTCCATGAAATCGTGTTACAAATTAGGATAAAGGATAACTTAGTCCTTAAAAAACGTTTACGGTTACCGCGTGTCGTATAACGTACCGTTCTACTTTACTCCCAAACGGAATGCTTTTCTGCATCTTCATATGTTTGCCATTCAAAAATATAAAATTTCAAATTTAGTAACGTGTTTTGTTGTACTGATTATTTGCAGACGGTGAATTTATAAACTGTATTGATTAATGGCGTGCCTGTATTAAAGTTTAATTTGAATACTTGAACTTTATAAAATTTAAATCTGATTATTTGCTTCAAGATAATTTTTTTTAGGGTTTTATTTTAAATGAGATATTCTGGAAAGTGAGAGACAGAGAAACAGAGCGAAAGAACCCATAATGCACAATGGTATTGCTTGGAGGCAGGAAGGGATAAAATAGACGGAGTGTACTCTATTTGTGCAATACGAGAATTAATGCCATGGAACCGTTTATTCAGTGTGTTACACATAGGTGGGCTTACGTAGTCAAACATAAATAATACGTTCCAAGCGATGATATCCCAGTGACTGATACTAGTTGCCAGTTCTATGTTGACAAATCTACGCAGAACATTTACATTTTACATTGATGTTGTAAGCAACTCTTGTTTGGCGTTTCAACACCCGTTAATGCCGTCATCACTTTGAATAAATTATGTCTCACTGGTGACATTTTACCAATTTCTTCCAAACAAATAACCCCATCAAAAGAAATAACATACACTGTAAAAAGTGTTTGTAGTAAATGAAATATCGAAGTAAAATTGCAATATAAAATTCACTTTTGTCAAAATTAACTATTGTGTAACGTCACAGGTTTCGCTTTACCTCGACATTTTAAATCAGTTACACTTTGTATAAAGTTTAAATTTATTTTATTCACGAATTAAATTTAACAAAAAAATGATGAAACGTGTACGAGAAAGTAATTTATAATTTATTTATTACCTTTAACCTAACCCCAAATTTGTGTATTGATTTAATCAACGATTACAAATTAAAATCTATTTTCAGACGAAAAAACTATTGTTCCGAGAAATATTGAAATGCACGTGTTGCAGTCAATAGGGTTGAAATACCCACACCTTATAAGGAGGACACAGTGAGGACATAGGGGCAACAGACGCTAATGGAGACTCAAGGGATGTGTCAATACGTCCCGTGTTCTCGGTTTGATGTATCTATCCCAAAGGATGTCCATCCCTATTTAGGAGATGCTTGTTTAATGCTAGTTTATTCTTGCAGGCATACGTGGAGCAAATTTGCCTGACACGTGAAATCCAATTTGGCTTTATTGTCGATAAACTCCTATTGACGTCTCTAGAGACGAAATTACCATCGAGAAGTTTCTTACAAGCTTATTCCTAACATAGGATTTATGCAACTATAAAGAAACTGTTTTATTTAACAAACATCGTTTTCACAGTTAGAATAATTTGCAATCTATGATAAAATATATTAGGAAAAAGCAGAGGTTAGGTTATCAGTTTGTTTGTTTCATAATAAATATTAGAAAACATATTCTTTCATATTACATGTAATTACAATATATAGGCTATAACATAACGTATACAGCACATAGTTACAAACAGCTGTTACTTTCAAATAGGTTGTTTATTAATTTATCTATATTATCACTGTCCTATTTTCTTTAATTGAATATTTTAAGCAGCCGAAATGGTTAACAACATTGATAACAAAATGATAACAAAAAGTAATAATAATAACAACAGTATTATAATACTATATTATGGTAATAATAGTATAATAATAGTACTAACATTATAATAATAGTATTAACATTGTTTTATTGTTAATAATAAAATGTAATCTTAATACTACATAACTATTAATAATATATTATTATTTATTGATGTTAAACATCAGATACAATATTAATTTTGTTTGTACTTAAAAGGCGATTTAAATACTTAACAAAAACCATAGAACATTTATGTTATCTTATTTTGAGGTAAGGGTTGCTAATTATAAGGGGAAGAAACGGCATAGTGACCACTCTTTTATTTGCTGGATTTTTATGGTTCAATATTTAATAATTAAAATCATTAAACATATACACAAAATCTTGGGATTTGGATATCATCTTGTTTTTTTTTACTTTTAAATTTTAAATGCACATAAACAAGATTTTTTTAAAAAAAATACACAATGACAACTTTACCCTCATATGTCGGGGAGTGGTCCTGGTTTGCCACAGGTAAGTCAATGATATAGAAGCTTTTTTTTAAAGTTATTATGGGAGGTAATTTCAACAAATAAAGTATTTTGTCAACACTTATTAACTATTTAAATAAATGTTCATACTTTTTAAAGTACAAAACACGTAAATCATACTACACACTATTTACAATATTCACAATTGAAATAGACTTCGTCTTTCTCACACCCTGAACACTCTTGGTGAGCTCATTCCTTACACTGAGAATATCTCATCCAACTCTCATTACCTTTAACTTTAGAGAAAGATTCGTTACAATAAAAACCAACGCAATCTTTTTCTATCTCTTTTTGTTCTTGCCTTCTTAATGGTGAACACTGAGAGGACTCATAGTTTGTCGAGTTGGTTTTTCGTGAGTAGGCTTAATAGAGTTTTTCATATCCCTCTCTTCTTCTCCTCTTTGTTCTGTCGCTTTTCTGTTGTTAATGCCTTTTTTATGGGCTACCTATTATAATTACCGTCCTGCCTCCTTTTCTATTTTGCTTTCTGTCATTAATCATAGCTTGTTTTGGGAAAAGAACAATTCCTTTTAGGCTCACTGCAAGTGCACTTTGATTTACGCCACTGTACCCAGCATTTGGTGGATCTTCACTCCTAAGATGATCAGCTACCTTTAGACTCAATTCTCTGTCGCTGGTTTCAGAGTCTCCTATAGCTTGTTCAACTTCCTTTTTTCCTTCAATTCATTGTCAGTGTTTGCGCCATTTCCAATAATATTTGAACCATCATCATTTTTTCTCGGAAGAAGTAGCTTCGTTGCTTCTCAATGTGATTTTAGGATGTCTTCTTTTAAAACCTTCTACCCAATCTTTACCTGTCATTTTGTTATCAATATTAAAAGTAAGAGGAATGTAATTTTTTATTGCAAGACTATATGCTATGTGTTGTAAATTCTTTTCACTGATAGACTTCAACAATATGTTGACAATGTTTTTCTACCTGTTCATCGATGAAGATCTTTCTGTATTTACCAAGACTTTTCTTCTCATCTATTGCATCTTGATTCTTCTCTAGGACTCTTCTTTTGAGAGTATTTCTTGGAACATTAAACCGTTTCGTTGCTGTTGGAAATTGCATATAATACAGCCTCTTTCATCGCCTATGAACTCCAACATTGATATGTCGATTTTCTACTGTATTTGTGTCGTACAAAGCTTGATATCAACATTACCAAATATAAAAAATAGGATCAAGAACAAATAGAAGAAATAGGTCAAGAACATTATAGGCCTATATATAGTTTGACAAATCATGTGAACCAAAGTGGCCATTTTTGAGGTGGCCACAATGATTACCCGCAATGTTTAGTGGCCCCTTTGCCCGGAATGATGTCCCTACAAGAATTGTAACTAAAACCTAGAAGAAGAATGAAAACAATTTTCAAGCTAGCATCAAATGAAGGCTTTGGTCAAGGCTATCCATCAGCACTTTAGTCCCTAACTATCACTTCTTGACTAATAAGTTAAAAATATAAACATTTGTCACTTAACAAAAGGCAGACGTGCAGAAAAACTGAAAAATTACTCTTTATACAAATTAAAATAGTCTTCGCCTTCACATTCACAGACAATACTGATGTCATCATTAAGAACTAATTACCATGCTTTCCACAGTACTACAGCACTGTACGGCCTAAGAAACTTAAATGTCTACTTTATCCTCCTTGACCACTTTTCCACTCTTTCCCCAATGTACGTATGTGTGTGTATATAAATATATATATATATGTGTGTGTGTGTGTGTGTGTATTGAACATATACACTATAATTTAGGCAAATTTAGAATATATTAGGAGATACGTGAAAAATTTCATAAATCAAATTTTCAAAATACGCAAACATAAATGCAACAGAAATCTTTATCCTAATCTCACCAAAATTCGAGATATATATATTTTCCGACAGATTTTAGAATTTGTTTTTGAATAGCCATAAAACTGCCTCTCATAATAGTAAATAGTTAACTACTCACAATTTAAATAACAAACACAAGACAGATGCTCGACTGTCAAAGCAACGGGGGTGAAATCAAGGGTGGAACGGCTCCAATCAAACTGATAGCTTTCACTTCTCTGTCAAAGGCCAACCTAATTACAACCACATTTCATTTCACAGAGCGTACATTTAGATTAGTTCAGTATCTGTGGTTAAGCTTCATTTACGAACTGTGATAATAAGTGTAACAGGTGTTACGTCCACACTGAGCTTAAGTGAGATGTAAAATATTTAACGGTCGTTCTTGGGTGAACCGTTAGCTATAAATAGAAAGTTCTAGTTAGCGTTGATTAAATACGGTCCATAACAAAATATAAATCATTATTAAAATTGTCTTTTTACTTTGAAATATCTGTGTCATAATTTTGGCAAGTATTTATAACTTTACACAATATCAAGAGCACAGTGGTACAATATATTACAATAAAAATATTGAAAAGAACCCCAATACCACAAAAATAATCAAAAATAACAAATAAGACAAGTTACTTAAGATTAAACCCTTATGTACATTTCGATGACCATGTCATCATCATCAGAGGGTCTAGTTACAAAACACAATCTAGCACACAAGAAGTTACAAACTAGAATGATCATTCTAGTTTGTAACTTCTTGTGTGCTAGATTGTGTTTTGTAACTAGACCCTCTGATGATGATGACATGGTCATCGAAATGTACATAAGGGTTTAATCTTAAGTAACTTGTCTTATTTGTTATTTTTGATTATTTTTGTGGTATTGGGGTTCTTTTCAATATTTTTATTGTAAGTTATTTATAACTTTGTTGGGAAACCAAAAAACCTATCACAAAATAGAAATTAATTAATTATTTTAGAAGAAATGATTTCGTTAGAGGATAAAGTGCAACGATAAATGTACTATATATAGAATGATACTTTTCTAAATGACAAAATTTATGTAACAGAAATAGAACATTAATAATAGCTTACAAATATTGGTCTTTTGATCATAAAAAACGAAATAAAAACATTTTAAAATATTATATTTTAAAGCCCTTTTAAGAATGTTTAGTATGACAAAAATAATATGTGGTAGAAAATTATTATTTAGCTCTACTAAACATACCTAGTATTAAAACCAGGTAGGTGCTAGCTACTTACATCCTTCCCAGTTACAATTATATTTAATTCAGGTAGGCACAACTTTTACAAGATGATATAATTTTCCAAATCGTTTACTAGTCATATCTACTTGTCGTTAGCCTCCTTCGTTTTCATATGGTGTAACATGTAGTTATATTTTTATGCAATCGCTACGGTGTCTACTTTTAAAATTTGAAGCCATAATGAAATTTGTATCAGTAATTGACGGTCATGTGAGCGTATTTTAAAACCGTTTCATGTCCACATAGCTTTTCTGTCCTTCGTAGGCAAAAATATGTAATACTGGTTGAACGCCTTAAGCATGCTGGTTAACTACTGGTATACTGGTAGCATGCTGGTTAATACTACCAGGTACCTTATAGAGAAGAACTAAAAGTACATTTTCATTTATACTACTTAAAAGTTAAAATATAATATTGCACATGAATAAATATTACATAAAAAAACGATTTTTACCAACATAAAATTAGGGCATGAAAAAGTAGTAATTAAAATAATAACACCTGAATTAATTAGTATAAAAAAATCTGTAAATATCTGTTTCCTAATATTTTTTTTCAATTTATTACGATTTTCTATAGCAAGCTGAACAAGATACTTGAACTTTAAATGATACATTTTCCTTTGTCAAAAATAGTTTGTTAATTTGTTACTACTTGGTAAACTTTATTTAAGCTACGAAACTGTAGTTAGTTACTAGAGAGAGAGCTTCGTAAACACATTCAAAAAAGTCGTAACTCTCAGGTAAACTTAAAAACGTTTGTGCAATCTGGTTCTCAGAAACGAAAAAATCGACTTAATTAACACGTTATAATATATAACTTTCATTGTTGGATATGTTAAATCTGTTTATAAAGATAATTATTAAAAGGGATAATTATTCTCTTAAATTTATAGATAATTTTTCAAATTCCTACCATTTTTATATTGCGGAAACATTCTTAAAGCCGTTTAAGTTTCTGCAGCATGATTAGAATGTATTGCCGTTCTTATTTATGACTAAAATATGAATCTTGTTTCTAAAACTCGCCCAAGGTTTAGCAAAAAAACTCCTATACAAACGTAGTAATCCATTCACAGAACTAGTTATTTCAATGCAACGTTAATATATGTTTTGATTTTCCTTAAGTTATAACCTAAAGATTAGGAAGTTTCAATTTAAAAAGTTATTTATGGGAACAATCGTGATGAATATTCAAAACAATAGAAATCAAAAGAAAAGAAAAGAAAATTTAGAAAGAGAGAGAAAATATTCTTTTTATACAGACAAAGAACAAAAATATTCCCATGTTAATGTACTATGGTGTAACAACATTCTCTCTGAGAGTTTTCGGTTTCGATATCGATAATAAAGCTGAAACTAATAAACTGTATCTCGTTTATTGTTTTTTTTGTGTTAGTGTTATTGTTATAACGAAATAATGGGTTGTTCAAGGAGCTGATATTTTAATAAAGCTTCCCGAATCTCAATAAAGGTTTTTGATAAACGAGCAGGAACAGGTAAAAACTTTTTTAATTAATGAAAAAGTAATATTTCATTGTTGCTAAATACAAAAAGGAGTAAAGAAAGACCGTTGATGTTCTAGTCGACGAGAATTTTTTTGCTTAAAATAAAGTTTAATGAATATTCATGCTGTGAGAAAGTATTTCGTTTGAGATGGTAAATTCTGTTTATTAGGGGTTCCAAATAATAACAAGTTATTTATTCGAAAATGTTTCCGGGATAAAATGTTTGACCCGTTTCATTATATTATTACAATTACTACAAAAATGTAGGCTGCTCGTGACTGACCTCGAAATATTCGATTTTGTTCGTTTTCGTATATGCTGTTGAAAATTATATTCCAAAAGTAGATATAGGTATCGGAAAAGATTTAAACATGGTTAGAATTAGACAAAAGTGGGAAATAACATAGTTCTTACCATGCTACACAAAACTGGATGTACTCGACGTGTCTTAACTAATCATTACACTATATAGTACACTACATCACTACTTATCTATTTTATAATATAGGTGACAAAGTTTCTTGTTAGGTTAGCTTTGGTTACAGAAACAATGACTTTGGTAAATTGGTTATAATTAGTTCACTTAAGACCTTTCTGCCATAACGACATCGGTTGCCGATAACGCATAAACTGATGCAACAGTAATACTAAGGAAGTTGTAAGGATTTAAACATCTAAATACATGACTTCATTTTTTTACCTTATTCTTAAGGCTTTGTAAAACTGAGATTACCATAAATATAAATTTTGTGGTTCTACCGACAGTTACAATGTTAAACCTAAAAGTAATAAGTTGGAAGGTAAATTGCTATGAAAACTCACAGAATGTGAAGCTATTGATAAAATAAAAAATAGAGATAAACTTGGCCGTACAGAATTTCGTCACTACTATATTGACTGTGCGACAATATCATATTTCTATGTCAGTTTCACGTAAAATAAATAAATTTGCTTTCTTCATAGTCTTATATATATATATATATATATATATATATATATATATATATATATATATATATATAGTTAAGATTAAATAATATACACTAATTACAGGAATAATTTATTGAATAATACAATTCAAAGCTTTTCGTTGGCTAACAGTACCAACATCATCAGGAATATTAAACAATTAAAATTAGCATATGTGCAAATTAGATCAAATAAATAGCTATGCCAAATCAATTACAATGTTGTTAAACAAATTTTTTTAAACAAAATTTTTGGTACTCTTAGCTAACGAAAAGCTTTGAATTGTAAATTCAATTATAATTCTTGTATTTGTATTTTGACTTAGTACTTTATTAATACTCAAGAATACATATTGCGATATATATATATATATATATATATATATATATATATATATATATATATATATATATATATATATATATATAAAGAACTAAGTCAAAATACTAATACAAGAGTTATAATTGAATTTACAATTCAAAGCTTTTCGTTGGCTAACAGTACCAACATCATCAGGAATATTAAACAATTAAAATTAGCATATGTGCAAATTAGATCAAATAAATAGCTATGCCAAATCAATTACAATGTTGTTAAACAAATTTTTTTAAACAAAATTGTTGGTACTCTTAGCTAACGAAAAGCTTTGAATTGTAAATTCAATTATAATTCTTGTATTTGTATTTTGACTTAGTTCTTTATTAATACACAAGAATACATATTGCGATATATATATATATATATATATATATATATATATATATATATATATATATATTTAAATACGTTTCCTTGTTTAACAATTTAAAACAACATAGGTTACTCAAATACAAGAAAATTTATTAATTTATATTCAAAGCTTTTCGTTGGTAAACAGTACCAACATCATCAGGAATGAATATATATATATATATATATATATATATATATATATATATATATATATATATATATTCTAAAAGTTATTTTTTATGGTACCCGAATATTTTATAGGTATATTTTAATATAGGTTTATAGTAATTTAGTTATTTTTAAAGATCTATGTTTGTTAAATGAAGTTATGTTTAAGGAACTGTAATTACTGTAAACTGTATAAACTTATGTTTATGGACAATTACCACGTTTTCTCATTTATAATCTATTTCGGTGCAATTTGCTACCAAAATACTGAAAAATGTTACAGAATATAGTGCATTAGACAAATGCGTAACAAAAAACGAGATGTCATAGTAAATAGCAAATCTGGACCGATTCGAAACTCTATTCTCTTAGTAGGAAGACAATTATAAAAATATAAGGTAAACATTTTAAACAAAACTAATGTGATTTTTCTTTAATGTGTTTTTAAAGTTTAATTTTTAAAGGTTTACTTGACTGAGACAATGAGCATCAACTGTAATTTATATAAATTTACATATAGTATTTAAATAGTCTATCTAATATGTAATAAGTGTGTGTACGAGTATTGAATTATTATTGTCCTCAATTAATTTGTAAATTAAGTATTACATGCTTCAGAAAAACAATTTCTACTATAGGATAATTCGTTAATTTTATTAAGATATTTTGTTGATTTTTAAAATCTTTTGTCAATACAAATTTTAATAATCAGAACATGTTTTAGACAGCCATATTGACTTCATTCGTGACTAAACTACAACGAGTAAATTCCATTGAGGTATTGTTAAGTTCAATAACTTGACAATATCTGACTAAAACATACTTACTGTATTTTTATCACGAAAGAAGCCAATTTGCTTGCCTAAAACATATCATGATTATTAAAATTTATGTTGTGAGAAAAGTGTATTTCTCATATAAAAGTCCCCCTCTTTAACTAATAATACTAATAATTATAATATAAATTCAAGCCAAGTTTATCAAAGGCAGGGAGTCTAAAAGAACAGTGCTTCAGAAAAAGAGGCAGCGATAACAGAATTACCTTTCGTTCAGAAACTGTTGGAACGTCGATTTCCTTTAGAACATTTTTGTAACAAAATTTAGTTTCTCAAAACCAATTCCATTCCTATCTCGAACGCTATAAAGGCAATGGTATCAGCAAATTCACCAATTTCTAACTGTATTTTCTATTATCGCTCGTTCAAATTTCCTTTACTGTTTATATATCCGTATACAACTTTCCGGAGGTAGTGAAGAATTAAACAGGTCAGCTCCAAGCAGGGCATTGAAGGGAGCATTTCTTTCCGTCCGAACTCTTTATAAATAAATTAATCAGTCGTCTGTAGAGTCACGTTTCCTGCCAGTGCTTCGGTGGTAGATAGTCGGTGCTTTATTACCAACAAACATTCTTCATGACGGAATTACGTGTTAAAGAAGGCGGTGTTTATCTTAATTACTGGCCTAAACTAAATAAAGTTAAAATTTGAAAGTGTTTTTCAACATTTTCATATTACAAAAAAAAACATCTATGAATAAAATTAATATGCTTGTAACAATGTATTAAACATTATCCTCTAGCTAAATAGGCGATTGTTTATTTTTTTATCGCCTAATTTTTCAAACTAAAATTTTTATCTATTAATTTAGTGGAATTAAATGTTACACTTTTTTTTAACATGCCGATGGTTGCGGTTATGATGTTTGTCCTAAAGGTAATACGCACGTTGATATTGGCGACAGGGAGGAACTCGAAAAGTCATTTACAGTTTCTTTGACTTGTCTAATAATGATCTAGTGCTTGTATAGCAGTCGCGTTCATATTTACAATCTCTACAAATGTGTTGTAGAAGTGCGAGCGTGTTCGCTTTGGAGGACGACATTGTTCTCCCTACTATTCTCGTTCTGCTTTTAACTGAGTTTTAGAAATGTTTTTATAAATTTAAATTGTTTTTGTACGTTAATGCTATTTTATTAATGAAATTAAATTGGAACGTGAGAGAAAACTATACGTAAATCGGAAAAAAATTGTATTTAAATTTTCAAATTCTATAGCTATTTGAAACCGAAAATTGTGCTAATGATGTAGAAAATTTTAAAATTTAAATTTAAATTTTTAAAATTTATGTTGTGAGAAAAGTGTATTTCTCATATAAAAGTTCCCCTCTTTAACTAATAATACTAATAATTATATTATAAATTCAAGCCAAGTTTATCAAAGGCAGGGAGTCTAAAAGAACAGTGTTTCAGAAAAAGAGGCAGCGATAACAGAATTACCTTTCGTTCAGAAACTGTTGGAACGTCGATTTCCTTTAGAACATTTTTGTAACAAAATTTAGTTTCTCAAAACCAATTCCATTCCTCTCTCGAACGCTATAAAGGCAATGGTATCAGCAAATTCACCAATTTCTAACTGTATTTTCTATTATCGCTCGTTCAAATTTCCTTTACTGTTTATATAGCCGTATACAACTTTCCGGAGGTAGTGAAGAATTAAACAGGTCAGCTCCAAGCAGGGCATTGAAGGGAGCATTTCTTTCCGTCCGAACTCTTTATAAATAAATTAATCAGTCGTCTGTAGAGTCACGTTTCCTGCCAGTGCTTCGGTGGTAGATAGTCCGTGCTTTATTACCAACAAACATTCTTCATGACGGAATTACGTGTTAAAGAAGGCGGTGTTTATCTTAATTACTGGCCTAAACTAAATAAAGTTAAAATTTGAAAGTGTTTTTCAACATTTCATATTACAAAAAAAAACATCTATGAATAAAATTAATATGCTTGTAACAATGTATTAAACATTCTCCTCGTGGTAGATAGGTGATTGTTAAATTTTCATCGCCTAATTTTACAAATTAAAATTTCTATTTATTAATTTAGTGGAATTAAATGTTACACTTTTTTTAACATGCCGATGGTTGCGGTAATGACTTTTGACCTAAAGGTAATAATGATATTGGCGACAGGGAGGAACTCGAAAAGTTATTTACCGCTTCTTTGACTTGTCTAATAACAATCTAGTGCTAGTACAGCAGTCGCGTTCATATTTACAATCTCTACAAATGTATTGTAGAAGTGCGAGCGTGTTCGCTTTGGAGGACGACATTGTTCTCCCTACTATTCTCGTTCTGCTTTTAACTGAGTTTTAGAAATATTTTTATAAATTTATATTGTTTTTGTACGTTAATGCTATTTTATTAATGAAATTAAATTGGAACGTGAGAGAAAACTATACGTAAATCGGAAAAAAATTGTATTAAAATTTTCAAATTCTACAGCTATTTGAAACCGAAAATTGTGCTAATGATGTAGATGATCGTAAGGACGCTTATGAAGTAAAAGATAAATTTTCCAAGACATATTGCCAATTATAATAGTTACACTGAAAAAATCCAAACGACAAACAAAATATTTTATAAAATATACAACCCCCCTCAGACTTAGAAGACACTATCTAAGACAATCCTCTTTCTGCTTTAGAACAAATTATTCTCCTACTTTTAGGAGAACACTTCACGTATTTGTGTCAATCAGAGAAGAATATTGCGGAATATTTATTTTGCAACACATCTTTTATATATTTACGGCATATCTTTTTGTTAAAAATTTTAATAATCTTATAAATTTATACAGCTAAGAACGTTGCATGGTATTTATTAGAAACGCGTAGTACAATTTGTTTTAAGTTTGAGGTTTAAAAATAAATTTAAGTATTTTTTTAAACAATAATGGGATATGTTACTTACACAAACGTAGAGCTTACGGGTTTCATCTGAAGTGAATATAAATATCTGTTTATATTTATAAATGACTGTTGGATGTTAATAGTCAACCGGAGTGTTAATATGAAAGTCATATATCGAGCAAATAATTAGTCATGAATGCAGAAACGTTTCTTTCATTTAGTATGAGTTGAGTGTATGAGTGAGTATGCCAAGTTCTCTCATAACCACATTTACCGACCCGGAGGACAAGCTTTCTGAAACCTCTCCATACAGGAGTTCGTCAAGCGTGTTAAGGTTTGTAAGTAAGGTAGCTTAATGGAGTCAGTTCCATAGTGACTCGAGGTCTAGGTATTCAGAGTACACACGATGGTAAACCCTTGTCCTGCTGCTTTATATTTACATTATGATGGAGATAGGTAAGTTACTACAAAAGCCTGTAGTGATATGTTACCATATAACCAAACGCAACACCAGGAGAAAGGTTTTCTCTTTTTCTCTCCTGATTGGTCATCGCATACCTCCGATTAACTGACCAGGTAAACTGCACGAGCAATACATCTTCCAGTCCCACGGATTTACAATAGTCTTTTTTCATGTAATTCCTTTCGGTTTTCATTAAGAGGTTTACATTTAGCTATTGTTTCAATTGTTCTTTAGTTAAGAAATTATCAGAGGAATTCATTTTCCGCCTTTTGTTGCAATTAATTACACCATCCTTAACTAGTGCACGACCAGAGGAGAGACCATGGGGCGATCATATTCTAACCCGCCTACATTTTCAGTTATTTCCACTAATTTTTGTCGTGTCATTGGCACTTTGTTGAAGCTACTATGGGGTAGCTATATATTGCTGGAGCGGTCACGTATCGTGATGGGGGGGGGGGAAATTACTTCTTATATTACTTTTATTTCTATATAGGAACCTTTGTTACAGAACAAAATAACATTGGCTGATTATCTCCCTGTATGTAGAGCTATTGTAGAAATACGATTGTTTATTTCATAATATATCTTTATAATTACATAAATATTCTGTAGTTCCCATTTGTGTAAAGTGAAACTATTTCAGAATAAGTGCAACCGTATGGTATAAAATTACTTGAGAATGTATAGTGGCATATAAATAGAATCATTAAATTATGTCCTTTTCCTTTAATTAGTATTTTATGTTTATAGAGTACAGTTTCCTCATTTACGCATTGTTTACTATCATATGAGTTCAGATCAATATCGTTTATATAAAAGAATAAATTTCCTTTGAAATAATATTGTTTCGCTTTAAAATTTGTTACAACTTATATCAAGTTCCAATAACATAAAACAGCCCCTTCTATCTACACTTTATGAAGCACTGCACTTGAAAAAAATTAAAAGTTCCTTCTTTACTTTTCAACTCTGTTGACTTATCGAATTTCATAACTGTTTCACGTAATGACCGCCAGGAGCGCTGAGCACTGAAACACGTACTTGAAACTTTTCAAAAATATCTTTCTCTGTTTTTGTTTTATTTAGCGAAGAACTTCAAACGCTGGAATAACTCAAACAAAGTAAGTTCTCGACTGAAACCTGAGCATGTTTGTTCTTGGTTTTTACTGTGGCAATTTATATTTATGTTTAAACGAGAAATTAGTTTATGGTTTGCGTTACAAAATAAAGTCCAAAGATCAGGAAATAATGTAAAACACTCAAATTAAATATTTATTGATTATAAGAACTCTTTTTTAATGAGTTTAACAATTGAAAATTTATTTTTCGTGTTATTTAAATTGTATTTTATGTATTTCTTATACTATACTAGTGTTAGTTTTTTTTAAAGGAGAATCAGCTGATTTCATTACTTAGCCTAATGAAATTAATTTTTCTTAAAGACATATTATCACTAAACGTTTTCTAAGAATAATCCAAAAGTCTTTGTCAACTTTGAATCCGTAGTACTGAAGGTCTTAAGGGATAAAGAACCTCTAATCTTTCTCTATTAGTCATAAACCTTCTAACTAGACAGACCTGTTACTGTCCTTTGTTATCTTGCTCTTTTTTCTTGTTAGACTTTTTTTTGTTTTACTTTGTTTGAAAAAAGCTAATAAATTATAATTGTTTTGACAGAATAACTCCTGAGTATTATGTTGTATAAATAATTAACTACAGCTTGAACACAAGCATAACTGAGATTAGAGTAAACCATATTTGCAACTCAGAAGGTCATATTTAATGCAAAACAGGATTATATTTACAAATTACAAATCATTTGTGATGTCAGACTGAGATTTACAAGTATATCTTACTGTCCACTCATTATTTTACTGAATTATAACGCGCGCCTACATTTTGCAACTGCATGATTTCGTTGTATTCATATAACTTATAAAAAAATTATAAGTGAAAAACTAAATGTTGAACAGAACAATTAAATAACATATTACGATCACATACCGTTAATCCACACACACACACACACACACACACACACACACACACACACACACACACACACACACACACACACACACACACACACACACACACACACACACACACACACACACACACACACACACACACACACACACACACACACACACACACACACACACACACACACACACACACACACACACACACACACACACACACACACACACACACACACACACACACACACACACATACACATACACACACACACACACACACACACACACACACACACATAAACACACACACACACACACACACACACACACACACACACACACACACACACACACACACACATACACACAGACACACCACACACACACAGACACACACACACACACACACACACACACATATATATATATATATATATATATATATATATATAAGAGGAATAACATTTAATATGTAAGAGAGTGATTATAATGTAATATGACCAAGTGTTAATACAAAATTGAAATAAAGTGAAATGATAAAGAAAGTGACTAAGGGCAGGAGTAAGTAATGGACGATATAAAGAGTAAAAGAAAAACTAATGTTACACCAAGTGACAAAGATTATGTAGATGAGTGGAATGGACAGGAGAGTAAACTGTTACATTAGTAAATATAAGATATAACCAAAGTATAAGGACATCATAGACATAGCATATCCAAGAAAATGTATACGAAAATTTTGAAAAAAATACAGTAGTGTAAAAACTGTTGTCACATGCCATTGAAATGTTACTTTATAACCAGCGAGGATAAGGCAGAGTGAGGATAGGTCCGTAAGTGTGTGTGTGTGTGTGTGTGTGTGTGTGTGTGTGTGTGTGTGTGTGTGTGTGTGTGTGTGTGTGTGTGTGTGTGTGTGTGTGTGTGTGTGTAAAGTAAACCTTTTTGTTTATTTCAATTGTTTTTAAAATCTTTTCTTTGGGAGCTTCAAGTTTTATTATTAATTTTTTTTTGTTCTGGCTGGCTTTCCACTTCGTTAGATACATTTTGTATTTCAATATCACGTAATGATAACTGATAATTAACCAGCTTGTATTCAACCTGAAAGGTATATTTTACATCTTCTAAGGTTTTGTTGTACTCAGTGATTTCATTTGAATTAATACTTAGACGCGTTTATTTGTATATTTTCGTATTTTTTTTTTTAATTCAGAAAATTGTATTTATTTGTTCAAATCTAACTCAATTTTAATAACTCCTATCCGACGTCGGTTTGCTTGACGGAGCGTATTTAATGAACAGAAGTTAATTGCCCAGCGTCAAGGGCAGACGTGAACGCGTCTCTGAGCAGAAGAAAAGATCTATTTCGTTTCGTTAGCTCACATCATTGTTCTCATAAGTTTCTGGCTATAAGACCGATCTTCAAAGCTCTAGCAAGGCTCTAACAACAAAACTTCTTGTGTCCCCGTAGGCAGGTAATATCCGTGATTAATAGACGGCGACAAGAACTTTGGTGATAAGGGAAACCAATTTGTCTTGTGCTGCAATACAAGTGCTGCCAATATCGTAGCAAACAATACGTGCTCTATAAAATTTCGCTCATACTTAACCTGTCAGATGCAACAAAACCTGTAACTTAGTCTACATATTGCAACAACTTAAAACATTTTAATATTACGGTTAAATAGTGTTATATAACCGCATAGATTAGGTGTCACTTTTATTTTCTGAATGAATATTCTATATAACAAAATCAATTGACATCAGTTCTTAAAATGTGTCAGACTCGTGTATGAAAGTTTTAATTTAAAAAATTTAAATAGGAACTCATTATCATTATAATGAATTATATATAGCAAAATGTACTGAATATAATTTAATATATTTATCAACTGATAAAAATATTTAATAAAAACTTAGCAATATAAAAATGCACAATAAATAAAGTAGCATAATATAAGTATAAACACAACTTTTGTACAACATAAGCTCTAACGTAAAAGCAGCTGTTAAATGAAATAATATGTTATCGCCAAAATCAAGCTGAAATATGAAGAAAATCCAAAGATGAATGGAATGATTTCTCTTCCATGGAATCCGTACGGTGACAACCACCAAAAAGAATTGTTCAGTTCAATACTAATTTTTAAGTTTTTAATGAAGAATAACTATAGTAACATAAGATATGAGTTAAAACAACTATTCTACGAAATAAAATATAGCTTACAATCAGCTGTTGCATGAAGACCCATGTTATAAAATTATAATACCTATCCGTGTCGGTTTTAGTGTGACGCCAACTTGTTGAATATTTCTAGAAACTTGTCTTAGAGGCGCCAAAATAAGTAGGCTATTAAAGAAATAATATATTATTATTAAAAATTACTTTTTTTGCAAATACAAATCCACCCCAAGTTGAGTAAAACAAGAACTATAAGTGAAAGTTAATTAACAATTGGGGGAAGAGAAGCATTGTTTTAACAAAGACAGGAGGTTATACACTTGCAGTGGAATATGTGAAAACTCGGTTGAATATCGCGTGAAAACCTTATTTATTTAGTGCGACGTTTCGACAACTAATTGGTTGCCCTTATCAAGCCTTTAGGGCTATAAAACGCAAACTCCTTACATTTATTGTTCTAGTGAGTAATATGAGGAGGCAAAAAAACAAACCCCCGACACTTTAAGGATGACTTTCTTTGAGCTATAGCCTGCTAAGTCGGATTTCCGCACTTGAACATTGAATGTAAAGACGTTATATTTCATAGCGGTGTAGGCTTGATAAGGGCAACAAATTAGTTTCCGAAACGTCGCACTAAATAAACTTTTGACTCGATATTCAACCGGGTCATCTTTTATTCAATAATTATTTCAAGTGTTCAAATAAATATGGATACACTTCAGTAGTTGCCTACTCCTGCTCAAAATGGTTCCTGACAGATGTCATAAAGAACTAATAAAATCCCCAGGTTCTACTGGTTACACATATGTGTAAAGAAAGAGTTACAATGTAACGAACTACTGGTTACACATATGTGTAAAGAAAGAGTTACAATGTAACGAACTACTGGTTACACATATGTGTAAAGAAAGATTTACGTCACGAACTACTGGTTACACTTATGTGTAAAGGAAGAGTTACAATGTAACGAACTACTGGTTACACATATGTGTAAAGAAAGATTTACGTCACGAACTACTGGTTACACATATGTGTAAAGAAAGAGTTACAATGTAACGAACTACTGGTTACACATATGTGTAAAGAAAGATTTACGTCACGAGCTACTGGTTACACATATGTGTAAAGAAAGAGTTACAATGTAACGAACTACTGGTTACACATATGTGTAAAGAAAGATTTACGTCACGAACTACTGGTTACACTTATGTGTAAAGGAAGAGTTACAATGTAACGAACTACTGGTTACACATATGTGTAAAGAAAGATTTACGTCACGAAGTACTGGTTACACATATGTGTAAAGAAAGAGTTACAATGTAACGAACTACTGGTTACACATATGTGTAAAGAAAGATTTACGTCACGAACTACTGGTTACACTTATGTGTAAAGAAAGAGTTACAATTTAACGAACTACTGGTTACACATATGTGTAAAGAAATATTTACGTCACGAACTACTGGTTACACATATGTGTAAAGAAAGAGTTACAATGTAACGAACTACTGGTTACACATACGTGTAAAGAAAGTTTTACGTCACGAACTACTGGTTACACATATGTGTAAAGAAAGAGTTACAATGTAACGAACTACTGGTTACATATATGTGTAAAGAAAGATTTACGTCACGAACTACTGGTTACACATATGTGTAAAGAAATAGTTACAATGTAACGAACTACTGGTTACACATATGTGTAAAGAAATATTTACGTCACGAATTACTGGTTACACTTATGTGTAAAGGAAGAGTTACAATGTAACGAACTACTGGTTACACATATGTGTAAAGAAAGATTTACGTCACGAACTACTGGTTACACATATGTGTAAAGAAAGAGTTACAATGTAACGAACTACTGGTTACACATATGTGTGAAGAAAGATTTACGTCACGAATTACTGGTTACACTTATGTGCAAAGGAAGAGTTACAATGTAACGAACTACTGGTTACACATATGTGTAAAGAAAGATTTACGTCACGAACTACTGGTTACACATATGTGTAAAGAAAGAGTTACAATGTAACGAACTACTGGTTACACATATGTGTAAAGAAAGATTTACGTCACGAACTACTGGTTACACATATGTGTAAAGAAAGAGTTACAATGTCCCGACCTACTGCATAGACATATGTCTAAAGAAAGAACTATTGGTTAGACATATATCTGAAGAGCGAGTTAAAGTGTTACGAAGTACTGGTTAGAATTAAATAAAAAGATAATAATACTGGTAATTGTGAATTAACTTAAAACTAAATGACAATACAACTTGAAATTTGTCTACAAATTTGTAAGAAAAGTGAAAAAAGGATTTAACGGGGAAATAACGAAGATATGACCAATGACAAATGTTAAACTCGTAAATTCATTAGAAACAAATTGAGAAAATATTTAGAAAACCTAGTTAACCCTTAGGACTGTGTTGACGAAATTATCTCGTCAATTAAATGGTTAGTAATTTTTATTTCACAACCGATAGGAGCCATATGGTGACATTGTTTCTTAGACGTGTTGGAAATACAAGTAATTAACCTAATGAACTGGCAACACTTCATTTCGGATGGTAAGCAAGACAGTTAGGTCATAAAACAAATGACTCGGGGTTGACAGCTGACAGCGTATGCAAACAGTTATACAGGAAGCAGACATGGCAAAACTTTACGCATGAGTAAAATGACATATATTACGACGAAGAATAATTTAACTGAAGGCGGTGGTTTATGGTCAATTATTTTAAGAGTTTGAGAGTGATGAAAGCTAATATAGTTGTATGAATTATTGCACAATTGTATGAATGAATGGGAAATGTTTTATATTCATACAAAAGATTATTTTACCAATGTGTATGTATTTTAAAGGCTTTAACGTAATATGACTTATATTTACGTATGATTTTTTTAAATATTTTTTGTTTATTAGGCAATAGTTGCAGTATTTACTTGTAATTTACATTTTAAACTAAATTTGTTGTAATTAAATCAAATTAGAGTATAGGCTATACATTTTTGAAATTTATTTATAGCAATAAATTTTATATGGCCGTAATAATGCTCAAGTGTTTCAGTATCAATAAATTAAATAATTTATAACAGGGTGGAAATGAATTTGAAATGATAATTTTATATTTCAAAACAAAACAAAAATAAAACAGATAAAAAATAACATAAATTATAATTTGTAAACACATAAAATGAGATTTTAATTAGCAATTTTGTATCTATTTACAACATAAAGTGCCATAAAAATATGACTAGCTACGGTGAAGTTACGGAAAATAAGGTGCAAGGCTCTATACTGGCAGAATTACATGATTTTTCTGAGGATTGCATTGTGTGGCAAAACGAATTGGTTTCATAGAATCTTATAGCATCACCAACTGAAAGGGTGAAGTGCGTAAAGGAGATTATAGGAATAAATAATTATAAAGCAGTCAAGTAATTATTCACCACAGCCTGATGAAGATTCTGCAGTAAATGGAGATTGAAATAACCCAATGCTTAGATTGTAGATAGGGGGATGTAAACTCGGATTTACAGTAGTCATAAAGAGTTTACAAACCCTCTTTAAAGAAATAAAACATTTTCTCCCCAGTTCACTCAGTTTCATCAGACAACAAACACATACAACGCTAACAACTGAAGCTCATTAAAGCTAACTCAACAAACCGTATACGCCCACTATATAAAGGAACTCGTACATACGAATAATATCAGCGGTTTTTCTATGGATGTAGTAATTAGAAATTGTTTATTTCACCCAATTCATTAGACACCCGTTTGTCTGTCCTGTACGTTTCTCTAACCTAGTCTTGTTGAGTAATATTTAAAGCCACTAAACTATAAGTGGGGTGCAATATTTACTCTGCAACCCACTTAGTGTGGCCTCATTCGCAGCTCTTGTATCGGGGGTTGATTTATTTTCAATGCTTTTAATAACTAACTTGATGAAGCTGTTGTAAAATTCTCGACTGTAAAAAATATTTGTATATTTAATGAGTGAGTATAGCGGTAACAGTGACCAGTTATTAGTATCTGTAGTGAGAAAGAAGAGGAAATATTTTTTTCAAAAGGATAATTATATAAAACAGGTCGTGATGAATAAAAACTAGATATACAAATAAATATTGTTTTTATTTAATAATTATTGACTATAACTATGGATTTCTACTATAAATCTACATTTTAATAAATAACAATTTTAATCCCCTTACAGAATAAAATGTCGTATTTAGCTTCGAAAATTGTATGATGCTATCTTTGTATTATTATGTGAATAAAAGAATTCGGTAATAATATTCTCTTAAAATCCATTATATAAGTAAAGTTTTACGATTGACTGGAATTTAAGAAATACAAATAAAACAAAAATATACAATTATATAATCCAGAGCCTTATTAAAAAAATCGAAAACAGAATGAGTTTTATATCAGTCTCTATTTGTATCAAAAATAAGAGATATTCGAAAAAAAATAATAGAAAATTTAGAAAATTGATACAAATGTTTTTTTAATAAAGAATATGTTGAAATAAACAAAAGGGCCTGATGTTATAACAGGATTTAACTGATTTGTAATGGACTTTGATAACAAAAATATATTGAAATGCGACAAAAAAAGAAGACAAAATTAAAGCATATTGTAAAGGAAATTATATTGTCTGTATTTTATCTTGAACTTATAAAATGAAGCAGCTATGACTAAACCAGTAAATTTACTTCACCTCCAGGTGAAATGTAAGTAGATAAGCAGGTGAAATAAATGGTGAAATGGTGCTAAAACGGTGCACGAATGAGTGCTAAAATAGAATCAAAAAAAATACATTGGCACAGCGACAACTGAATTTCCCAAACTCAAAGGGAAAACGTAAAGAGCTGGCATAGTTTTGTTTGGAACATACTGCAGTTCTTAAAGAGTCATTGAAGAGGCTAAACAAGGAGATGCAAGTACGGTATAGAGCATTATATCGTCCCTTAAGGTATATTTTTATAGCGTGTGTTTTTATTTATAAACTGACAGCTCACCTTTAAGTATTTTTACATAAATAGGAATATTTCTCCTTTTTTAGTAATGTACTCAATGGTAAAACATTAAATTATAATTGACTTTGTGCTAGACCCTTCAAGTTTCTCATAGTAAAATTCAAACTATAAAGGTATTTTTCACCAAATATTAAATACTAGAATCAATCTGTGATTCGTGATTTCAGTTTCAATTAGACTTAAAAGTTACATCATGTATCTCACTTACCACCATCTTTCAGTAACCGATCCTACTCTAATGTGAGTTTTATCAATTTAAAGGGGACGAAAACTGGAGCTACGAGAGAACCGTGCAGAAAACATTGCAACCACACTTTTATCGATCTTCTACTATGCTCTCACTAAATATATTTTTGACTTTAGTGATAGTAATATAAACATTAAATGGTTAGGTTGAAAAGAAGTAAAAGCACTTACTGGAGGTTTAATAGCTAAAATAATTTTCTTCCTAGCAAGATACGTGTATATTTTAAATAGTATTGTTTTATAGCTCTCTCTCCCTGCCTCTAGCTCTCTTTCTCTGTCTGTCTCTCTGTCTGTTTGTCTCTCTCTCTCTCTCTCTCTCTCTCTCTCTCTCTCTCGTTCGTAATACTTGGCCCAAGTACCGAATCCTCAGTAGATATTGGGGATTTTCCTTGTCGATATTGTTTAGTTTATCTCAATTTTTGAAAAGGACTACTAATGTTTACTCTGACCTTCATTCTAGACTTTTCAGACGCGATAGGCGTTTTCGATCAGGTCTTTGCTTTTTTTTCTAGTGTCCCTTGGATAATACAATAAACCAGAAAAATGATTTCGCCCTTCATGTAGTGACTAGAGTGACAATTGTTCTCTTTTTATAAGTAGTTGACATCTCTGTTCCCTTATCTACCCGCTAAGGAACACCAAAGTGTTCGGGAAACGTTAACGGACAGCGCCAGAACTCAAATATCTTCTACTCTTCGTACATATTCTATCACCATTGGATCCGACTATACTAAAGTAAGTCAAACATACTGTGGCGTTAAAGTCACACATCTGGTTCTATCCTTTTAAAAAAATCACAATTTACACTTCTTAGACCATACAAGACCTTCTATCACTCACTCAAAATAAAAAAGGGTTATGCCTAATTTTCTTTGGCTAAATCTATACACCTTATAGGTGTAAAAACTTTAGAAGGCTAAAGTTTTCATAGATGTTACAGATTTTACATCAACTTAGGAAGTCTAAAAGTGTTTTATATCACGAAAAAACAAAAGTATCAAACAGGGTGTTTTAAGGCTGTGCTGAGGATAGGGATGAAGTTGGCAGTACGCCAAGCTATCAACCCCATACCACCCTGTGAAATCGCTGACCCATGCGTGTTGACATGATAATATATTCCGACAGTTGATTTTATACGGGGTAATTAATGGCATTTCCCCCTTGCAGATTGTTCGAAGCTAGCCGTGCGTTAAACTCTGCGTAAAAATTACCCTCGGGAGCGAGATTTCAAGACAATTTAAAGTATAACTGGTCTGAAACATTGTTGTTTCAAATATTTTTTTCCATATAAACTCGTGATGTAACATCCGTTATAACTAGCCCCTTTTTTTATTCAGCAGTTCGTATTTTTCGTATTTTTACATAGATGTTTTTATATTTATTTTTACATAAAGTATATTTAAACACACACACACACACACACACACACACACACACACAAACACACACACACACAAACACACACACACACACGCACACACACAAACACACACATACATACACGCATACACACACACACACACACACACACATATATATATATATATATATATATATATATATATATATATATATATATATATATATATAAATCTATAACGTATTTTGTTTAAGGCTGTATTTTATTTGTCCTTTAAAATGGCATGGATGGAGTAGGCTACACGTATAACGTCATTAGAAGATTGAGAAGTGAAACAAATTCCACCCGACCCCAGACCTTTAGCCAGCAATGTGCATAATGCGGGCTATTTTCTTTCATACGATGAGCCCTATTTGCAAGTCAGTACGCCATAAATAGCTTTGCAGTTGA
This sequence comes from Prosapia bicincta, assembly GCA_036971475.1. Taxonomy (NCBI): domain Eukaryota; kingdom Metazoa; phylum Arthropoda; class Insecta; order Hemiptera; family Cercopidae; genus Prosapia; species Prosapia bicincta. The sequence continues at coordinate 84,826,842 of JBAIZL010000006.1, read as the reverse complement.
CCGCATTATAGGCGGTACTAGGGTAAAGCTATATAGATAATATTATCTGGAATACACAGCGGGGTATAATGGCACTTTAGTTTAATAGGGGTAATCGCAGTGCTGCCAACCGCTGAACGCTTATTGTGAGCGTAACTAGAAACAAAGACGTAAATGGAGAGGAATAAAAAAACAATCTAGAATGAAGCTATTAACACATATAGTTGCTTTCAACTAAGTTTATTTTAGTTTTTCCTTATAATTTCTTATTTTGAACTTATTATTAAGTGATTTTGTGGTAATTAAAAAAATTGAAATTAATACAATTGTAGAAATTTAATTACAATAATCTCAAAGAAATATTACTTATTTTTAAACTTTTGAATATTAAAAAAATATAATTTATATATTAGGTATACGAAGAACGAATGTCAAACGAATGAGCAAACGTTTGAGCAATATTGGGAGAAAAATGGGAACTAGACACTAACCTATTATGTGGCTTAATGTAATAAACATTTTTCATTTATATATAGAAAGAGAAAATCGCTTAGTATTGTTATATCTTAGTAGCTTGCAACCATTTAAAATGTTTACTAAAATATTTTTTATTAAATATTTAATTCAAATTGTTTAAGTTACTTGTTTACTCCGTATTTTTATATAACTTAAATATATTTTCCTCAAAACTCAAAATTTTAAAATATTTCCCGTTTTATTATTTTTACAATGCAGAAATAAATTGCCTTTAGAATTATTATATTTTTTTTAAGATGTCTAGATTTCTGTTGACAATACAAATTCTAACACTTATAATGAATTATCCATTCATTTTTAAAAATTAATAATTCTATTTCCATTATAAATTATTGGATTAAAGGTAATAATCTAAGACTTTTTTTATGTTTACTGAAAATTTTAAATTGTATGTATTATTATTTATTAATTATATCATAACTTGGGTATCTTGATATGAAATTCTTTGCTTTGTAAAATTTGCAACAGATTACCTAATTCGTAGAACCTTCATCTCTGTAAACGTTTTATGAAGGTATTTATTATAATACCAAATTGTTCTTAGAAACCTATGGTAGAGGGGCAGAGAAACGTATCAATGAGAATAAAATACAAATAATACAATGGATACAGTAGTAATATTACAATAATACATTCAATCAAAGATTTATTACTACAATAACTTACGTAATAGATCAATTAGTTAAATAACCTCATTGCGACGATTGGTTTTGGGTCTGATGAAGATTATATGGTTTCGAAATGTATATATGGGTTTAATCTGGATAAAGTTGCAAATTCAGTTACTGAATATATCTTACATTGTGGTACTAAATGTTTGGTTATTTGTAATAATTGCCTCGACTAATGTTTATATGGTCAATACAAGGATAGTATTAAATAACAATATTCGGCATATGCATGTGCAACAAGGCAGAAACGTAGTGTGTACTAACAATATCAGTATGATATAGTTATAATTTTCTATAGTAAAATAATTTCAAATTAAACAAAAACCAAATTCGAAATGTTTTATAACTCCGTTGAATAGCCTACATTTATAACTTATATGTATATATAAAATAAGTAATATATATATATATATATATATATATATATATATATATATATATATATATATAAAATTGTTATTAAAAATTCTTGTCATAATAAAAAACGCAAAATATGAGTTTAATTTTAATCATATAATCCCTTAATATTACAAAAAGAAAATGTTAAAAACAAATTCATTAGCCTACCATTTGAAATGGATTTAACAAAAGGTCTAGATAAAGTTTTTGAACAGGTAACTTTAAAAGTAGCTTACAAAAGCTTAAATAGCTTAAAAAATGTATTAGGTAACCCTAAAGATAAAATTAAGATGATAGATAAATCTGGGATTTATAAAATAAATTGTAATTCATGTAGTAAAATTTATATTGGCCAAACGAAAAGGAAAATATTAACCAGATTTAATGAACATATTAGCCTTGAAAATTTCAAAGACCTGAAAAATCTAGTGTTGCAGAACATATGCTAAACACTAAACACACTTTAGAATTAAATGATCTAAAGTTATTGAAAACTGTTAATTCAAAAGGTCTTTTGAATAGTTTTGAAAGTTTGTACATTCACAAATATGACGAAAATAATTTATTAAATTGTTATTATAAAGGGCCTATCCCTAAATCTCAGTTATATTCATTAATTAGGAGATAGTTATAACTTTGTTAATAAGGAATATTATAGTTTTTTAGTAAAATTGAAATAGTTGTAACGGTAACTCTTCACCACGAGAGGGGGAAGTCCGGACCAAGTTGTAGAGGGGGAATTTACTCCAACGTGATTGGTCGTACTAGTTTTTTAAATAAGGGGCGTGGCGAAGTAGTTGCCGGTTTATACCTATATATTTGTTGTATTATGTTGTTTAAAGTTAGTTGTATTTTTAAATACCTCTGAAGATGATTGCTGGGCAATCGAAATGTACATAAGGTTTAAATAAAATGTTATTTGTGGTTTAGAGGTTTTATTTATTTAAAAATATAAACCCTCCTATTTTCAAACCAATTGGTTTGAGACCATATGGGACAACAAGATGACCATAAGCATAATACGATTTATCCTGAAACACAAACATTTTATAAAATATAAATTTCCCATTAAATAATATTTTAATAATAATAATTAAATATATAATGATATAGGCCTAATATAATAATATTTTAATATAATATTAAAATTTCTGTTTATTATTTCAATAACAAATGTGGTTAATACTCATCATAACATTTCCTCTAAAACATTATTTACACGAAATTTTCCATTTATAAAGACACTCTTTAGTAAGTGGTTAAAAAACGTTTAAATAAAGATTCACTATATTAAAACAATGTCTAAATAAACAGTCACTACATAAAAACCACGCATAATAAACTTTGACTATATAAAAATACAGTAAGACTGGTTTTATTTTATTTTTAATCATAAGTTCAATTTTTCATTGAATTGATATGGTATTAAAAATTTCCATTTAAAGCCTAACCGTGTCCTAAAAATTACTTATTACTATTTGTTTAAACTAAACCTAATTCAATATATCCTAATTAAAATGGAAGGCATTCATGTTGTAAAATAAACCTACAGTAAATAGTTACACATTTTCATTTATTGACTGTTTTTCAATAAATATTAAACAAATCATTTGTTTTATTGCACTGGTCAAAACGTTACCTTGAGGCACTTTCCAAAAAAGGTTTATGAAGAAGACTTTTCGGCCGAAGTTAAGGGTTCCATGTAGAAGTTATTGTAGTGTGGTACGTTTACCCTGGGTTATCAATCCGGAGCACTTTGGTTGTAAAAGTTGTACATATACTTTACTAATCGATTCACCACAGTTGAACTAACAATTTATTCCAAAAAGCATGTCAATATATGGTACAATATACTCATTATTTTCTCACAGTAAATTACAGCAACAATCTGTAGCTGGCGATGCTTTAGTTCGGTGGTTTTTACCTGCCTCTTGTTATACCTCTCCAGATTTTGGACATTTTGTAATAATTGCAAAACTTTAGAATACGTAAATATTCTCACCTTAAAACTACTCTTTTGCCATCTTAACAAATTATTACTATTTCAACAGCACGAACTCCATTAGGGTATCAAACGGTATACACTTTGAAAGACGTGTAAATCTTAAGATTTGCTCAAAGATTTGAAACCTATTAAAGTGTAGAGTAGGATGCTTGCTTGTTTTAATTTCACCGCCTAAAAGGTTTGACAACAAGAAGAATTACTAACCCAATATAAGCAAAATTATTCTCATCATGTGGATGTTATTATAAAAAAACGTGATGTATATTGTAAAACGAATTCCAGCAAAAACTCTAATTAGGAGACCTGTTATTAAATTTTTGTTAAATTTGCGGTATACTAAGAATTCCTTCAATTGTTTGTATAGAAAGATTTTCATATAATGTATTTTAATTATATATTAATTTGAAATATACACACATTATCTACCATTATTTCCTTATTTCTGTTATTTTATACACAATTGAAAAACATATTATGAGATAGCCTTTAATAATTTACATTCTTTAAAAAAATTTAGACATTTTATTTTTAAAATTGTACTTTACAATCACCAAATATATTTCGAAAAAAGTACATACCTAAAATAGGTACTTGTATCGTTTTTACAGGATGTTTTTAATTGTGAGGTTTTTTTATATTGAAATATTCAACATATATTAACTTATTTACAGTATATAATGAGTTTTTTATCCATTCTAGACCAATAAAGCTAAAAAAAAAACATTATTTGTTGTTATGAAATTATCATTTCTGTTGGTAATATTTTGTAATATATTTAAACATTTTAGGCCACATTATTATATTTGAAAAATATTTAAAGGAAATAATAATAAATTCCACTTAAATCATTTTCACTATCCTAAACTTGATTTTCAATTTCAGACTGAACCTTTTTTCATCAGATCTACGGGAAAGGATTGCTCGGTACGGTTTTGGTACAGATTGTCTTGAAGTTATCTTGTGGTTAGGAAATCTAATCTTTGGCCAAATAAATAGGTTTTTACTAAGAATAACCTGATTTCAGCTTGAGGTGATTGTAGTAGTTTTACGCTCTTCGTCCATGTCGCGTGCGTGTGTGTAGCTGTACGTTTATGTGTGTTCGTTTTTATTATCATAAATTATGAAGTTTTTACTAAATCAACACCCATTCATAAATTATTATTTTATATTATCATCAATTCAAAATAATTAATCTATTTTATAAATTATTAAGCACCAAATGCTATTGGAACCAAAACTTTTTCAATGATCGCCTGGTGTTGTTTGAAAAATATTGAAAAAGAAATGGTCGAAATTGTACAAGATTCATTACAGTAGTCTACTATACATGACATATAGAAAAAAACAGCCCACCCTAATACTCTCCGAACTTTTTTAAAAAAACGTCATTCAAGGTTTGACCGCCTGCATCTTTTTGGCTTGCAGTATAAACGTGGACGTGTGTTGCTAGTAGTATTATTACGATTATAGGCGTAATTATAAGGATAAAAACAATCAGATTTACTGTAACTGAACAAATATTTTAATTACTATATATTAAGCCAATTACGAAGACATATGTAATTAAATATTAGGTTATAGCTAAGGTGGTTTATATATTTTGATATCTAGGATCAGTCTTACCAAGTTTATAGTTATAGAAAAAAAATTGTAGTTTGCTATTATCTCTTCAGAATCATTAGAAGGCTTTTTACAAACGTTAAGGTTACTTTAACCAACTTTTCTCAGAAATAACCAACTGTATTTTCTTAATAGATAGATTGACTTAACAAAGCTCGCCATTAAAATCACAACAATAAGGACTACACAAACAATTATAGGTATTTACAATAACGCAGTACAATGTACAATAAATATATAGGCTATATTTATGCCATTTTAAAAATATTTTTAGTGTTGTTAAATACAAAATTGTTGTAAACGTATCATAGTCATTTGGTAGTCAGTAAAAACAGTTTGAACTTACATAGAACATATAAGATTAAAATCTCTATGGGTAAGGTCTAAAAAGACAAACCATATTGTAATGCATAACACATTATCAGAATATATGGCACCAAAAACATATCGGATTATGCCGAATGAGCAAAGCAAATGCGAAAAGATGTGAATTATAACAAAACATATGATTTCATTGCTAAATGCTGAAGATTTTATAAACATTTCAGGTAGTTTCTTAACCAGCCTTTTCTAGGTCTGTATTTTGTTTTGTCGTATAGTGCTACAGGACAGCACATGCATTGAATGTTTTTATCAACTAATCCTAATGGGGATACCGATATATTTATGTCAAATGATAACGGAATATTACAGATAGAAATGGTGAATTAGAAGAGGTACTTTTAGCAAACCGTATGGAATAAATATTGGTTGTTAATTCTGAATGAATCATTGAATCCAGTAATCTAGAGAATAAATTTACGACTAGTCCTGCATTTTGAATAGGAGAATATTTTCCCCTATAAATCTATAAGCAAAGCAATGGGGTTCAAGTCAGTGGAGCAATTATCGTCGGCTAGTAATTCTTTGTGAATGAAATAATGTATTTTTAAATATAAGAAATTAAACTGCTTCCTAGAATAAAATAAACATTTATTTCATATTTTCATTTGATTTTTATTTCGTTTAAATTATAAAATATTTCTATTTTTCCATAGCTGTTAAGAAAATGTTTAATGTCTGTATTTTATTGTATTTATTTGGACATATGACAGAGTGACTAATATTGCTTACGAAAGATAGATATTAAGATTTTCATACCATAAATATTGTGAATAGTGAGAGGATAAAAGTAAAAGCTTAAAGTCCTCTGTTGGATGATTATTGGTCTCTCATTATTGGTACATCACGGTGTCTCTAGCGGGTACCGAAAGTGTTTTAATAACCAAAAATCTAATTATTTTTTGAACGATTCCGTCTTTACCAGTATTAATTACAAATATAAAATCATAAACGTGTTACCTTTAGCAACCAATTTATATTATATAGACCAACATAAAATTACTCCTCCGCACATATTATACTAGAGAAAAATTTCAACGCAAACACATCGTAACTGTTGTGTCGAAACGTGTTTGTACTCAATCACAAACTATTATTTTTTTTTTATTAAAATTATGCTCCACCACATGTTAAAATCATTAATTACCCTATAAATTTAAGTTGCATATTACCATAACAGCACACGTTGGTACTCCACCAGAATGTAGGCGTGGCAGGGATTGATAGCTTGGAAAAGTGCCAACTTAAAGCAGTCCAACCCTGTTTGGCATCCTTTGACTGACCTCTCAACTGGAAGGGTTCAATTGTTTAATTTCTTTATCAGGAAAATTTATCGTTTATTACTCTCAAACATTTTTAATCTCAAATGTCACAGTCGGGAAAACTTTTTATTTCACAAACTAAATTCAGGCGGGCACACATTATATACTCGCGAGAGATAAATATTTCTTGCGAAATACACTCTCAAGAGAGTGTTTTGAAACGAATTCCAAAAAATGCCTGTAAAGTGTATTAAAAATAGAGTTATTTGTTATTTACTTAAGATTTTTCTGAGTGTGAGCTTTCATGTGTTTTCACATGGGATTCAAAGACTGAGTTTAAATTCTATTAAGGCTATACCATGATTTAGTGTCCCTTTTAACTTGTTTCTCATATGATTTCCCTTATACGGAGAGAAGTGGAATAAGCCGCACGTCAGTAGAAGATCGATGGGTACAAGTGGAAATGTTTCGTTTGCCAGAGAGAGGGAAAAAGCTTTAAAACTAAAATCCCAACTTCACACTTATAATTATTTTTCTTGTATTTCCTTTTAGATTATTTTAATTATGGGCACATATTGCTTCTATATATCTAGTTACACATGTTTCAAACATTTGTTTGTTATTTATAAGTCCGTGGTAAATGTAAGTCGAACTGAGTAGTTTATAAATAAATAACACCATCGGGTTCTGTTAAGGTTATCATTATAACAGATATTGTAATTGTTGTTGTGATAAATATTATTATTTTATAGTTATTATTAATAATATTGTTATTGGTATTCTTATTTGCGTGGATATTATTAATATGGTTTTGGTTTCGTTGTTTTTGTTATTATTATTATTATTTTACTAAAAACACCAGTATGACTTTTAGCTTTATCATTATCATTGTCTTGGCTGTTATTGTTGTTCTTTTTTTATTCCTATTACTACTACTGTAATATTTTTATTCTTATTAATATTGTTTATATTATAATTATTTTATTATTGTACTATAATATTACTACTATGTTAGTAATAATAAAACACTTAAAGTATAATAATAATATATGCCAGTAATGTTACTTTATTACTTTTAGTGTCATATTATAGTAATTCTTATATTATTCCCCATGTAATAATATAAAGTGAGAGCATAAGTGTCTAGTTGGATCTATAAGGCATTTCACATGCCCACTCTGTATTAACTTGCTACTTTGGTTGGGAGATAATGTAAGGTTACATTAGTCACTTTGGCAATACTAAGGTTAGCACATATCCGTTTCGTTTATCGGATACAATCATATATTGAGATAAGTGTGACGTCATATTAGTTGCATGTATTAGAACAGAACACTACAGTCAATAAATGTTTGCTAAACTTACATTGCTAATCTTACATCTTCGTGTCCACAAAGATACCCTCTGACCTCTTTATTTACTTTACTGAATCAATAACATCCAACGATAATTTGTTTCTTAGCTTTTCGATCACACAATTTTATTTTGACAAAACGAATTTCACAGATCGCCGAGTTTCTATAAACCACATTGACTCAACCATAACCAAAGCAGGGTTATCAAAGTTTCTTTCATTGTGATTGACAAATTTAGTTTCCCAGATTCTATTTAACTTTGCAACAAATGTTACGAGAGCTTTGTCCTTGATGAACCTATCGCTCTCGGTGACATGTGACCTACTTATGCCGTAGCCGGGGTTTCTGAATAAATAGTCTAATCTAATATCCAGATATGTTTACTCGAGAAACATTTATATGTCAAGGGGTCTTTACTCTTTATCTAACTATTATATATATAGGCTTTTATTTAACTAGTTCCATGATTACCCCATATCCTTTATTGCACTTGGAGGTGTAAAATGTTTTGTCTTCCTATTAACGGGACAGTGATCCGGCTCCTGGAACGGAGCAGCTCATGGATTCGACCATTTAGGTTAGTGGCGATAGCTAGAACTGCAAACACTTTTATCATATTGAATGGTCCCTAGTATCAAAATAGGCAATTACGTATCATAAGGACAGTAACCTGAAAAGGAAGCATTTTTTGTTTTGTTTATATCTAGCTAAGATATTTGCTTTTAAGTTTGTTTAAACGGGACTTGCTTTTGTTTAATCAAGTTTTCTTGTAAACAAGAGTTTATATATGAGGTAATTAATTATGCCTAATTTATTAAAAGAGTTTCTTTATCTATATGAAAACGTATTTGTAACTTGTTGATAGGCTTCAAATTTAAATAACGTCCCCCAGTTCACTATCTAAATACACATTCGCTCCGAGACTGAATTAAAGTCTTTTCTCAAGTCTTATTCATACAACTAAATCAAATATGTATAAAGCATTTGCAAATTATCCTAATTGAAAAATATATTTAATAAAATTAAGGTTAATTATCGTCTTGACGTGTATTTTGAAAACTAAGATATCTCGTTATGTGTGTTTCTGCCAAAGTGGTTATTCAAGGCATTTTATACAATACCTAGGCATTCTATACTTTGCATAGTAGTTTTGTCAACGTCTTTAATGAGAATATTTCGTACAATTTTACGTGGTAAGCCTCGGCATTACATATAAGGTTTAGGTGTTAAACCTAATTCCAAAGTTTCATCAGATAAAATATATCCCAAATGAACACTATACTAAAGACTATGTAGTTAAATATGGAAATTGAATGTTGCTACAATCTTTTAACTAACAATGAAAACAAAAAGACTTTTAAAAATTCTTAGTTAATTGTCTGGAATTAATTTTAGACATTTTTGGGAACCAACAACTTATAAGAAAAAATTTACCACTTATTAGAACAGGAAAGAGCATTATGACATTTTAAATTACACTTTCCGTTGTTTTTTACACATAAACACTATTAAATTGAGTTCAACTATGAGTTGGAGGTACATCTAACGAATCCTAGGCCGATCCCTGAAGATTGGGCTTGCAATCTTCAACCTCCAAAACTAATGTTTTATAGTAGCTACCTGTTAAAAACACACTATTTTTAGCACTCGCGTTACGGATTTTAGCAATTTCTGCATTAAACTTTAATCGCATAATAGTCTGACGGTCTGCCGGACACTGATCCTCCATCACTTGAGAAATTTAGGATAATATATAGAAATGTAAATTGTTCACAACATACTGACTGTATCACACTAATGAAGCTCGCCAGCCGATACTGGAAAGTGCTAGCAACTATTGAGTGGTGATGGCAGGGACGGCTTTACGCAACCTGCAGCTCTGCCTGACACACTTTTTCTTTTGCTTTGACGTAGATAAAGCTACCCTATTGGAGGCCATTTGGCCATTGTTCGAAGATCTACCCCATCAGGACACTTTATACATATATGTTACTGTAGGATAACACAGTGCTTTGTTTTGTTGATACGGATTGACTTTAGAAAATTCTATGTGTGTGGTTATGTTTTTTTTTCTTTTAAACTTTAAAATTTTTGGACTCTCAGCATCTGTCTGTAGGGTTTCCTAGTACTTGAGCATTCATGTACTTGAGAGTCTCCTAGATCACATTAAATAATTTATTTTGAAAAGTTTATGACTTTTGAGACGCCGACAACTATAAAATTAAGTTCTAATAGACACTATTTTAACTGAAACTTATAAATTTTATGAAAAACATATATAATAGCAATCCCTTATAATTACACCTATGTGGACGTGTTCTGTAGTACTTGACCAGGCAAGAATGCCACTGTCTTCCTCCACGAGTATATTTAACCAAGTACTTCCACTGCTAACCTTAAAGGAGACATTACATTGCAGTGGGGTTTGTGGGTGTAACGTTTTTGGAGAGGTATATTAATCCCCAATTTTACAAAATGTTGAAAAAGTCTGATTTGAGTTTGTACTTGAAGGACATTTATCATAAAACACATTCTATTTTTAGACAATCAATTTCGTTACTTAAAGAGGGTTGGTCTGAAAATAGACAATCCCCCTCCAAGTTAGGGTTGAAGTAGTTGACCCGTGAAACCGTGACTACCATGAGATATACGTGTAGCACGCAGGGTACTCAAAGGAAATTACATTTGTGTGAAAAAAACCATTAGTAAAATGATTATGGATTAAGTAAAATATGGACGTACAGTACCGGGTTTAGTTTTTTCCAAAAAAAGTTATGATCTTCGACTAAATTGTTTAATATAGCATTAATAAGTCAAAATAAAATTTGACAAAATAAAGTTATATAGGTTCTTGGGAAATATTGTTAAAGGGTAATTGTTTAATAACAAATGAGTTATTGTGTTTTATGTAACCCCGATTGACTTAACATGTGAAATTGAGTATTCATGTTTAAATGTAGGGGAAATAATGGGGGAGGGGTTGAAGTTTAGTTCTGAACGCTTTACTTTCCTACGTTACCGTATGCGCCACGTAACTCTTCTACCCTGTTTCTCGAGAACCATTTTATGATGAAAAGTCGCATTATTATTATTATTGATATTAATAGCCTATATTGTACTCGAAATGTTTATTTTATACATTAATATTTCTATTAAGGTTTAATTTATTTGTTTTGTAAATAATTGGAATTCATTCCTAACCCATTATTAATTTACCCACCTATTTATCATTTTGTTAATATTCAAATTTAAATAGCTAAAATTTAGATTGAATAGATAAATTTATCACATGAATATAAATCTTTAACTATGTTTTTACAGCTATACCTGTGATATTTGTGTTAATTTTATTTAACTGTATGATTTCATAAACATCTTTGACTTTCAGGCCCTGCTAAAACTAAGTCATAAAATTTAGATTATACACGTTTACGTGAATTTTTATATAGCATCCAAATTTCATTCGGAAAATATATCTTATAATGACAACTTGGTCTACATATCTCGTGCACCGTTACTGTTTCTGAAAATACGGACTTTCCTTAGTGTTAAAAACTGTTATAGCACTTACATTAAAATCTATTGTATCTTTATTTATAATCCCAGACATAATATAGTTATTCCTTTTACAAGAGCATACGACAACTATTTCTCTGGCAATACATCAAAAGTAACCAAAGACACAAACCTAATTTCCTTACTTTTTGCACCAACATATTAATATACAGTATAGTAATATTTAGATATAGAAAAATACATCTGAAAAATTTAAGAAATGTCGACACTTTATTACTTTGTTGGTTTTTAGGTCTTTATTTACCAAGAGCTAAAACCAGCAAAAAGTAAACTCACATAAGCCAAATACACTTTGGAACTGTAGAAAATAAAAATTCTTTAAATGCTTAATATCTATACAAAGTGAAAAATAACAATCAAATAACTGTGTACAGTTTGGATAGAAACATAATGAAAACGTATAAAAAGAGTTTATTAAAGGGTAAAGTTTAGAGTTGAACTTTATCCTGCGTGGAGTAAAACAGTTGGAAGTAGCCAAGTGACTGGGGTAGACATTCATACTTTTTGATCACTTGTGACATGATATTAGACAGCTTTCTTTCCTCTTCATTTAGAGATTATGTCTATATAACACTAAAATGTAATCAGCCATAAAGTCAGAAATATCGTATGTTCAATTAGAAGTTAGCTAGCTACAAGTATTTGTAGCCTGTTGCTTTAGGGTTTTTACATTCTGTAGTCTGGGTTAAATAAGCTTATTTATTAGGTTTTATTTAGTCAAATTTAAACAAAAATAAATATTTATTTAAATTTATTAAAAATAATTACTTAATTTATTCAAATTTATTTAAATAAATAAATATGAATTTAGAATCTATTATAAAAAAAAACTATATGTTTTTCCAATTTTATTGAAAGTATTTCGATAAAACAATGTAATTACAGTTTATATAAACAGGTATAAACTTATATCGATAAATAGGTCTAGGCTATGTTCCCTTGTGGTTTTTGTAATTTAACAAAACATCGGAGAAACATATGACGTACTTTCAATTTTGAAATGAGAAAGGATTGAATAAAATCTCTATGTTACGGCTTATATAGTTTGTTATTGTTACCAAAGGCAAAAATCTAATTTCCGTGTTTTTTCACAAACTTCTATCCTTAAAAGCAGCTCTAAAATTTAAATTCATATCTGGTTCGAAAATATGAAAAGACGTGTTTGCCCTATTTTGACTAAAAGCAGCACAAACAGTAATCCTAAAAGAGTATCCCTCATGAAGGTTTTACAGTCCAAAACATAATCCTTACAAAGGCTAAAATACTCCCGTCTAGAGGGATAATACCTTCCGTAAAATTCAGGACACATGTCTGTTCTATATTTAAATGCATATTTTATTCATGCACTCTATAATATGTCCTTTGTGGGTTTCGGTATCATCAAATATATAGTTTTCTTTTGTAAATTATTCAAATACGAATAGGAAAATTATTACATAATATTCCTTCAGTTTCTACTACGTGCTAGCAAGAGAGGAAAAGAGAACTAAATGGATTTCTTTGTTGAAGTTTTTTCCGGCTTTAAAGTTCATAAATGGATATAATGTATTGCTAAAATTAGTAGGAAGTATTATAATTTTAAAAAAATAATATAAATCGTCAAATATTATTGTTATGATAAATATACCCACCATCTTTTACGTAGTAACATCAAACTAATGGCTTCTTAAATTGCTAAAAGTAAAATAATAGTAATATTTATTTCAAAGCAAAACTAATTCTTTACTTCCTCAATTCCCCTCTCCTCCACCTAACTCTCCCTCCGCTTCCTCTCCTCCTCCGCACTTTTTGTTTTTCATCGTTCTTCTCCGTTGTTTTGCTTGTAATATCCTTTCCTATCATTGAAGTCCCAAGATAATAGCTTTTTCGAATGTGATCTAGTTAATTCCAGCTTACACCTCGAGTGATATTTGAGTGTCCATATCTGAATTTGTCTCTGCATTTATTCCTACTTGGTATTCTTCGATTTATATATTAGTTCTTTAACGTCATTATCTCTCTCTTTCGTTTTTTAAAAATCTCATATATTTTCGAAAGTCTGCAGATTTTCTCTAAAGTGTATTAAACTTGACAGAAATTTCCGTTTGTATCATTCGTTTACTCCCTTCACATCGACCTTTTTCTATAATATTTTTTTCGTAAAATTGATATTTTTTTGGTAACAGAATATTAAAAAATTGTTCTATTGCCCAAAATTCTTGACTATATTGTGAAATAATTGTGTTATACAGTATAATTTAGATTCTAAACGCTTTTTCAGTTATACCTTGTTTAATATGTAATTAGTGAGAGTAGCGTTGAAGGACAGTTACAGGGGTTTCTTATATTCCGCAGAAACAATTTAGTATTTAATTTAGTCAAGTAATATAATCATTAAACGTTTCGACGCCCATTAAAAAAGTTAGTACGTTAAAACAATCGATCATTCGGGATTATTCAATAATTTTCTGCTATTTCTTAAAAAGGACGTAAAGGACGACTTTCAAAGAGAAAAGGTTCAAGGTCGTACTGAAATTAACACTCGGAGCTGGAAGCGAGGTAAACTTGTAATAACTTATGACTGCGACGTGGTATCACGTTCGGCAACGTTTCTCGAAGCGTTTGTACAAGATTTATCGATTTAATGGTACTGAATTTGTGAGGAAAGGGGATTAGGTTTTGAGAAGGTGTAGTGTTAAAAAAACATGGCCGTCGTGGAACTACCCATAGATGTGTATAGGTAATATAATTTTATTTATAAAAGAAACAAAACTTAGGATGTCAATATGGACGTAATATAACCCTTTATTAGTCACTACTAGTATATACTATAAAAAAAAGTACAGACAGAACATTTCGTAGCCCTTTTTATACTTTGATCTTTATGATTTTGATCTGAATATTACAAATATTTTAATGATCCTAATATTATAGGTCTGAATGTGTATATTTTTTGTTACTCAATCAAGCTACCTCACTGATTTGGATTAATTTTGGTATGTCGATGGTTTGGGTACCTGAGATAGAGAGAAACCTATTAAATTTAAAAAAATATCAAGCTCTGCTATTGGTTATTGTAAAGTTGTTATTTATAAAGATATATTCTATAATACTTTTCTAACCGTGTATTCAGTCGTTTGAAATTAATTTTAAAATTTAGTGAATGATATAGATCCAACTGGTAGTAATCACACTACGACGTACGCAAGTCAAGTAAATAATATGGTTTCATACACATTTTGTTATATGCGTTTATGTTGGTTTGAATGGTTGATGTTTTAATTATTTATTGTAAGTCATTAAGTTAAAAAGATATTGAATTAAAATCTCTTTTAATTTATACTTTAAAAATATAATAATTTACAATCTATAGTCCCAATTACTTGGAAATTAGGTATTGTGCAGTGGTTATAGTGGTTTTGCAGAGACTACAACATGTTTTTACATGGTTAGCATTCAATAATTCACTTTTTCATCGAATTGGGAGATGTAAGAAACTATTACACATTTTCGAATGTTGACTGATGTAAATATTAAATTCTATTTTTTTGTTGCTAAAAATCTTTAAAGGTGTGAAATATTAAGCCATTATGTTTAATTTATTTCCATTCAGTTAAATTTCTATTAGTTGTGGAATAGATTTTTGTCTAATGTATTTGAAAAACATATCTAACGAATTCAATATAACGATGGTTAAATATACAATGTATGTGTTGAAAGGATTTTATTGCCTACATGTTACAACAGCCGGAGAAGCTACGACGTGTATTAGCTAATACAATATAAAATAACCACTAAAAAATTAATATAATTCATAAAAAGCTATTAAAAATTAAAGGGTAAATATAAAAAATAATTTAATTTATCGTAATCATGTTATTAAATAAAATTTCTATGAAAAAAAATTTTAATTTCTGCTAATGCAAAATGTATGAACTAACATAATGTACTAGTTATAAGCAGTTGTTGTAAAAAAACTTAAGTTAACCTCTAGTTTAATCAAATATACAGTATATCTGAATAAATAATAGTCGAAGTTTGAAAATGATTTTATCATAATCTACAAAAATTGTCTCAGTGAGGACGAAAACAGTGGTTGGCATTAACCACCATGTTTTTTCATTCGGAAATTTTCGGGACGTATTCGTTTACCTTCGGATTTCCACCGGTCTTTGTCTGTATTCTTAAGTGATTGGATACTACGGCATAAGAAAATACACTTAAACAATTTAGATATTTTCAGTATAAATTGAAAACACATTTAAAATAAATAAATAAAGTATAATTTAATTACCTTTCTTAAAACATCCTAAGACCTCAACGCCACAAAGAAGTACTGTACGTATGAAATAAAACTCTATAAAACAGGCTCATTTCTTACTTGGCATTGTAGTCACGTACCTACCCTAAACAATTTGTCATGGCCTCCCCTTAATACACAAAAGCCAGCAGTTGCTGGGTACTCATCAACAATTGTCGACCTGGTAGTTTCTCAGCATTCTAATGGTAACTTCAATACAGATGTCTTTCTAGTGGTTATTTTAGGTTATTGTTTGTATATTTACGTGCCGGTATAAATGAAATATTTTATAATCTATTATATCAGTTACTTTACGAACATAGTGATGTGATCTATTACTAGTGAAGCCACCACTATAATATTATTATTATTAGGTATTATTTGTAGATTTACAAACCCTCAACTAAAATTGTGAAACTCTTAAAAAACCCTTATGTATATTTCGCTATCGCATTTGGATCACTAGTAGCCTAAAACTGATGTCCATAGATTTATAAAATGTAGTCGTATATAAAGGTTTTGTATATGTGTTATAATGTTGACAATGTTTTAACAACAAGATTATAAAATGTCCCAATCGGGTAATAAAAGATCGAATACGATGATATTCTAAGTTTAATAACTCTACAGTAAGGGCGTAGGGGGATGAACCCTTCGGGACTAGTCTCTTACGTGCATTGCTTCCTTGTAATCTATGAAGTTGTACACGGCAAATAGATAAATATCTCTCAATACGAATGCGGCGCTCAACCTCTATCTATGAAAAGCCAGATTCTCAATAAATCCCGTTTTACTTTGTTTTTAAAAACTGTTGACTTAGTTTTGATATATCTTTAGAAGAATAAGCGTACGACGAAGAGATAAAAATTCAAATTGTAGCAGAGTTGCTATTAAAGATGGTTCTCATTGGAACACTATGGGCTCTGAGAATAAAGACAACTAGCTCCTAAAATAAAAGGAATCAGATCAAATTATTAAAAATTAGTTATTAAAAATAACCTCTAACTACGTCTATTATAAAAATGTTATTTTTATTGGAGGCTATAATGTTTTAATAGTATCTATAGAAAAGTGTACCAATTATACAATAGCTCAAAAATTATTAATTCAAAAAAAATAAGTAATAAAATTTGTTCACACTGTTCTGCCTCTTAAGATGAAATAATAGTCATTGTACTTTATGCTTTTTCAATTAGTGTCTTATTATTACCTTATACTTGCTAAATAGTGGTAGAGTTTTGGAGTTTATTCTCAACAGGTTTGTAGGCAATTGGCATTTTTAATTAAAAATATGAAAGAAATACCACAAACATTTTCAGAAGTAAAATATGGATCTTAAATATTCCGCCTTTACTCAGAGGTTATTTAGGGGTTATGTTTAAATCTTTTTAAAATTGAACTTTGTTTATATCTATAAATATGGTATTTTTCACTAAAATAAGTGATAAGGTAATAATAAAACGGCTTTTATTTTATTCGTAGATGACATTACAATGTATACTACTATATACATTTTAAAGTTAAAATTGTAGTATTTATCACAATATAAATAAATCATTTTTTAAAATTGTACTTTTGTGATGCGTTAGTTGCAATGATTACAATTTATACAGTTGTATTGAAATCTCTCTTTATGTTCATTACATTTTAAAACAATTACGTAAGCTTTCTAAATACCTTATTCATTAAAACTTTCACTTTTTTACAAACAAACACTTTTATAGAATGTTGTTTTATTTAATTACAGTACTTTAATTTGGAATAAAATTTGAAAGAGGAACCTAATTTAAAACATGTTCAATTAAAATCGTTAGCAAAGTAGTGGGTAGTGTTATTATCTAAAACACATCAATATTCAAAACATATTTAAAGAATATTTGCTGTCGCTATTTCAAATATCTGATAAACTTTCAGATAAACTTTCTTACGTTACCGATAAAACATAACTGTCAATAAAAGCGAATGAACTGACTAATAAAAATAAGAGACAATGTCCGAAACGAATGGACGTCCAAAGGAGTAGTCTGCCATAATAATGTAAACAAATGTCCGCTAATCACGGCTATAAATGAATTAGGATGTGAAATAAGTAGCGATGGTCCGATTCCGATTCTCGATTCCAGGAATCGTCGATTCTAGGTGGTATCGAGGTATCGTCAATACTCGATTCTTCATTGATAAAAGTGTCGATTCCAATTCCTATTTTATTAACTATAAAAATATGTGTGTGTAGTAATTTATTGGAAAAATAATTAACTACCAAATATGTCTTATTTATGTATTAGTTGCTTTGAATGAAATAAACGATTAAAGCAAATACAGATTTGTGATAACGAAAATATTATTATTTATGAAGCAACAACAAAGAAGATCGTAACCAATCCTGGTCGTTTGTCATCGCTCGTCTCTCTATCTCTCTCTCACTAGAGAGGGTTCGATACACAATCTCTCTTTCTCTCTCTCGCTCACTATCTCCCCCCCCCCCGTGTCTGCTGCCACTGATTCAGGGACATATAAAAACTACCCTATTTCTATTATTTTTTTTAATCTTTATGTTGTTCGTTTGTTTTTAATTTTTGTTTTATTTTCAGAGACAATGTAAATAGGCTTAGGTATTTTTTCAAACTTTGTAAAATAGTGTAAAGTAACATTTTTAACTTTAAAATAAGTCATTACTTTAATTAGATATGTTTTATGCTTTTAAAAATTCCTATTGATAAATTAACGTTGAAGGTTTTCTGTAGCCTATTACATTAAAACAGAAAAGGTTTTGCCGTATGACCATGATGTTAACTACATTAATTATTAGATACCTAGCATGTAAGCTAATATAACTTGAAATAATCGAGAATCGACTAAAGAATCGAGAATAGAAACAAAAATTTTAGAATCGAAAATTTTAGGAATGGCCCATCCATAGAAATAAGCATTATCTGCGTTTACACTATATGAATTGTATCTCTGCGTTTACGTTGACGATCAGTATTGCGTTGTGAAACACATGGCACAAGAAAATAAGTAACATACAAAAAAATTAAAATTCCTACTTAAATCAATATACAATAATTTTATTCTAGTTGCAATTTATTTTATAATTACAATTATTATAAAAATTTATTAATTTACAATTTAGAATAAAAATATTAAGTGGCAAAATAGAAAGCGAATTTCTTTGTAGTTTTCCATTTTCCCTTTTATGTATATTATTGAACTAGTATTTTAATTTGTTACTATTTATACGCTTTCTTTTTTTCATTGCTTGCATTGTGTCGTAGTTTCTTTTCGCTTGCATTTCACATTGTCCGTTTGCGAAGAAATGTTTGATAATGTTAATCCAGTTCGTTTGTTTTAATTTTATTCTTTTAGTTCATTAATAATCGTAGATCATTAATTATGATATTGTCTTATTACCATGATATTGTCACAATGGCAACAAGTTCAGTTTATAAGATGGAGGTTTTTTATATAGATCTTTGAGACGAAAAGTGTATTTAAAATTGATCGATTGAATAAAAACCTATTTTATTATTAGTGATTGAAAACTTGAAAATTATATATATAAGGAAAGTGTGAACTAATAGAAGGATCATTTAAACATTCTAAGTGTAATGTCTATATAGATCGAAACAGTAAAGTCTTGAACAAGACTGTCGAGGGGAAGAAAAATTGAAATTGCAAAACGAAGCAAACTACAACACTAGTAAATCACTCCTCCACAATTGCAATGAAACTGAGTGACGAATGGAAGTTTAACGTCGAATTGGTAAAAAGGCTTACCCACACAGCAAAATGTGAAGTTAGATATTCGACCATACGGCTATGTCCCACACTCCCTCTGGCCAATTTCACCTACGTAGAATCCTATTCTATTTTATAACAAACTAGATTAAAACACCACCACCAATGCAGCAAACAAAGTGTTGTTATGCGTCTTAGAAGTAATGACTTGGAGTGTATTCTCAGTACCAGGTTCTGGAAATGTGTATATTGTAGAAAATATTATGAGACAGAATCAACACAAGAAAGTTTTGGATCGAAGGTGACTAACTTAGGGTCAATATAAAAACAATGATTTTAATGCATCATAGTGTCCCGTGCAAAGAAGCCAGGAGTATCAAAGCGTATCTAAAAATAGAAGAGATTTTTCCGAAGCCTCGTAACAGATCTGATATGAATCTCATTAAAAATAAATAATCAATAGTTAAAAGTAGACCTCAAAAAACAACAGACGACCAAATAATGGTATTTTTATGTTAGTGTGGGCAGTTACTAGATAATTCGCATTTTAAATGCTTTTATTCTAATAATTTATCTAGCCCTGTGACAGCACGCACATTCTTAACGTATAACAGAGATAATAAAACGTAAAAATCTAAAATAATTTAAACTCCTCGTAGACTTAATAAAATAATTGAACTATCAACCGCTATTTCTTACAAAACTTTAACTATTTAATTGTTTGATATACCGTTCATTTCATGTTGGGATTTTTCCGTAAACAACAATTACATAGTTTGGACTCGAAAACAGTTTTTTTCGAAAGAATGTTAAAGGGATATTGTTTTTCACTTATAATAGTGAAGTTTTACAGTTTAAACAGTCCAGTCGTTGAAATATTTATTTCTAATAATATCTTATATACTGTATTAGTAAACAAATTCTTTTATTAAATCACAAAAGCTTATCAAAGCTTCTCGCTAAATCATGAATTTTTCACTCATGTTTAAAAACTTTAAACGACTAGCGGCACTGCTAATGTAAGTAAAAATTTAATTTGCCTAAATATCACTAACTAAAATATCACTAATATTGAGTAATATTTATATACTCTATAAGTTATGAGTGAAAAACCACTGTAGTTGAAATATTTATATATAGTTTACTTCATCCTCAACCGTCCCAGTTTAGAAATAAACTAACTAGTTTTTAAAACCGGAAAATTATTTTACAACTTTTTCAATTTATTTTGTAGAAAGTTGAGAAAGCATTGTTACCTATTAAACATTCCCGGGAATTGTCAAAGCTTTAATAAAACTCAGCGGTTAAGCTGGGATCGCGACATCAATGGATTAAACAGTGTATAACAAAATAACAGCCTCGAAATATAACCGTTATTTGTAGTTTCATGCGTTTAGGAAAAAATATATTCATCAGTGAAATTATAGTAGTTCCATATTAGTACCGAAACAAACGATTGCTTATATCTACTAACTAGGTGTAATTAAATTTTTATTTTGACAAATATTAGGCAAAGTTTGGCAAAGATAAACAGTTTTTAATCATTAACAAAAGGCTACAGGGAAAAATAACAACTTTGTGTTCTGATATTTGTAGGCCTAATTGAACGTTTTTTATAGATATTTTCGATATTAATTTAAAAATATAACTTGAATAAGGCATAGAAGCTAACTAAATAGGTATGTATATAATTAATAGCACTATTTAACGCATTAGAGACAGAACAATAAATATGTTGTATGATGATTATGCTGTATATATATATATATATATATATATATATATATATACCCCTAATACTAAATATATTGCAGAGTTAGGTTTTACACAAGCACACACACACACACGTCCGCGAACGCACGTTTAGAGGACTATCACTATTATCACCATTATTTTTTTTATTCTACTTTTAATGAGGCAGATTGTCTGTTTATCTTCAATATTAAGCCTTGGCCATCGCTTCTCGGTCGGCCTATTGTTGTTTACCATTCGCGGCTCCTCTGACAATTCATTCTTATGCTAATGTTTGGATTTGAAAAGTGTTTGATTCACTATCCTCGCCTTTGACGTCACTCATTTACACAATACACCAATCATATTTTCCTCATCTTTTCACTTGGTACCATTTTTAGTAACAATCACAATTTTTCCTCTATGATCCTCAGTACCTACGTTTTAGTTGCTGCTTCTGTATTTTAGTAGTGTCCAAATTAATTCCGACCAATATGATATAATCTTAAAATAAAATAAGTGTGTATTGTCTGGATTAAAACATAATATTAAATGCATATTTAAAAAAATAATAAAATTTACCTCTACAGTCGAACATCCCTGTTAAGTAAACAGTTGAAAGAATTCAAAAACCTACTAGAGTAAACATCCATAATTTGATCCTCATGTGTAACATATGATTTAATTCGACAACTGTTTTCCTATTGGTTTAGAGGTTAAGTTAAAAAAATTAATTCAAAATCAAAAAAACTATGAAGTTTGAGATATCATGCATATAAATAGTATTTGTCTAGTAATCGTTTATTCCAATCTGTTCTCATAGGGGATTTATATTCTGTAGCTGGCGTTATATTATTGAAGTTTGTTAATTGGGGTTTATTTAGTCAAGGTTATACATAAATGAATATGATAAGGTTTATGAACTTTATACGTACTGACTATTTAATAATCGAATATACAATGTACTTTCCTTTATTATGTGTTTTTAATTTTAAATGTATAAATGTAAACATATAGCAAGAAATAATTTGGCTTTACGTTCCCTTGAGGTTATTATAAAATAAGAGAAGATTTGAAGAAAATACATCTTACTTTTAATTTTGAATATCGAAAGGTTTTTATAATATTTTGTATCGTTTTTTTATTTTAATTTACTATGGTTAAATGTACCAAATTTTGCAATGTTTAGGCCAACTACGGTTAACACATTTACATTCTGTTATTTTAACATTGCCTAACAAAATAGATAACAAAATATATTTATTCAGAATATTACAATATTTTACAACACTTATACAATAAATAGCCTAAACATTTCTACTTGAGGTATATGAGTCTAAAATTTCTATTTTCGTATTGTTAAATGAAAGTTTCACAGTTTCATTTGTTTTCTTTTATATATATATATATATATATATATATATATATATATATATATATATATATATATATATATATATCATATATATTTGTTATAGATTTGTTTTATCTTAGATGTCATTAAAGTTCTTATAACCGAGAACATAACATGCAGCACGTATAGAAAAATAAAATACAAAGATGTAAAAATTGCAAAAGGTGTTGTATAAGAGAGAAAGAAAGAAGCATTTAAATATGACGAAAGCAAAATAAATTTTGAAAAACCCTACTTAAATTGTCACAATTTATTCATAATTTTTTTTAACTAATAAAATTTCAATTATATAAAGGCTAGATACATATATTTTAAAATTATACATTTTTTTAATACATGTTTACAGATTTTTTTTGTATTAATTTTGTTTATATGAGTCAAAATATTTACTTTATATTTCAGAAAACACTTTTAGTACGTACAGATTTAAGTTCTTTTTTCCTCATTTTCTCTGGTATAACATATATTTAACCGTTTCAAGATTTCAGGATGTTCGGTTATCTATAGACCTACTTCAGCCTTACTTTATTGCAAGAGGCGTTCAAATCTCTTTTATTGATTGGCTTTAGGTAAGAGCAGTAATAAAAATACCTTAAACAGGCGTCGTAAATGTCGATATAAAGTAATTTCAGCACATAAACAGAGAGAGAGAGGAGAAGATCTCGGTTAGCTTTGCTTACTGACTGTTACAATTTTATTATCCAGCTATTTTATTTCCTACACACTGTACAAAGGAAGTAATGTTCCGTAAAGTGTAAACCATGGTTTTATCTGATAAGAAAAATTAGCTTTGTAAATATCATTGGTTATGGGGTTCTGGAATTATTATATCAGATATATGTAACAAATATTTTACAGAGTATAACCTGATATTTGTTTTATATACTTGACTACCTAGAATAGGTAAATGCTATCCGTTTGGTGGAGATATGGGTAGGGTGGGTATATAATAGGGATTGGATAATGAAAACCTCAAGACTAAGAAGAACAGGCCATTCAAGATCTTACGGTATCAATAGAGACAGAGCGTTCTTAAGCTGGTTAGACGGATTTAGTCATTGATAAACACATTGAGCATAAGTATCTCATAATACGCTTAGACTTGTCACCCGCTCCGTTGACCACCCCAAATTGCAGTCTACGTTTTATCTCCCCAGTACAGGAATCTTGTTATTACATTACAAATCAACCAGTTTCCTGAAACCCACAACGACTTACAATCCACCTTTTTAATATATAAAATCATTCGTTGCATCCGATTGTTTTACTTACACGCCCCTTTCTAATTAAAACCACCTTACTTCCCTAAGTTCCCAAATAATGTTCTATCATAAACTCACCTTCGTAGTTTAATAGGATAAGCTCTCCTGTCTTCATCATTCAACATTTACACAACCCAATATTTACACAGCAGCGCATTCTTAGGCTAGCAAGGAGGATCTAAGCCCATTTGATAATTTAATTATTCACTACCCAGGGTAGAAAAGACTACCTAACGGAAATAAAACACCTCTTATGGTCACGGCACAATGAATTTTTCTCCTTTGGTGGATGAGTGTAGTTTTGTGTATTAAATATAATTTAAAACCATTTAGAAAGTTAGCAATAGTGACCTACCAATAGAAACTAGACAAATGAAGTGACAACCCCTATCCTATACGTTTTGAAACAACCTATTGATGAAACATGGCCTTATATTTAAAACAATATTTTACTCAATCGTCAAGACCTGAGTATTTATCATTCCCACAATATCTAAGTCTGTTATTCAAAACGAAGGAAGAATTTCACATTTCCTACCTATTTCCTCATTTATACGCTTTAAATATATGCAAACCTGGCAAGAGTAGTGAGTTAGGAGACCTAGTGGTTACTCCGTTTCTAAGCCTAATGTAGTTTGTTTTATTGCTCTCCTACTAAACAATATATTGATCACATGCAACTTACTTGAAACAATATTATCAGCAAGCTGGCTTTTTTACATGAAAACAAATTTAACTATTGATAAGTTTAACTTTTTGGAATATACTTTTGAGTAATAAAGTCCTTTCAAAGAACCACAAATAAACACAAATATTAGAATTATCCAGTAAATGTTATCTTATCAAATCCTAACGGAATACTTTTCTGTGGTCATTCTTCATTTCGAAGTTTTACTATCATAACCGTATATATCTATGGTTTTATCTTTACAACGCGGTAAATGTTTATTACTGTCAATGCTACCTAACATAACCAAATCAAACCTAACCTAACTTAACCTAGCCTAATCGCAATTGAATGATATAGAAAAAGAACTCATTTTATTTTGGTAAAACCATCATTGATAAGCCTTAGTATCTCCCAAACCCTGATGGCAAAACGCTAGAAAATACATCTTATTCAGAACAGGCTTGCAGTTAACGACTAATTACGTAAATCCTGAGGTTAAATATATATACCAAACATAAAACAATACTTGGGTAAATGCATATAAACAAACAATACACATGGTAATTATTAAATTGTAATACAATGGAAATTAATTATTTATATATGTCGGTACAACTAGAACAACCATGTCAGAGTATATGAAACGCTTTATAGTAAAGTTCCAGGACTTTATAAACGCCAATACGTTTTTCGAACCATGAATACTAAACCGATCGAACCATTGCTAATAATATTGCAACACTATTGCTATCCGACTGACGTCACTGAAAGCAAGTTGTCGCCCAGCAACTGCAGTACAATTTATTCTCTATCTCCGAGACATCAAATAGCGTTCAATGAGCACATTCAGAATACGTGACACAATTTCTGCTCAGTATTGGCGACGATATAGGAACAGTTGCCAATATTTTGAATAATTGGAAGGGTTTCTATAACATGATGTATGGATATGGTTTTCATTTCGAATTTTATTATTCACTATGTTTGTCAGTTCGGATACCCCCTTAGGTTTCCATAGCTTTGTAAAACAAATATTTTAAATGCATATTCTTATAAAACAATGCCATAAAGTGGTGAAGATTTTTGAAGCATAGATAAGAAAACCAAATACAAAAAAAAAAACATCTGATATGAGTCCCATTCAAAATGAATGATCAATAGTTGAAAGTAGACCTCAAAAAACCACAGACCACCAAATAATGGTATTTTTATGTTAGTGTGGGCAGCTACTAGATACTTCGCATTTTAAATGCTTTTATCCTAATAATTTATCTAGCCCTGTGATAGCACGCACATTCATTAACATATAACAGAGATAATAAAACGTAAAAATCAAAAATAATTTAAACTCCGCGTAGACTTAATAAAATTATTGAACTATCAACCGCTATTTCTTTCAAAACCTTAACTATTTAATTGTTTGAAATACCGTTGATTTCATGTTGGGATTTTTTCGTAAACTACAACTACATAGTTTTGGACTCGAAAACAGTTATGTTTTCAAAAGAATGTTAAAGGGTTATTGTTTTTCACTTCTAATTGGGACGTTTTACAGTTTAAACAGTCCAGTCGTTGAAATATTTCTTTCTAATAATATCTTATATACAATATTAGTAAACAAATTCTTTTGTTAAATCACAAAAGCTTATCAAAGCTTCTCGCTAAATCAAGAATATTTCACTCATGTTTAAAAACTTTAAAAGACAAGGCTGTAATAGCGGCACTGCTAATGTAAGTAAAAATTTAATTTGCCTAAATATCACTAACTAAAATATCACTAATATTGAGTAATATTTATATACTCTATAAGTTATGAGTGAAAAACCACTGTAGTTGAAATATTTATATATAGTTTACTTCACCCTCAACCGTCGCAGTTTAGAAATAAACTAACTAGTTTTAAAACCGGAAAATTATTTTACAACTTTTTCAATTTATTTTGTAGAAAGTTGAGAAAGCATTGTTACCTATTAAACATTCCCGGGAATTGTCAAAGCTTTAATAAAACTCAGCGGATAAGCTTAGATTGCGACATCAATGGATTGAACAGTGTATAAAAAAATAACAGTCTCGAAATATAACCGTTATTTGTAGTTTCATGCGTTTCGGAAAAAAAATATAATAATCAGTGAAATTATAGTAGTTCCATATTAATACCGAAACAAAGGTTTGCTTATATCTATTAACTAGGTATAATTAAATTTTTATTTTGACAAATATTAGGCAAAGTTTGGCAAAGATAAACAATTTTTAATCATTAACAAAATGCTACAGGGAAAAATAACAACTTCGTGTTCTGATATTTGTAGGCCTAATTGGGCGGTTTTTATAAATATTTTCGATATTAATTTAAAAATATAACTTGAATAAGGTATAGAAGCTAACTAAATAGGTACGTATATAATTAATAGCACTATTTAACGCATTAGAGACAGAAAAATAAATATGTTGTATGATGATTATGCTGTATATATAGACCCCTAATACTAAATATATTGCAGAGTTAGGTTTTACACACACACACACACACACTTTCGCGAACGCACGTTTAGAGGACTATCACTATTATTTCATCCACCATTATTATTATTATTATATCACCATTATTTTTTTTAATCTACTTTTAATGAGACAGATTGTCTGTTTAATTTCAATATTAAGCCTTGGTCATCGTTTCTCGGTCGGCCTATTGTTGTTTACCATTCGCAGCTTGCCTCTGACAATTCGTTCTTATGCTAATGTTTGGATTTGAAAAGCGTTTGATTTACTCCCACTGCCTTTGACGTCACTCATTTATACCATATACCAATCATATTTTCCTCATCTTTTCACTTGGTACCATTTTTAGTAACAATATCAATTTTTCCTCTATGATCCTCCGTATCTACATTTTAGTTGCTCCTTCTGTATTTTAGTAGTTTCCCAATTAATTCCGACCAATATGATCTAATCTTAAAATAAAATAAGTGTGTATTGTCGGGATTAAAACATAATATTAAATGCATATTTTAAAAAATAATAAAACTTACCTCTACAGTCGAACATCCCTGTTAAGTAAATTAAACAGTTGAAAGAATTCAAAAAGCTACTACAGTAAACATCCATATTTCTAACCTCAAGTGTAACATATGATTTATTTCGACAACTGTTTTCCTATTGGTTTAGAGGTTATGTTTAAAAAAATTAATTCAAAATAAAAAAACTATGAAGCTTGAGATATCATGCATATAAATAGTATTTGTCTAGTAATCGTTTATTCCAATCTGTTCTCATAGGGGATTTATATTCTGTAGCTGGTGTTATATTATTGAAGTTTGTTAATTGGGGTTTATTTAGTCAAGGTTATACATAAATGAATATGATAAGGTTTATAAACTTTATACGTACTGACTATTTAATAATCGAATATACAATGTACTTTCCTTTATTATTTGTTTTTAATTTTAAATGTATAAATGTAAACATATAGCAAGAAATAATTTTAATTTACGTTCCCTTGAGGTTATTATAAAATAAGAAACGATCTGAAGAAAATACATCTTACTTTCAATTTTGAATAACGAAAGGTTTTTATAAAATTTTGTATCGTTATTTATTTTAAATTACTAAGGTAAAATGTACCAAAATTTTGCAATGCTTAGGCCAACTACGGTTAACACATTTACATTTTGTTATTTTAACATTGACTAAAACTAGATAACGAAATATATTTACTCAGAATATTACAATATTTTACAACACTTATATAATAAATAGCCTAAACATTTCTACTCGAGCTATATGAGTCTAAAATTTCTATTTTTGTATTCTTAAATGAACGTTTCACACTTTCATTTGTTTTCTTATATATATATATATATATATTTGTAGATTATGCAACACTGTTTTCTTGTATACACTTATCACTTTCACTTATGTACTTAAACAAGAATCTTACTTGGTATTTATGCAAGCGCTTTCAGAAGCTAGCGAGTGCTTCCATCATCTGGCATACTAAACGTATTTTGAACTGCGGGCTGCGTGGAGTCCGCCGTTGACCTTGATGTACCGTTAACTTCTATTTTTGGTTCCGCTGCACTGTGCGAGTTTTTAGCATTTGTCTTGGGGTTTATACTGTCTATTAGATTGAATAATTTGTCGTTTTTTGATTTTATTTGTATCTGTTCGTTGATGATGTTATTTTTATTTTTATAAATTTCTAGTTGTTCCCAGATTGTCATTTTGAGGCCTTTTTGAACTTTTTTTAATAGGTGTATGTTTTCTAATGTGGGGAATGTGTGTTTGTTTTTGATTGCGTGTGTGGCTAAGTTTGAATTATAAATTTCCGGTTTGATGTATGCATTGAGGTGTTCTTGATATCTATCTTTTAATTTCTTTTTTGTTTGGCCTATGTATATTTTATTACAGTCTGGGCATTCGATTTTGTATATTCCGTTACTAAGTGTGGGACATATTTTTTCTGGTTGGTTTATTTTGTTGATTATGTTTCCTGTGTTTTTGTAGGCTATGTTAATATTATTGTTTTTTAGTGTTTTAGTTATTCCTTTTATGTTGTATCCTGTATATGTGAATGTAGCCCATTTTGTTGTTTGTGGTTCGATTTTAGGTTGATTTAATTTTTTTAATATTTTAAATTCTAATTTATCTATAGTTTTTTTATTGTATCCATTTTTTTGGGCTATTTGATATATTATTTGTTTTTCTTTTGTTTTTTCTTCATTTTTTAGAGGCAATTTTAGCATTCTGTATAAAAGTGAGTTATATGCGGCCATTTTATGTTGTGGGGGATGGTTGGAGTGGTTTGGTATTGTATTAATGGTTTGTGTGGGTTTTCTATAAATGGAATATTCAATGTTATTTGTATTTCTGGTCATTGTTAGGTCTAGATAGTTTATTTTATTGCTTATTTCTTCCTCCATGGTGAATTGTATGTTAGGGTGTAAGTTATTGATTTCATTTAGAATGATGTTATTATTTATTGCTTTATTTTGTGAAATGTATAATCCGTCATCGACATATGCAAAAAATTTAATAGAATTAAAAAACAAAAAATAGAAACTAAACTTAACAAACTAATAGAAAAGCAAAATAACATAGACAATATCACAACATTCCATCAATTCCACCCAAATTTTATAAACCTCACAAAAACAAATTTCACCAAAGAAGAAATAAATATACTCGAAAATAGCACAAAAACCAACATCAAACCAAAATTACACAACACAATAGAAAACCTCATAGTAGAAACAGAACTGGCAATAAATCTCATTAATCACGAAAATCAAGATAATATCAGAAACATAGCATCGCATGAAATCAACAAAATCATCAACAAAAAATTCAAAAAAGGAAATCACGTTGAAAATAAAGTACAAATAAACCAAATTAACAAACTAAAACAAAAACTATTCAAAAACGAAATAATTGCAGCTAAAGCGGACAAAAGCAACGCTACAGTTATCATAGCAAAAACAGAATACAACCAAAAAACAGAAGAGTTCATAAAATCCAACAATTGCATAGAACTAAACAAAGACCCCACCAAAAAATACCATAACGAAATCATACAGTTAGCAAAAAACAATGACAATTTATTCAACCAAAAAAACCCCTACCAATACACAATAGACAACCCAAAACCCCCCAAAATGAACGCCCTCATCAAAATACATAAAACCAACAATCCCATAAGACCCTTAATAAATTTTAAAAACGCACCTGCCTATAAAATATCACAAACAATAGCCAAAAATCTAAAACACGAACTTAAATTGGAAAATAAATACACCATAAAAAATTCAATTGAATTAACGGAAATACTAAAAACAATAAACATAACCAAAAACACCAAATTCACATCATTCGACATCACAAACATGTACTCTAATATACCAATTAACGAAACCATCCAAATAATAAAAAACAAATTAACTGACCTTAAAACCAACCCCAAATACGCAAACCAAATCACAAAATGCCTAAAGACCATACTAAACCAAAACTATTTCATATTCAATAATAAAATATATAAACAAACAGACGGCTTAGCAATGGGATCACCACTTTCAAGTATAATATCAGAAATTTACCTCCAAAAACTTGACGAATTAATCACACAAACCATAAAAACACACGACCCCAACGGACATTGGATACGATATGTCGATGACGGATTATACATTTCACAAAATAAAGCAATAAATAATAACATCATTCTAAATGAAATCAATAACTTACACCCTAACATACAATTCACCATGGAGGAAGAAATAAGCAATAAAATAAACTATCTAGACCTAACAATGACCAGAAATACAAATAACATTGAATATTCCATTTATAGAAAACCCACACAAACCATTAATACAATACCAAACCACTCCAACCATCCCCCACAACATAAAATGGCCGCATATAACTCACTTTTATACAGAATGCTAAAATTGCCTCTAAAAAATGAAGAAAAAACAAAAGAAAAACAAATAATATATCAAATAGCCCAAAAAAATGGATACAATAAAAAAACTATAGATAAATTAGAATTTAAAATATTAAAAAAATTAAATCAACCTAAAATCGAACCACAAACAACAAAATGGGCTACATTCACATATACAGGATACAACATAAAAGGAATAACTAAAACACTAAAAAACAATAATATTAACATAGCCTACAAAAACACAGGAAACATAATCAACAAAATAAACCAACCAGAAAAAATATGTCCCACACTTAGTAACGGAATATACAAAATCGAATGCCCAGACTGTAATAAAATATACATAGGCCAAACAAAAAAGAAATTAAAAGATAGATATCAAGAACACCTCAATGCATACATCAAACCGGAAATTTATAATTCAAACTTAGCCACACACGCAATCAAAAACAAACACACATTCCCCACATTAGAAAACATACACCTATTAAAAAAAGTTCAAAAAGGCCTCAAAATGACAATCTGGGAACAACTAGAAATTTATAAAAATAAAAATAACATCATCAACGAACAGATACAAATAAAATCAAAAAACGACAAATTATTCAATCTAATAGACAGTATAAACCCCAAGACAAATGCTAAAAACTCGCACAGTGCAGCGGAACCAAAAATAGAAGTTAACGGTACATCAAGGTCAACGGCGGACTCCACGCAGCCCGCAGTTCAAAATACGTTTAGTATGCCAGATGATGGAAGCACTCGCTAGCTTCTGAAAGCGCTTGCATAAATACCAAGTAAGATTCTTGTTTAAGTACATAAGTGAAAGTGATATATATATATATATATATATATATATATATATATATATATATATTTGTTTTATATTTATTTTATCTTAGATGTCATTAAAGTTTTTATAACTGAGAACATAACATGCAGCACGTTTAGAAAAATAAATTACAAAGATGTAAAAATTGCAAAAGGTGTTGTATAAGAGAGAAAGAAAGAAGCATTTAAATATGACGAAAGCAAAATAAATTTTGAAAAACCCTACTTAAATTTTCACAATTTATTCATAATTTTTTTTAACTAATAAAATTTCAATTATATAAAGGCTAGACACATATATTTTAAAATTATACATTTTTTTAATATATGTTTACAGATTTGTTTTGTATTAATTTTGTTTATATGAGTCAAAATATTTACTTTATATTTCAGAAAACACCTTTAGTACGAACAGATTTAAGTTCTTTTTCCCTATATTCTCTGGTATAAGATATATTTAACCGTTTCAAGATTTCAGGATGTTCGGCTATCTATAGACCTACTTCAGCCTTACTTTATTGCAAGAGGCGTTCAAATCTCTTTTATTGATTGGCTTTAGGTAAGAGCAGTAATAAAAATACCTTAAACAGGCGTCGTAAATGTCGATATAAAGTAATTTCAGCACATAAACAGAGAGAGAGAGGAGAAGATCTCGGTTAGCTTTGCTTACTGACTGTTACAATTTTATTATCGAGCTATTTTATTTCCTACACACTGTACAAAGGAGTAATGTTCCGTAAAGTGTAAGCCATGGTTTTATCTGATAAGAAAAATTAGCTTTGTAAATATCATTGGTTATGGCGTTCTGGAATTATTATATCAGATATATGTAACAAATATTTTACAGTATATAACCTAATATTTGTTTTATATACTTGATTGCCTAGAATATGTAAATGCTATCCGTTTGGTGGAGATATAGGTAGGGTGGGTATATAATAGGGATTGAATAATGAAAACCTCAAGACTAAGAAGAACAGGTCATGCAAGATCTTACGGTATCAATAGAGACAGAGCGTTCTTAAGCTGGTTAGACGGATTTAGTCACTGTTAATCACATTGAGCATAAGTATCTCATAATACGCTTAGACTTGTCACCCGCTCCGTTGACCACCCCAAATTGCAGTCTACGTTTTATCTCCCCAGTACAGGAATCTTGTTATTACATTACAAATCAACCAGTTTCCTGAAACCCACAACGACTTACAATCCACCTTTTTAATATATAAAATCATTCATTGCATCCGATTGTTTAACTTACACGCCCCTTTCTAATTAAAACCACCTTACGTCCCTAAGTTCCCAAATAATGTTCTATCATAAACTTACCTTCGTAGTCTAATAGGATAAGCTCTCCTGTCTTCATCATTCAACATTTACACAACCCAATATTTACACAGCAGCGCATTCTTAGGCTAGCAAGGAGGATCTGCCCATTTGATAATTTAATTCTTCACTACCCAGGGTAGAAAAGACTACCTAACGGAAATAAACCACCTCTTATGGTCATGGCACAATGAATTTTTCTCCTTTGGTGGATGAGTGTAGTTTTGTGTATTAAATATAATTTAAAACCATTTAGAAAGTTAGCAATAGTGACCTACCAATAGAAACTAGACAAATGAAGTGACAACCCCTATCCTATACGTTTTGAAACAACCTATTGATGAAACATGGCCTTATATTTAAAACAATATTTTACTCAATCGTCAAGACCTGAATATTTATCATTCCCACAATATCTATGTCTGTTATTCAAAACGAAGGAAGAATTTCACATTTCCTACATATTTCCTCATTTATACGCTTTAAATATATGCAAACCTGGCAAGAGTATTGAGTTAGGAGACCCCCCTGTTGGACCTAGTGGTTACTCCGTTTCTAAGCCTAATGTAGCTTGTTTTATTGCTCTCCTACTAAACAATATATTGAAACAATACTTGAAACAACATTATCAGCAAGCTGGCTTTTTTACATAAAAACAAATTTAACTATTGATAAGTTTAACTTTTTGAGTAATAAATCCATTCAATGAACCACAAACAAGAACACACATCCGTATATCCGTAAATACTAGGTTTATCCAGTAAATGTTATCTTATCAAAACCTAACGGTAATACTTTTCTGTGGCCATCGTTCATTTCGAAGTTTTACCACCATAACCGTATACATCTATGGTTTTATCTTTACAACGCGGTAAATGTTTAATACAGTCAATGCTACCTAACATAACCAAATCAAACCTAACCTAACTTAAACTAGCCTAATCGCAATTGAATGATATAGAAAAAGAACTCGTTTTATTTTGGTAAAACCATCATTGATAAACCTTAGTATCTCCCATACCCTGATGGCAAAACGCTAGAAAATACATCTTATTCAGACCAGGCTTGCAGTTAACGACTAATTACGTAAATCCTGAGGTTAAATATTTATACCAAACATAAAACAATACTTGGGTAAATGCATATAAACAAACTATACACATGGTAATTATTAAATTGTAATACAATGGAAATTAATTAATATGTCGGTACAACTAGAACAACCATGTCAGAGTATATGAAACGCTTTATAGTAAAGCTCCAGGACTTTATAAACGCTAATACGTTTTTCGAACCATGAATACTAAACCGATCGAACCATTGCTAATAATATTGCAACACTATTGCTATCCGACTGACGTCACTAAAAGCAAGTTGTCGCCCAGTAACTGCAGTGCAATTTATTCTTTATCTCCGAGACATCAAATAGCGTTCAATGAGCACATTCAGAATACGTGACACAATTTCTGCTCAGTATTGGCGACGATATAGGATAGGTTGCCAATTTTTTGAATAATTGGAAGGGTTTCTATAACATGATGTATGGACATGGTTTTCATTTCGAATTTTATTATTCACTATGTTTGTCAGTTAGGATACCCCCTTAGGTTTCCATATTCTTATAAAACAATGCCATAAAGTGGTGAAGATTTTTGAAGCATAGATAAGAAAACAAAATACAAAAATGAAAAATATGAATAAAAGAAAATAATTGGTCTAAAATAGTTGGTGAATTATATTAGACTGAAACAAAGAGTTTTTTTTTGAATGGTAATCAGACAAACCTAAAATATTAGAATTAAATTTTCAAATTTGATCCTACGTCATATGATGGGATTTTTCCTTTCTCGGTGGGCTTTGGTTTTATCAGTAATCCTCATTTCCTAATGTCCCAGATGTTCAGTTTAGGTGAGACACTTCGTTTACCATAAAATCTACAACGAATCTGGGTATAAGAACCACGATATACCACGAGGCCTATTTGTGAGAATGCTAGCCCTTCATTTTGATAGGGTGCTCATGTTAATTACGTTATGTTTTCATAATTGTGCCCCAATGTGATGGGAGATGGAGGAATCTGATTATCTAGCAGGTAATCTAGAGGATGTTTATTCATTCCACATTCCCATCCATCCAGATTTTGGTTAAAAATAAATATCCCCAAGATATAGGTCATGACATTACAGACAATCTAGCTAATAAAATTGCATGTGCTTTTCATTAAAGAAATATAAACTTAAGCATGAACTGAGTCTAATAAATAGCACAAAATATTTGGTTCTTTCTTATTGTACTTTGTTAGCACAAGATATTTGGTTCTTTCATATTGTATTTTGTTATTCATGTTTCTAACTTTTGCGCAGCATTAGAGTGAAAAGAATCATTATAATTACAATCCTGATTTTATGTTTAGTTTATATCTTTAATATTTTAATTTTGTTTTTAAATCTATCTACACCTTCTTATACATCATACTGATACAGGTCATCTTAACACAGGACAAACTTTTATATTCTTTTCAGCCTGCAAACACAATTTACGTCCGGGGTTAACATAATTCCTGATAACAATGGAAGGTTGCCAAAGCCACCCTCTCTTTTTAATACTCGTACATCGCTCCAAAAATCTACTTTTCGAAAACATCTCTCCAGATACAAACTACTTATTTTAGCCTTACTGCATAAATCACCGTGAAGGATAGCTTCCACCTTATCTGTGCAAAGTCGGTAACGTCGTGGGGTGAGTAGCCGAAAATGTTTTTCCACTACTTAAAAGTCCG
The DNA here is from genome assembly GCA_036971475.1 of Prosapia bicincta. Lineage (NCBI taxonomy): Eukaryota > Metazoa > Arthropoda > Insecta > Hemiptera > Cercopidae > Prosapia > Prosapia bicincta. The sequence continues at coordinate 84,790,582 of JBAIZL010000006.1, read as the reverse complement.
AAGGAACATATATACATTACATAAATCAAGTATTATTTTATGTTGGCATCTAAAATGTCTGATGTAAAATAAATCAAAGTTTTTTTTTGAAATAGCGCATTATGAAAATTTAGAAAATAATAATAATATACATAGAGGTTTCAAGTAGTAAGTAAATAATTTTAAAAATTTTGGTATATATATATATATATATATATATATATATTTATTTATTTATATATATAAACGAAAAGCTTTGAATTGTAAATTCAAATATAATTCTTGTATTATATATATATAATATATATATGTAATATATATATATATATATATATATATATATATAGCTATTCTATATATTTGCGATTATATTGCAATTATAATTGCAATTATATATAATATCGCAATTTATTCAAATTATATATATGTATGGATATGAGAAAATTGTATTGTCAGGGAATAAATATTAGGATGGTATATAAGTAGAGTGTACATCTTACAAAAGTATTATAAAATCAATTCTGAATATATTTATTGTTGTATACATAGTAATATCTTTCAATGATAAGTATCTCTTAATAGAATGTAGCTTTTACCATCAAAACAATATCTCTTTTTACCTCCTTACGAAGTTTTATTATACGACGATGTCCGCATAACAAATAAGTTTATTCAAAATCGTGTTGTTTTAAATTTTATTTTTATTCATTCTACACACTTTCAAAATATTTTTCTTCTAATTATTTTTTGAATAAAATTTTTAAATAAATATTTCATTGAATAAACCATGGCTTTTCATAATGCACTTCTCTAGTTTCCATGAGATATCGTAATCTATTAAAATAGTAGAACAAATAGATTCTACTTGAGCATAGTTTCTCGAAATAAGCTGTAGCGTGTAAGATCGTATCCAACAAACTTAATTCCTAGTAAAGTTAGTAATCTACAAGTTCTAAAGATTCTCTTTGCGAATATAAAAGTTTTATTACTTTATGTATGCACAGGGTTTTCTCGTTTAATTTTCTTTAAGTGTAAACAGATATATTAATTTGCTAATGCATTTACGTAGTCCAAATTCGTATATTTCTAAAGCACTATGTTTAATCTACTCAGCCAAAGTGGCGGATCCGGTATAAAGGCATACGGTACTGTTAGGTAAAATCAGGGATATTTAAATGGATTTTAACGTTATAACATTGCCTGAAGCTTTTAGAAAAATGAAGGCGTAATTATTAGAGAAAGGAATATTATCGGGATATTTTTTTTATTTAGAATTTTAGGATGATATTTTCTTAGTGTAATTTTTATTTTTTTGTGAGAGGTTTATTCGGCTGATTGATTGGATCCGGAGTTCGAGGCGTTTAGGTAGAAACAACAGTGTTGATACATGTGTTTATCATGTTGCTTATGTTTTGGGTAACCTACTGAGTTTGTGTGTGTGAAACTATGTCTAATAGAAATATTTACACAAAACTACATCGAAAAAAGGAAACAATATTATAATTTGAGCTGGTCAACGTGTATAAACATACAGACACAATTAGGGATGGGCCGATTCCGATTCTCGATTCCAGGAATCGTCGATTCTAAGTGGTATCGAGGAATCGTCGATACTCGATTCTTCATCATAAAAGTGTCGATTCCGATTCCTATTTTGTTAACTATTATAATATGCGTGTGGAGCAATTTATTACCAAACAAAATTTATTACCAAAATTTATTATATTTGTGTGGAAAATAATTAATTACCAACTATGTCTTATTTATGTATCAGTTGATTTGAATGAATTAAATGATTATAGTAAACGAGAATATTATTATTTATGAAGCAACAGCAATCAAGATCGTAACCATTTCTGGTCGTTTGACATCGCTCGTCTCTCTCTCTCTCTCTCTCTCTCTCTCTCTCTCTCTCTCTCTCTCTCTCACTAAATGTCAGAACAAAACACAAAAAAGTACAGTAAAAACTCGATTAACCGTGGCCATGACGGTTGAGCGAATAGATGGATAACAGAAACACTATATTATTCCTCCGAAACTTAACCTTAATAAATTATACTATAGACAGATATCACTCTCACGGTTGAAGGTTTTGTGTAGCCTATTACATTAAAACAGAACTTTTAAAAGGTTTTGCCAATTAAATTGAAAGAATCGAGAATCGACTAAAGAATCGAGAATCGAAAGGAAAATTTTAGAATCGGAATCGGAATCGAAAATTTTAGGAATCGGCCCATCCCTAGACACAATACATATAAATCCAATACTATGAATTATAACTGTAAATAACACTTCAAAAATAAGTATAAAACTAGAAGTATTTTAATGTTTACCTTCATGTACATATATACGTTATATTTAAAGGTATACAGTGTTTCTAGAAAAATTTAACTGTGAAATATAAAGCGTTTGTAGTTAAGTTCCATTTATACAAGTAATTAGTTTTGTAGCCTGAGGCCACAACTATTTTTCCTACAGTACCACAGTAAATGCAATTATTTAAGATGAGAATTTCTATTAAAGTTTCAAGTTTTCAATTTGCACAGTACAAGTTCAAGTGGTGTTTAGAATATACTGTTTTTGGTTTTAGGTGAACAGATAATACGATCGAAATTGCCTTTTAAAGACTGCTAATCATATGTGTGGAAAAGGGAAAAGCTCTATGCAATATGTAAGGTGTTCCCAAAAATCATTTTGGCTATTGAAATCCTCCCATTGGCTTCGTAAGTGTCTTTAGATATTGCTTTTAAATGTTACTTGTAAACGTATGGTCAAGACATAACAACACGCTTACATATTATCTCTAAACACAATTTGATAAAGAAAGCAAAGCTCCGTGACACTTTACGATTGACGCAATATGGAAAAAGCGGTTTAATGGTTTAAATGGATTTTAAATGGAATTTTAAATAATTTACAATTGCCAAAAACATTTATTTTTAGCAAAGGTAGAAAGCGGGTTATTGAGCATTGAAGGATATCTACCATAACTGGCCCGTATATTCCCTAAACATTGACTGAATATGTGTGTAAAAAATACGTACTTTGTAGTGTATAGGCCTATACATATAAATACAAACTGTTTACTGCTGAAAATGCTTACTTTTGTTGTAAGTGTATTTCTCACTTATACATGTGCGAGGATGAGTACTGTTTACAATATAAGAACACAACAAGTCAATGTATATAGAAAGGGAAGTTTTCCTTCTCCCGAATCCGAAACCTGATAACGGAAGGGAGAGTTTTGGAGAGCAGCCAAATCTGCGCAAAGGCCTTTCACTGCCCCAGAGACTAATTTTTGTTTGAAGTTAAGAGTGTTTTCGAAACCGTTACGACTAACAATTTATCAAAAGGCGGGTGCCATTGAAAGGTGAATTTTAGAATATTTTCATCGGTTAAATATAAGCTACGAGATATTTAAAACTTTCTGTTTAGAGTATCAATTACAAAAAAAAATATTCATTTAAGTTTAATTTCACTATGACTTACATACAAAGTATAAAATTTTATATGAATTACAATTTGTAATTCATGTATAGAATACTATTGTATTCTATGTCAGCGATACAACTTTGAAATCAACTTTATTATTGTCAAGCTTTGTAGTATTGCAAGGCGTTGTTATTGTGTATAGCACCAAAAGCCAGCTCGTCAGTAAAGCAAATACGCCTTTTGGTCGATGTAATTTAAATTTGCCTAAATGCTACTTACGTTCAATGAAAGCTTGCTATTCAACTACGAAAGTTTTCAATTTCAGATTTTATATTTGTTTAGAGGTTTTTAAATTACACCTAACACTAATTCAGATTCTATTAATAAATTGTATCAATTTCAAAATAATTTATAATGTAGTTTTTAGAATGGTTTATAAATTTTACTTACAATTCATATTTTCCACAATTTATGGTTATAAAACTAGCAGGTAATTGGTTATTGTCAAATTATAGTTTATTTAATTTGGCTTTGGTACTAAATGTAACATTTTTTTGTTTTTTTTACACTAATTTACTATATTTTCTACGGAACAAAAAAAAAATATTAAATATCACTAAGTACATTCTTTGAATAGCCTGAGTCTTTATACATTGACCGATTTAGCTACATTTATAAATTAAATGAAAATTAATGAAATAGAAATCTTGATTGACTGATAGCTACGTGCACCAAATCAAAGCATATAAACTATAATAAGTACATAGATATAGGTAGTACATAGGTACATATGTGAAATTTGGAAGGATCATTGTTGGTAATATAGAGGCATGATGAGAAAGAATTTTGTTAAATTTTGACTTCAAGCTTTTCTTATAAATTTCTCAATAGATCAGCGATATTTTTGCTGGCCTTTGACACATGCTGCATCAACTAGTTCAAAATCGGCAAATTTATAGTCACTTAAATATCTATCGTTATTGTAAAATGTAAAATCTTGAATCAAATCTTGCTTAACGGTAATCTTACAACTCATGCCATAACTCCTGTTGTGGGAGATGGTGTGTGGGTTTTTTTCGTTTTTATCGCGCATAATCCACGAAGGAAGTACTCATGCTCGATGACAAATGCAAAAGACAACAAAGTTATATACACTTTACAAACCTCTGATAGATTTATTACTGATTGTCATGGTTTCTGTGATTTAAATAAATAATAGCGTTTAGCTTTGTGAAAGCGGTATAAGTTTAAAAGTTATAAATTTTAAAAGATATCCTTTTAGTTTGTGGGGTTTTCCTGATAATTATCTTGAATAGCGCTATTCTAAGTTATCATCAACAATATAAATAAAAAAAATTAAATATATATATACTCGTACACACACACACACATATATATTAAAACAACATAGGTTATTCAAATACAAGAATATTTATTAATTTATATCCAATGCTTTCCGTTGGTAAACAGTACCGACATCATCAGGAATGAAAATTACAATAATGTAAGCTATAGGCCTAAAACATTTGTTAAATTAGAAATAGAATTGTTGCTAAATTTATACAAATTGCCAAATTTATTTTGTTGCTGTAACATTATAGAAAACAGTAATGAAGCTTATATAGGTCAAACGAAGAAAAAATTAAAAGAAAGCTATAAAGAACATTTGAATACCTATATTAATCCAGAAATATATAAATCAAATTTTGCAAATCATTGTAATAATAATAAGCACCAATTTCCAAATATTGAAAATATGAAACTTATAAAAGAAATTAATAAGGGATTTAGAATGAATATATGTGAAGCATTCGAAATATATAAATACAATAATAATAACAAATTAATGAAAGAACAAATACAAATACATTCTAAATTTGTTACTATATTCAAGTTCTATAATGTTTTAGGCCTATAGCTTACATTATTGTAATTTTCATTCCTGATGATGTTGGTACTGTTTACCAACGAAAAGCTTTGGATATAAATTAATAAATATTCTTGTATTTGAATAACCTGTGTTGTTTTAAATTATTAAACAAGAAAATGTATTACATATATATATATATATATAGGATATAAATAAATTAAAAACCTAAAAACTTTATAAATACCCTATAATTTAAGTTATGGTTATTATGCATGTTAAAATTATTACATATTATTGTATTAAAAATATTTATGTATTAATGCATATCAATATTATGTATTAATTAATTACTAAACGATTAATATTAAATTATTGCATAGGAACGATAAGTAAGTTTAAAAAAATCTAAAATATGTTTTTAGGAAGCAAAGTAAAAGAATATTGCACTGTAATAAAAAAAAACATACATATTTTATAAATCACGTCAATATATGTGAGATTATAATAGTGTTGTATTTAATAACAAAATTTTAGTTTGAGATTTTTAAAGTAATAAATGCATGAAAACAGGCGATTTTGACAAATGACTGTAGAATACATAATATTGTTACAGTAATTCTACTTCTTAGACCACTGTCAAACGTTGTTACTTATTGTTAGTTGCTGGAAAAACTATTATTTCATATTTATTGTAAACTTTGCGCATTAGAAGTCACGATAAGTTGTGATGGTTTTTTTTAGAGAACGTGAAATATGTTTTACTTTATAACAGAATAGTTGTTTCCTTTGAAACTGTGTCTGGGTCAGACCGTACGTGTGCGGGGATGTCTCTTGTACTAAAACAATAGCGCATTATATAGGGTATACAGATTCCAGAATTCAGAGGTTTATATGCTAATATATTCACATTTCTTGTAAAAAATGTTGTACGAACAGTTATTGTTGACCACTTTACAAAGATATACACTTTCTGTAAGAGAATTTGCCAGCTTTTGCATGAGGTCGAGCATTTCAGGAGTTCTGTCCCATTGTTAGCTTGTTACGGTTCGAGTTAACTATGGTAAACATCTCCCGAATACTTTAAATAAGTGTGTGTATTTGTAAAGGAAACAAGTGTACTCACAATGAGTATAATATTCTGACATTTACATTTGAAAGACGATGTCATCGTCATTGAGTATAACTACACAGCTATAACTATGATATTTCGAAAGATTCAGTTTATTATTTAGTTGATAAAGACTAACTCCTGGAACGTTCATAGAAATGTATCTAGTAAGCATCGAAAGATGTTCAACTTATCTAATGACTACTCATGTATTCAATATTACGTACATTCATTCCAACATTATCACCAATACATTTTATAATTATGTACGTAGATTCTCATTATGAGCTTAATAACTCTGTAATTCAAGCTTTACAACCACCAATGAAAATCCAACAAATTTTAATTATGTTCAACAATCCTAAGATAATTAGCGGTTGAAGTCAATAATGAAACCGCATACTCAGCCGGAATTGTTGCAGTTGCTTATCATGCGTCGGAGTAATAAACCCCGTTCAATGTTAACCGTCTACAATGTGATCGTAATGAAACAGAATTTGATTGCAACTCAAAGGGTGGTAAATGAGTAAATTTAAACATTTTAGATATCGCTGGAATGGATACTATATTATACAAAATAAAGAACTAAATCTAGCCAGATAAAATTATATTTGAGTAATATCGTGTTGTTTTTTTATAATTTCATTACAAATAGACTAATAAAATATTGGTAGTTCTATACAAATTTTAATTAGAACGCGAGCAGGTTGGGGCATTGAATTGCTTCATAGTTTTCCAATTTCACTATATTAAAAACTATTTTAAAAATATTTAGAGGTATATCCAGTGTATATATATATATATATATATATATATATATATATATATATATATATATATATATATATATATTAAATATGGTGATATGTTTTCTTGTAATATAGTTAATAAATTAAAAATATTTCATAAACAAGAATACTTTTAATGAATATATTTATTCAAAGCTTTTCGCCGATAAAATAGTATCAGCATCTTCAGGAAAATAATTATCTAATAAAAATGTTAATAAATATCTAATAAAAAATTTTTATTAGACAATTTATTAGATAATTATTTTCCTGAAGATTCTGATACTATTTTATCAGCGAAAAGCTTTGAATAAATATATTCATTAAAAGTATTCTTGTTTATGAAACATTTTATATTATATATATATATTTATTTATTTATATATATTTATATATATATATATATATATATATATATATATATATATATATATATATATATATATATATATATATATAGAGAGAGAGAGAGAGAGAGAGAGAGAGAGAGAGAGACCGCTTATTAAACTACGCTATCATACACATAGATATACGCATATATCCCTTAATGAGAAACATGGTCTAAAAGAAACGTTTTTATTCGAGTCATATATTTGATACTCATCAAATGCGACAAAAAATACAATGATGTCATTACTGTCGATATAAAAAAAAGAAAAACAGGATCCATGTGCATCAGGTGCAGAATTATCGTAATATACGGGTCACATGATTATGTACAGAAAAGAGACGCTGAAGAACATAAACTTCAGGTTGGTAATATGCATTGGATATTTTATTCCTAATTATTTAACATTTCTGTGAATTATGATGTTTTGTGATATACGCGTACATATACTTACTTCGTTTTCTTAGTTATTTCATTTTCACTATTTTTAATGGTTAACAAAATATATATGTGTACTCAATTCATTGTGTACTTCCTTATGAAGGTTGAATTATGTTTTTGAAAGAAAATAATCCTAACGGGAATACTATTGTTTGGAAAACATACTGAACAAATTGTAGGAAAGTTAACAGTTTCTTTAATACCTTTGACACTCCATATTAACAAATATATAAAGATAAAAATCTGGAATGAAAACTAATATAACAATTATTTTAAAACTTGTTAATGCCGTGCGGATATTCGTGTAGTGTTAAAGGGGAAATGCGAAGTAGAAACATGTGTGATAGCAGAGGAAAACAAGGGATGTTTCCAATACACCGTCTACATTACATTGTCTTTGTATCATTTTCTTACCTTATTTATTTATTTAAATACAGAAGTAACTAACTAAAAGTAATACGGATGTGGAATTTTAAAAAATTACTGGATTGGTTTGTACATCATCTGATTTCCCCTCTTCACTAATGCCTTGAAATTACGCTGTATAGCGGTATCGGTCAGGGCCAGACCTCACAAAATGTTTGCCGAACTTAATGTCTTGTCTATGCTTGTTATAAATTTACCATTACAGAGAAACTTCTTTTCTAAACAGCGTGGTTTCAAGGCATTATTGTTTATATAGTTTAATAATTTTAATAGCATATATATATATATAGTTTTAATAAGTAAAACTTGCAAGTAATTCGTTGAGCAAGAACGTAAAAGGAAAAGGTGTACGAGGTAGTTTTCAGTTAACCATACTGTTATAACATGACCTTCGTAAGATAGTAGTAGGCTGCGGAGATAGATAGGATTATAATGATATAATAATGCTTAGATTAAGATAAGGATATTACTCCAAGGAACAGTATCCTAGCTGAGATAAAATATTACATTTACAGAGTCACGTACGAAGTATACCTAATCTCTATATGGCTCACAAAGATTGTTTACAGGTGTCCACCCCCTGAAAGGAGAAGGATATTAAATATCAAACGGAATAAGATAGATTACGTAATGACATAATAATCTGATTGTAGAGTATCCCAAGCCAGTGCTAATTACCTGTAGCACGCGTGCTTACAAACCGGGATGGAGACACAAGTCCACCCGGTATTTCTTTTTCTAGGGAACATAAATCGTAGCAAGTGTTGATAGTCGAAGGGGAAATTTGGTTTTATCGGCCACATATAAATGTACTATTTTCCGTACGAGATTTATAATCTCTTAGAGACCAAAATACATTTTATGTTGGTCTGAAATTAACTTAATGCATGTTTATTATTTTGGGGAAAATGCATGTACTTGAAAGATTATATAAGTGTAATCCATTAACGTATCTTTTATCTGTCTATTTCCCAATTGGCAGGAGCGTTAAACGAAACCTGGTTATGGTTAAAACTTATTTACATCAGACCTTATCTTATAAAGTGAGGTTATTTGCATATTATCCAACCTCGAAATGAAGTTATGTAAAACATCTTTTTTTAAACCACGCATATTTGTTCGTAGCATTTATTCAGAAATAGAATAATAGAATCTCCTCATTTGACTAATGCCTAGGTATTATTTTTACTATTAATTAAACTTTTTAAAAAAGCAAAATACTAATATTGAATTAAACCTATCGATCATAGGATTATAATTGGCCATACAAGAGAGGGGTTGTATACAATAACCAGAGATTTTTAAAGTGTTGTTAAAATTCATCTCGTTACTAAGTTGTTTGGTACGATACAGTATTATTATTATATACCATCTCCTTTAAAGTAACAGTAAATTGCCGAGCGTTTCTTAATTAAACCTTTGCGCGCGTATAAAGGGATTTCTCGTAAGGCTAAAATCTCTGCTAGCGCGTATCACGAGAAATCACGTATTTACAATATTTTGTATATGGTAGTCCTAGTTGTTTGTTTAAAGTCCATTACAATGCCTGACGATGTTTGTTTGGTGTAAATAAACTCCTCTGCTACGTTTATTATTCTTGGCTACGTGGTGCTGATCCACATTCTGTTGTTTTAGTCACCAGGCGCCATTACGTGGTCAATGCAAGCGCGTATGACGAGTATTCTCGGCAGGACGCAGGGTCAGCTAATTGTCGTATTTTGTGTTGGCAATGTAATTACTATAGTTGTTTACTGTTTACGTGAGTGACTTTTGTTTGTACTGTAAGAATAATTTATTGTTTATGATTTGGTGAATAATAATTTTAGTTACTTTAATTTTATTCTGAAATGATTTATTGATATCTTGAATTACCTAGTGTAAAAATTATAAAAATAACTAGTTTATAAATTTTTTTTGGTTCAAATACATCTTTAGGGACTCAGAATTAAATAGAACTTTGAACATTTCGCAAACACGTTTTTTTCATCTAATTGCACGTAATCTGTTACTTGCCCTTTATATGCCATGCGAGGTAAGGGTTAAAACGAATTTATTTTAAGATTTCAATTGCTGCAACACAATTATCTTCTCTAAACGCTGAGAAGCTTTATTCTATAATGAAAAGGACATCATCAGACGGTCTCACATATAAAAGCCTTACAAAATAACACTGATGAAAAAAAGAGCTTTGGCCTAATTAAAACTGATATTTGCAATCTGAGGAGCTCAAAATAATATTTTCGCTACGATATTAAGTTGAAAAAATATTTCTGAATAAACATTTTATTATTCAGAGTTGGATAAATTTATTTTATTGTTTACAGTTTGGCTGTAAGATTGTAATTAATTATTGTTGGAATACACCTTTTTTGAGTCTAGTTTAGAAATGATTCTGACCGTGGAAATGGAAAGTACGTTTATAAACGCTAGACTTTGATATTTACAACTTTGCTTTTTTTCTAGATCTAAAACCTAGACTGTACTTTGCTACATGAGCCAATCAATGATTTTTTTATATTCGTCAACATATTTCAACAAAGGTTTTTCTAGAAATAGTTTTACATTTGCTATCACTATTTATTTCAGCAATCTAATGGATGATTGCAATTAAATGTCACGCATTGTATAACAAATACACTAGTATTTCTCCTAAAATAACAACACAATTTTTTACGTTTCAAAGCAAACTAAGTTAATAAAAACAGCAGATTCTAATCGCCTAACTAATAGATGCATGATCCTGCCAGCGCAATTGGTGGCCGAACTCTAAACAGCACACTATCATTTGAAATATTGTTAAAAACAACTATTTTATATTGAGTTAATTTATTGTTTAAAACGAGAAATAACTACATCTAACGTGCTAGTAACTGCTTTACCTTGAATAACACTGTTCTTGTAAGTAATTAAATGGATAGCCTCCTAGCTCCAATTGAGGAATTTTGAAGAGAGCTGTATAAGAATACAACATTTATATAAATCATAACAAACATGCATTACTTATTGTTATGTCTTGACTATAATAAAAGGAATATATCTACTGCACTGGCTGCAATGTAGCGAGGAAAACTTAGTTTTTTTACCTTGTTAATTTCAGTTTAAAATGAATAGTTACTACTTTAAATAAATCACATTTTGTAAAACGAAATTACGTTTGCATTAACGAGTCAAGATGATTATTTATTAATACGATTAGTAGTAAAACTATTTTGACATCTTACAACGGTATTAAACTTAGGCCCAAAGAAAGGACATCGACAATGTCCCTGTGCCCCAACTTCTACCTTTAAGCCATAGTTTTGATATCGTTTTGGAAATGAAGAAATGAGTTGTAGAAACGTTGTCTTAACTTACAAAACATTGTCGACTCGTTAAAAACCCCGTCTTTTTATTTTAATATTGTCTTAAGAGTAACTGAATTCTAAATAGCTTGAAGTATTTTCTCTAATACAAATTCATGTCAATCAATATTCTAAATCTTAAAAAATAATAATTTTTGAAGGCTAAAAAATGCAAAAAAAACAATTTTGAAAAGCTCACATTCAATATGAAATTATTTTAAATTAATAATTAATTAATATTTGCAATCTTGGAATTTTGCATATATTTTAAAAAATAAACACGATATACCTGTTTGAGCATTTAATATTATTCATACCTATGAGATATAGGTATTTTTTTAAATGTTATCCTAGTAATACCAAATTATTCAAGGATGCTATTTTTCAAAATACAGCAAAAAGTACAATATTATAATTCTTGTTTTTACAAAATAATTTACAACGAAAATGTGCCTAAAGTTGTATCTTTTAAATACCTCTGAAGATGATTGCTGGGCAATTGAAATGTACATAAGGTTTAAAATAAAAGTTATTTGTGGTTTAGAGGTTTTATTTATTTAAAAGAAAAAAATGATTGTTTATATATCTTAATAAAATATTTTAAATTACAATGTATTTTCATGTAAAACTCCAAGATAGAATAAATGAGTATTAAATAATACAATATTTCATGCAATGTGGCTCTTTTAATATTTATTCTAAACTTATAATTATGTCAACTTAAATAAATAGAAACTTTCAACTTACTTCCAGTTTTTAACTTAAATTGATATACATTTTATAGGTAACTAGAACGACAACCTAGGTTTGTTGTGTAATAATTTTATCCAGTGTTTACCGATCAAACTAAGATCTTGTAAAGTAATGTAAGTATTATAGCTTTGTTCTTTATATCGACGTAAGCATCATTTACTTGCCTAAAACAGTATGAAAACATCATTTCTGTGTACTACAAATAAGCTTATGAAAACTAATTAGCTGTGTTTGAAATAGTTAGAATACTTAGCTAAATTTAAAGTTTTTGTTTAGAATGTATGCACAAGTGTTTGAATATTACCTTTTTTTATCATATTTAAATGAATAAATTTTGAAAAGTAATTTTACAACATAGCTGGGCTTCAAATTAATCAACTACCCAAATCGTTTTCCATCACAAATTAAGACCATTGTAATTCCTAAATTGAATTTTACACCAGACAATGAAAATTCCGCGGATTTATTCACCATTTTAGAATTATACGAGAATTAATTACTCAAGCCAGTAATGAAAACAATATATATAACAGTAATTTATGCAACCGTTTAAGCGGTCCGTTAAGTTGTGGCGCCCTAATAAACCTTGGTTAGTTAAATGGTCTTTACGACAGAGTTGATGCCAGCCAAATAAAACTGAATGCTTTATGGAGCTGCTGTGCGGGTAATATGTAGGTCTAAGCGTTGTAGATAAAGGTTTTATTTTATACTAAAAAGGAATTTAGAAATGGCATTGGTTGTATTAAGTCGGTCTAATTTAGTATTCCTCTTTATTTGTGTAAATTTGTTTTGGTAGAAAAAAATGAATATATATGTGAAATTTCAAGGTATAAGCATATTTAACGCATATTATAAAATTTGTAATAAAAGACCTTCATACATTACAGGTAGGCCCTGATTTTGTATACACTTAAAGTTATTACACAAAAGACGTATATATCTATTTCATTTTTAAATATCCAGCTATATCACAATATATATATATATATATATATATATATATATATATATATATATATATATGTGTGTGTGTGTAGTAGTTAAAACATGATAGGCTTTCTTAACGTAAAATAGACCTTCACTGAAAATAAACCATATGTCTGTAGTACTCAGTTTGATCTTGCCTGACCACTCATGAATGATTTATCCTCAGGGATCTATATACTAGGTAGGAAGTCGGTGCTAGTGGCAATATGTATAGTTTATAGTACAACGCCAAAATTTCGGAGGACATACAAATGATTGTGAAGTGACGAAACATTTAACAAACTAGCAAAAGATATTTTCAAAGTGAATTTATAGAATGTATCAATAAGCATTATGAGCGATAAACAAAATATAAAAATCAGATTCGCCGTCGACATTGCGATGTTTGAAAGAATTCCGTGTACAAATAGATTGAATAGCCCAGTACAGTGGAAGGATTTGTGCGATAAAATAGTTAAATATTGAATAAAACAGACGATATGCATAGTGAAAAGGTAACTTCGTATATACGAGAGCACCTATTGAGCAGTAAGGAATATATTGAAACATAATTACCTGCTCCGAGAGTAAACAAGATAAACAAAAGTGGGATGTATGATGATTAATACAACACGTTAGAGGGAAAAGAGTATAGCACCAAACGGGACATCCGACAGCCGCTAATATTGGAATAATATTATTCCAGCATCAAATGTGCTTCAATAAATTATTTGTTTATAAGATATTTCCAAAAATTATCAGTATCATATTGACGATTTTAATATCAAATACAGGAGCTTACAGCACTCTGAAGGGCGCATTTCGCGTCGGGTAATTCATTATGCAAGGAATGGCGTAGATTGTTAGGCATTAACACGTGTGTTTAATGTTTCTGCGTACAGAGCGAGTGGGATTGTGTAATGAACTCCAAGGTAGACTAATAGTTGTTTGCTTAGGCGGGGCGAGAGAGGGGGGACGAGTTAATGTTTCTAAACTCATGTCTCAGCAAGTGGTAGAACGCCGAGCACAGGAGACAGTTTGCGGCACTAACTTTACTTGTTAATGTGTCACGCTGAAGAGAATACACACTGACAAGGACTTCCGCAAGGCTTTGGTTTCATATATCTGTGACTGTTGCATCTGTGCAGTGTGCACTACAGCTGATTAATAGACTTTGTCAACGTTATGAGATTTCGTTTTGTGAATATATTTATATAAGGCATCCATTTGACTAAGATGGTACTATTTTAATTCCTTAGATGCAACGTAATTCAAAATATAACTAAACAACTATGAACTAATCGGCAAATAAGGTATTCAAATGACCTTATAAAGAATAAAACCAAATATCTAGAAGCTTAACTCTTCCACGCGGATAATACAAAGATTTAGAAGGAACTTGCTATTTAGACAAATATACCATTTTGTAAGAAGTTGGATATATATATATATATATATATATATATATATATATATATATTTATTTATTTATTTATTTATATATTCACATATAAACAAACGTTTTAGCAGTTGATTTTATCAACTAACGACTTTCTTTTACATTGTTGTTATGGGGCCTTGATTAACTTCTCATTCCTCTATTCTCCAAAACCTTATCTACTTCGTCCTTGTAAGATCTTGTCCCATACATATTCATTCGGTAATGATGTTTTCACCATCAGTTTACTCTTGCACTTACATTCTCCAATGAAAAAATATTTCTTCTCGTGAAAAATGTTTTACATTCTTGTTATGGGGCCTTGATTAACTTCTCATTCCTCTATTCTCCAAAACCTTATCTACTTCGTCCTTGTAAGATCTTGTCCCATACATATTCATTCGGTAATGATGTTTTCACCATCAGTTTACTCTTGCTCTTACATTCTCCAAAGAAAAAATATTTCTTCTCGTGAAAAATGTTTTACATTCTTGTTATGGGGCCTTGATTAACTTCTCATTCCTCTATTCTCCAAAACCTTATCTACTTCGTCCTTGTAAGATCTTGTCCCATACATATTCATTCGGTAATGGTGTTTTCACCATCAGTTTACTCTTGCTCTTACATTCTCCAAAGAAAAAATATTTCTTCTCGTGAAAAATGTTTTACCAATACTTTCTATCTTCATTTCTCTTAATTTATTTCACAATCTATGAAAAGCGTCAACACTTGAACTCCTATTAGACGGAAATACTTTTAATAGTTAATAAAGAAACATATGAATGTTTACAGTCCATTAATTATTTCGAGTTTTGTAAATAAATATTAAAGGCCAATGATATCATTTCCTTAGTGCATGTTATTAATTTTTAAAACAGTATTTATCTTCCGTGGATATGCGACACATGAACAATTTAAACTATCAGGATCCCAGTAAAGATATATTGGTTCAGGTGAGTAGAGAAAAAGGTAAAAATAATGATCTGAAGTCTTTGGTAATCTTTTAAGACACAATGAGTATATAAAATTGTTTCGATTATTTGTCTCTACGGATCAGAGCCTATTGTACTATCTCTCTCTCTGTATCTATCTCTCTCTGCTTTCATTAATGAACGAATTTTTTTTAGATCCTCGTTATGGTATCATAAAAATATGTTTAAAGGAAAACGTGTCTGTACGAATACTAATATAACTTGCTTCAACACCTAATTAGGTTTTTGATACGCAATAATTATGCGTCGAGTCATTTGATTAGTTTAAAACACTTTACAATGTGTAAACTTCAAGAAGCCACACCCATTGCTATAGAAAAGCCCTTGATTTATGAAGATAATCGATTTCTGTTGCTATGAAGAGGGTTGCGTGCTGTATCGCCCTCATCCTTCGATCTTTCAACTTGATTGTTCAACTATATCTATAAACTTGATTGTTTTAACTCTTTAAGTACAGTTTAATAGGTTAGTTTCAAGGGGGAAAAAGCTTATGTCTGTAAAATTGAAAAAAAAATAATAATGAATAGAAAATTTTGATTTACGTATGTAAGAATTTATAATGAATTTTAATTCAATGGTTAATATTTTATTACATATTTTAATGTTATTTTTTTACACTGAAGAAATATTCTTTATTATTTGTGTAAGGTAGCTTAGTAGTTGATTTAATTTTTTATTAAATAGTTTTTGTAGCAATTCTTCTTTGTTTATATTCTATTTAATGACTTCTAATTAGGAATAGCGTTTTCCTAATTTAAAACTTTTGTTTATTCATATTTCTAAGCCTATAATACCTAAATATATGGTGTTATTGGTTTCGTAAGACAAGTAGTAGTTCAGTGATAATTTGTGTGGGCGTGAGTTTGGAAATGTACGCCAATTTCATACATCCCGAAAGTATAGTTTTTGTTTTTTTTAATTTGACGTCATTTGAAGGAAAAGAGCGTGAGTTTTATGAACAGATAGATTATGAAGGGGAAACTTAAAGAACGTCAATGAAATGTAAAGATCGATGAATATGCGCAGAAGTACCGTATCATAATTAGGCGGTAATTCAAAATGTGTGTGAATATTTATTGTGTGAATTATATCGCCACTTCCTACTAAGCGGCATGTTAAATAAATGTGGAGTGAATCGGGCCGTGATGTCATGACTTGGAATTTTTTTCGAGAGTACATAACAATCCGGAGGTAACGAATAATGCAGAAGATTTCTGAAATTAAAGCAAGTTGGGTGATAAAAGTATTCATTGTCACTTTGAGGATTTGGGGAGGTTAAATTTAATCATATTTAAATAACATTTTTATATATTAAGTAATAATATTACTCCCGTTTTATGTTACTTTGTGTATTGTACTTTAGCAACAGGTTAAAACTAATTTCTAATGAATCCGGAAAATAGTACGTTCTATCTTAATACGAACTGTAAACGTATGCAACTAATACACTGACTTGATAATGAGTTAACCTATTTTTATTATCTATGTTATATAGTAGTACTTACTTTAAAAATATTAAAGTAAAATATAAAAATATAAATATGATCAATCGTATACGTAAATTGTAAAACTGGATTAAAAACAGCTTGAAAGGAATTTAAAAATTAAAAGTTTGTGCACGAAATTTGGCTACGTAAGATTTAACAGTGCAGAACATAGCAATAGGAAATGTAACTATTAAAAATTGTATAAGGTTATGTCAATTGTTATCATTATTATTTACTATAATGATTTTATTTTAAAAAAATATGTTATTTGATTTTAAACTTTCGCCCAGAGTCCTGCGATTTTTGATTGTGTTTTGTATATTTTCTTTAAATTGTACAATATTGTAGATACTTAGAGTTCTATTTTGTGTTTATAAAGAGTTGTGCAATGTTTTATTTGGTTCTGTGATAATAATGCAATATGTACCATGACGACAACCGATTAGTCTAGTATAAACGTGTGGGCTCATGTCATGTTATTACGATATTCATTTTAAGTATAGGTTTCAGAGGTTAGGCGAACATAAAAACTTTAACCTACAGTTACTTACAGTTAATATCTGCAAAGGTGATTCCAAGACGATATTTTTTTCCAATTATTCAATCTATTGAAAATATGAAAAAAAATAAATGAAACTGTCGCCGTAAATGGGTTTCATCAGCGCTTGATGACCAATGGAGTGTTTGCCCTATATTATCGAACCGAATGTGGTTTATAAGGTAAAAAAAAACATCGTGCATGACGGTAAGTCAAGTGCTTAACTAGGCGATAAAACACTGATATTTCTTGCATTCTAAGTTAATCCATGCTTTTGTAAAGTATATGATACATAACTGTATAAAAACAACTGTGGCGTAATGTTTAACATAAATAAATGTAACCTCTATACCACAAATGACTTTTTTCTTTAATTTAAAACCTTAAGTACATTTCGATTTCATAGCAATCATCCTCAGAGGTAAAATACTGTATTTGTATTGTACATTACCTCTGAGGATGATTGATATGCAATCGAAATGTACATGAGGTTTTAAATAAAAGAAAAAAGTCACTTGTGGTATAGAGGTTACATTTATTTATGTTATATGACACATATTGAGAATACGTATAGAATAATCGTTGTGATATAAAATTCAGATTCTAAGGGATATAGGAACGACTAATGTGTAATATGTGTAGTGGAGACTCAAAACCCCCTGAGAATACATTCTTATAGAGGTGTCCAAGATGGTATCAGTAAGGTGGTAAAAAAGTATAAGCATACTAAAGGTAAGATTTGGAGTACGTATGAACGCCTTTCGATTCTAGTAGAGTGGAAGGTGTACTTTTATACAACCGTGAAGGAAAATAAGAATAAAAAATTACGAGGAATGTCACCTCGTATCCCAGTTCTATCTATTCCTGTCATCACATTCAATTGTTTCATTTGCAATACATAATCAAAAGCATTATTGATATGAAACACTCTCAAATTATTACCCAATAGAAATATTTTCAATCTATTAGTTTTTATTGCTATAGGTGATCATATTTTTAACTGTAATCTACACAAAATCTAATGCTCTTGTCTGTGATGCCAGAAGTGTCTTATCGTCTCCACAGAGGAATATGCCAGTCACTTTTATTGTTAGGCAATACTTTCAAAACTTCCCGTACCGATCGAAGTTATACCAAAGTACCGAAGTGGTACCTGGTGTTACTTTATCCTCCTTCGTTCAAAGGCTTTCTTTGATACAAAAGCAAACTTTGCAAGAGATCCGTGACGAAATATCCGGAGTGAAATTGAGATTATTAAAGTTAAACTCATTGGAGCTCTAAGATTCAGCGTCATTGTAATCAGCAAGAGTTGGTTCGTTGTTTTGAGAAGGGAATTTTAATTAAGACTATTGGGCGGCGCGGCTCGCGTCAAACATCCTTTATTAGAATTGCTGATCAAGAAATGAAAGCCAGATGAATATAACAGGTCGCTTGGAAAACATAGAAAGAATGACAGTAATTAGAAGTAGGCTATTAAATATACACACACCCATAACACACACACACACACACACACACACACACACACATACACACACACACTCTCACACACACAACGGAAGGGAAAATAGAATAAATAGTTAATATCTGGAGTACATTCGTTCATTCTGTAGTTCATAAAACTCAGTTTCCGATGTAGTATTTCACTTCACGAATCAACTCTTTTTGGCTGACATTTTAGTAAACTAATTTTGTTTTTGTTTTTAACTAACGATGTATATAGGTATATTGTAGGCTAGTTATACTGTAACGACTTTTTCAGTCTTGATTGTAAATAATAAATTAACTTTTTTAAATTTCTTGTTTTGTGAGGTTAAATATGTGTTTTTTTAACAAAATACTAAGATATTAGCGATTTGCCGACAATTCTATTATTTCATGTTTCCGAGGATCTTGTACACCATACAAAATTTTTATAAAAGTCATATTTTTGTAAATTAATGTAAAGATATTAAGTCTGTATATGGTAAAAAATCAACCTAAAGAGCATTTCTTTCGACTTCTTTATTAAAGACGTTTCATTTTTATACGAGAACTGAATTGTTCAGTTGTTTAAACGTGCATAGTTTTTGTAGTCTACCTCCACCGTAACAGTTTCTATGTTGATCAAAAATCCTAACTTGCTAGAAGTATAACAAAAAATTTATGTTAGTCGTTTTTTAATGTCCAAATTTCCCTGATTTAATTTAATTAAATTTTGGGAAATTTCCCTAGAGTAGTACATTTATTCTTAATGTGTTGGTTTGTAATTCTGAAAAATCAATGATACGCTTTTTAAAATTAGGAACAAATTCAAACTTTACAACTCAGAAATACATTTATGAATTAGATTTGTAAAAATTGAAATTACTTTTAAACATTTTACTTGATTAGTAGAATATTACAAGTCAAAACAACAGAAGCCGTAGTTTTTTTTCGGTCAATGAACTAGGAGCATACGTAGAACATTTGAAAGGGTAAAGGAATTTACTCAAATAAGACCAACTATTCATTTCCCTGAAACACCCATTGAGCGTTTATGAATAGATTCTGATATTACCACGAGATCCAAAATATGTTAATTGGTGTTTGAATTTAGTAGACATTAAAGCCTAATAACGTTTTAAAGATCTTACTAACTATTCAAATTTATTGCCTAACCTATGGCACCTACTTGAAGGGATCTCCCGTATGGGGTTAACATTTTAAAGTGGCATATAATTCAAAATATTAAATTTTTATTCGTTTTATAAGACCATATATGCTGAAGGATTTCCATGATATTATTCATCTGCTCAATGAGCTCATCCTATCACATTAGTCCCAATGTTTGGGCAACAATTGTGCGCGCAAAATGTATTCAGGTAATTGGGTGCCCTGAGCTTAGCATCCCTATTCACCGGTCTGAGAAGGAAATCCGTTTGTAACATTTGGCTTTACCCTGAACCGAATGCGCCCAACAAAGGGGCGAGACTCGAAGGTTTAAAATCCTTCTCCGTGATGATGCTTTGCTATTGATTTTATACACTCTCAAGTGTTAAATAAAACATTAAGATATTAGGTGTGAAATTTAAGTGTTCAGTGTGCGGTTGGTAATGTGTTATTTTGTAGGATGAGTCTTATATATGATTGCTATTTCCTTGTGTTTTAGTAGAAATTTCGTTAGCAATTTTCAAGCTTCACTACGAGTAGATACACACACACACACACACACACACATATATATATATAAAGAACAAAAGTCTAAATACAAATACAAGAATTATAATTGAATTTATAATTCAAAGCTTTTCGTTGGCTAACAGTACCAACATCATCAGGAATATTAAACAATTAAAATTAACATATGTTCAAATTAGATCAAATAAATAGTTATGCCAAATCAATTACAATGTTGTTACAATTTTTTTTTTTAATTTTACTGCCCTAACATTACAAACACTGAATATATATAATATGTCATAGATAATATGACACTTATAAAAGAAATTAACAAAGGCATGAGAATGAATATTTATGAAGTTTTAGAAATACATAAATAATTCTTGTAATTCTTTATAATTCTTGTATTTGTATTTAGACTTTTGTTCTTTATTAATACACAAGAAAACATACTGCGATATCTATATCTATATATATATATATATATATATATATATATATATATATATATATATATATATATATATATATATATATATATAAGGTTTTTTTTCAATATGATTAACTGAGTTAGAGTTGTAACTATGCCAATAGATCTAATAACCTAATAACAAGAGTTTACACAAATAGGATTGACAGCAAGGCAGTAAAACAAAGAAATACAACTATAAGGTATTTTATTCAACCGAATTTTATGGAATGAAATCTCTTAAAGTAACTAAGAGATGATTTATTGTACCAGAGTAAACAGCAAAATGGTTCTCAGCTTATTTTACTGTATTGTGTGTACTTTATTGCACCAGTTCAGCAAGGAAATCCATCCTACACCCCGTGTAACAGTTTCCACATTTTTTTTTATTGTTTAACAGTACAACCAGTGCTTTGAGTGTTATGCACTGGCTACAACAACAATATAAGTTTCCACAAATATGAAAATTTTCTTCAACTAAACGTTTCCCCAATGCTTATATAGCCTAACGAATGATTGCTCAAATAACAGACGTAATATTAATTTCGTGCCATGGAGTGCCTTTTCAATAGTTGAATGTTTGTTTATTTCCTCACTTGTATTGCATTTTATCAAATAGCAGGAAATAGATAAGAATATTTAGGATAAAATTACTTGATTGGATATTAAAATGCATGTCAATATATTTTAATGTTATTTAATAATTTTCAAAAGATTTTTTTATTATTTAATTTGCCTTTCCAATTTTTCTGCTGAATAATATCAATAAGGAAGACAAAAAAGTATTTTAAAAGTTAAATATAAATGTGTATATGAAGCTGTAGGCATAGTGAGTTACTACTTTATCGCGAATCTCTTTTTAAAGTTTGTTTGTTTGCCTTAGAAATTAATAAATTTATGCCTTATATGAGCCCAAAGACATTCATCAGGAAATTCAGGGTCCAGTAATATTCAGGAAAAAATATTTCATACGATAATAAAATATAATTTAATATATTTTAATGATATTTAATGTATTTTCAGTAGTTTTTCTCTTATTTAATTTACCATACTAATTTTTCTGCTGAATAAATTTAATATGGAAGGCAAAACTCCATTTTTAAAGTTAAATATTAAATATGTGTGTAAGGCTGTCGACATAGTGATTTTATACCTTTTAATGTTGTTAATATCTTTTTAAAGTGTGTTTGTTGGTCTTAGACATTAATAAATATATGCTTAACATGAGCCCAAAGACTTTCATCTGACGTCGAGTATGCACTTGGAGTTAACGACCCGCACATCTTCCTTAGGTGTGTAATCTAAGGTTTTGTAATGTAAATCAAACCCATACTATAAATAAACGAATCTAGTCTGTCAGACTTTTTATTTTTTCTGGTACTGTACAGATGTTGTCTTACTTATGAATTTACGAGACAAGGCTGAAAAAACTTGTTACGTTTCAGTGTAATTCAGGCTACTGTTTGATTACATCAAATTTTCAATCTAAGATAGCTTTGGACAACTAACTTGTAGTATTTCCAAAGTGAGAATAATTATTAGATAAGTAGATAGTTTATAATTGCATTTGTATGAGAACTGTAAGGTTTTTGTAGTTTTAAGAGGATTGAAAAGTATGACTTCTATTGCATATAAAGATTAGGAAAAACTGTTTTATAGGAAGAACAACTTTGTAAAAGAGTATATTTTGTCACGTTAGCGAACCTTGAGAGGATCTGTACTCTTTCGGGATGTACTAATTATCACTCACTACCTTCTTTAAAGAAGAGTAAATGAATATTTAAGGATTTAAGTTGGATTAGAAAACACATAATGATCCCTGGTGAAATTAGAAGGGAAATTAAGACAACTCATGCAAAGAATTGAAATTAATATCGGTTTTAAAAAGTAGTATTCTGTTTGTAGGACATGTATAGCACACTTATGAAGGTAACAGTTTAAATGCCCTTCACCATATATTAATCTTCTCGCTCTCTCCCTTGCGGATTTTGTCCGTTCCTTCTCACCTAATCTTTTCAAGCCTCTTTAAATTCCTGGGAGCTCGGCGACTCTATCTTCTGACCTAGTGATAAAGCCTTTCTGGAACCTCCTTACCTCTTCGTCCCAACATATCATCTTTCCATGCCATCTACCCCCACACCTATCTATATTTTAAGCATTACTCTAAGGTTATATAATATAATAAAATAACATGTAAGTTATAATTTTACTTATTTTGTAAGGAATTCTGTTAGTTTTACTGAACGTTATACTATATTTTTTTTAATAATTGATAAAACATTTTTTTTTTAAATCTACATATTGAAATAAAGTATAACATATCGTTTTATTTAGTGAGTAAAAAAATCCTAAACTCTTAGTGTGTTAGTTTTACTTAAAGCTATATCATATCTTGTAAATCATTGACAGAAAACTATAAATAAAAACACATGAATGCCAACTAATAAATAAGACAGTCACCCATGAACTAAAGTTAATCCACAAAATAAAACTCTACGATTACAAACCAAAAACAGCCTCTGCTTAGATCCAGTCCTCAATATAAAACGGCCAATCCTATAAACAACCATTGTAAAGTGACAAGTACTGCAACACATCGGAGCCACCAACACTTTTTTTCTCTGTCTCAAGGAAAAGATCTTTGTCATGGCCACGGTTGAAAGGATAGTCGTAGCAGAGTAGAGTCATACTGAGTCATATATAAAGGGTAGCATATCTTCTCCTTATCTGAGGGTTACTTTTCACATGACCTTTTCATAAGAAATGTGACTAAGCCGAATAGAGAGGAGGTACCAAGTAGAAGAAGAGCATTATAGTACCTATAATACTACCTAAAATATGTATACGGGCCGTGAATTTTCTATTTTTTTAAATGTATTTAACAATAAATTTTTGTTTTAAAAAATGATGTATCTGACGAACAACAGAAATTGTCGATTATTAAAGTAATTTAATATAATAAATCACTTTTTAAACATTGTCCAACTAAATTACTTATACACTAAAACATTTGAAAATATATTCATTTTTCACAGTTCACAATTTTAGAACTTACATTTTTTATATATTGAGATAGAAAGTAAGTAGGCTACCTTTATAGGAAGCTGTAATATAATAATAGGCTACATATAAAAGTGTTTTAGTGTATATTGATATTTTCCTCTTCAATTTCAGATACTAGCTTACACTAAAACACTTTTATATATGTATTAATATGTTATACTTGAATATATTAGTATATATATATATATATATATATATATATATATATATATATATATATATATATATATTATTTATAACCAGATTTTAATAATAATAATAATATTTTATTATTTATATTATAAAAGCAGTATGTTATTTGTGTTTCATTCTTCTAAATGTCTTTTAGAAAAGTCCCCACTTACCATGATTATGTATTCAACTATAATGGGTTTCTAATGAATTTAAAACATTTACCATTTGCCAAAAAAAAATGTCTGTTTAGGTAACGATGGAGAGCGGGTGATTGGGAATTGAAGGAAAACTAAGATAACTGTTCCGTATATTGCCTAAAAATTCACTGAATATATGTTTTTGTGTTTTATCAAAATATAAAGAGGAACTATCCACGTTTGTTTACTGCTGTAAGTGCTTACTTGTGTTGTAAGTATATTTCTGAATTGTGCATGCGCGTGGATGAGTGGTGTTTGCAATATAAAAACACAAGTCAATATGTATAGAAAATAAAGTTTTCTTTCTCCTGAATCCGAAACATGGGGACGAAATGGGGAGGGAGGGTTTTGGACAGCAGCCAAGTCTGCTCAAAGGCCTTTCACTGCCTTAACTCAGAGACTAATTTTTGTTTGATGTTAAGAGTGTTTTTGAAATCTGTAAGACTTAGAATTTATCAAAAGGCGTGCGCGATTGAAAGTTAATTTTAGAATCTTTCCATTTGCTGAATATAAGCTACCAGCTGTTTACACTTAACACATTAAAATAGAAAAAGTATAGTTTTCGTCTGAAACAAGTTTGTTGTACATTACTTAATAAGATCCTAAACTTTATAGTAAGCATAACGTTACCACAAATTATGAAAATTCTAAACAAAATATTTACTTAGACATTATATGGTGTTAATTCTAGATTTACTGCGGACGGGGTTTCATTTCCCAATTCACTCAACCTATCCAGAATCGGCTACTACAGTCAATTCCGCCGTTCTGAGTGAGTGGAATGACCGATAGCAAAACTTTTTACATATTCGGGAAAATATATCTTCCTCGGAAAAGAAAACCTGCCCACAGAACGCCTTTCCTTCCCTTGCAGTAGGCCTACTCAGCGGGTTTTCTATAGCTCGTTGTCCTACCATAACCTTATCACACTTCCTAACAATTATCCTGTTAAAATTTTCTTCTCTTTTCTGAGAATGATTTGGTCCGAGAAAGGTAGTTAAATACCAATATCCAGTTTGGATATTGGTACGCCAATTTCTAATACATCCCGAAAATACAGATTTTTTTTTTTTTTAATTAACGTCATTTGAAGGAAAATAGCGTGAGTTGTATGAACAGATAGATTAGGAGGGGGAAACTTAAAGTACGTCAATGAAATGAAAAGATCGATGAATATGCGCAGAAGTACCGTATTATAATTAGGCGGTAATTCAAAATGTGTGTGAATATTTATTGTGTGAATTATATCGCCACTTCCTACTAAGCGGCATGTTAAATAAATGTGGAGTGAATCGGGCCGTGATGTCATGACTTGGAATTTTTTTCGAGAGTACATAACAATCCGGAGGTAACGAATAATGCAGAAGATTTCTGAAATTAAAGCATGGTGGGTGATAAAAGTATTCATTGCCACATTGAGGATTTGGGGAGGTTAAATTTAATCATATTTAAATAACATTTTTATATAATAAGTAATAATATTACTCCCGTTTTATGTTACTTTGTGTATTGTGCTTTAGCAACAGGTTAAATCTAATTTCTAATGAATCCAGAGAATAGTGCGTTTTATCTTAATACGAACTGTAAACGTATGCAACTAATACACTGACTTGATAATGAGTTAACCCATTTTTATTATCTATGTTATATAGTAGTACTTATTTTAAAAATATTAAAGCCAAATGTAAAAATATAAATATGATTAATCGTAAACGTAAATTGTAAAACTGGATTAAAAAAGCTTGAAAGGAATTTGAAAATTAAAAGTTTGTGCACGAAATTTGGCAACGTAAGATTTAACAGTGCAGAACATAGTAACAGGAAATGGAACTATAGTATAAGGTTATGTCAATTGTTATCATTATTATTTACTATAATGATTTTATTTTACAAAATATGTTATTTGATTTTAAACTTTCGCCCAGAGTCCTGCGATTTTTGATTGTGTTTTGTATATTTTCTTTAAATTGTACAATATTGTAGATATTTAGAGTTCTATTTTGTGGTTATAAAGAGTTGTGCAATGCTTTATTTGGTGCTGTGATAATAATGCAATATGTACCATGACGACAACCGATTAGTCTAGTATAAACGTGTGGGCTCATGTCATGTTATTACGATATTAATTTTAAGTATAGGTGTCAGAAGTGGGGCGAACATAAAAACTTTAAAAATTCAGATTCCAAGGGATATAGGAACGACTAATGTGTAATATGTGTAGTGCAGACTCAGAACCCCCTGAGAATACATTCTTATAGGGGTGTCCAAGATGGTATCAGTAAGGTGGCAAAAAAGTATAAGCATACTAAAGGTAAGAATTTGGAGTGAGATGAACGCCTTTCGATTCTAGTAGAGTAAAAGGTGTACTTTTATACACGCGTGAAGGAAAATAAGAATAGAAAATTTTAAGTATAGGTTTCAGAAGTGGGGCGGACATAAAAACTTTAACCTACAGTTACTTACTGTTAATATTTGCAAAGGTGATTCCAAGGAGATAATTATTTCCAATTATTCAATCTATTGAAAATATGATTAAAAATAAATGAAACTGTCACCGTAAATGGGTTTCATCAGCGCTTGATGACCAATGGAGTGTTTGCCCTATATTCTCGAAACGAATGTGGTTTATGAGGTAAAAAAAAAACATCGTGCATGACGGGAAGTCAAGTGCTTAACTAGGCGGAAAAAACACTGATATTTTTTGCGTTCTAAGTTAATCCATGCTTTTGTAACGTATATGATACATAACTGTATAAAAACAACTGTAGCGTAATGTTTAACATAAATAAATGTAACCTCTATAACACAAATGACTTTTTTCTTTTATTTAAAACCTTATGTACATTTCGATTGCATAGCAATCATCCTCAGAGGTAAAATACTGTATTTGTATTGTAAATTACCACTGAGGATGATTGATATGCAATCGAAATGTACATGAGGTTTTAAATAAAAGAAAAAAGTCACTTGTGGTACAGAGGTTACATTTATTTATGTTATATGACACATATTGAGAATACGTATAGAATAATCATTGTGATATAAAATTCAGATTCCAAGGGATATAGGAACGACTAATGTGTAATATGTCTAGTGCAGACTCAGAACCCCCTGAGAATACATTCTTATAGAGGTGTCCAAGATGGTATCAGTAAGGTGGCAAAAAAGTATAAGCATACTAAAGGTAAGAATTTGGAGTACGTATGAACGCCTTTAGATTCTAGTAGAGTGGAAGGTGTACTGTTATACACCCGTGAAGGAAAATAAGAATAAAAAATTACGAGGAATGTCACCTCGTATCCCAGTTCTATATATTCCTGTCATCACATTCAATTGTTTCATTTGCAATACATAATCGAAAGAATTATTGATATGAAACACTCTCAAATTATTACCCAAAAGTATTTTCAATCTATTAGTTTTTATTGCTATAGGTGATCATATTTTTAACTGTAATCTACACAAAATCTAATGCTCTTGTCTGTGATGCCAGAAGTGTCTTATCGTCTCCACAGAGGAATATGCCAGTCACTTTTATTGTTAGGCAATACTTTTAAAACTTCCCGTACCGATCGAAGTTATACCAAAGTACCGAAGTGGTACCTGGTGTTACTTTATCCTCCTTCGTTCAAAGGCTTTGATACAAAAGCAGACTTTGCAAGAGATCCGTGACGAAATATCCGGAGTGAAATTGAGATTATTAAAGTTAAACTCATTGGAGCTCTAAGATTCAGCGTCATTGTAATCAGCAAGAGTTGGTTCGTTGTTTTGAGAAGGGAATTTTAATTAAGACTATTGGGCGGCGCGGCTCGCGTCAAACATCCTTTATTAGAATTGCTGATCAAGAAATGAAAGCCAGATGAATATAACAGGTCGTTTGGAAAACATAGGAAGAATGTCAGTAATTAGAAGTAGGCTACTAAATATACACACACCCATACCACACAAACACACACACACACACACACACACACACACACACACACACACACACACACACACACACACACACACACACACACACACACACACACACACACACACACACACACACACACACACACACACACACACACACACACACACACACACACACACACACATACATACACACACACACACACACACACACACACACACACACATACACACATACACACACACACACACACACACACAACGGAAGGGAAAATAGAATAAATAGTTAATACCTGGAGTACATTCGTTCATTCTGTAGTTCATAAAACTCAGTTTCCGATGTAGTATTTCACTTCACGAATCAACTCTTTGCCTGACATTTTAGTAAACTAATTTTGTTTTTGTTTTTAACTAACGATGTATATAGGTATATTGCAGGCTAGTTATACTGTAACGAATTTTTCAGTCTTGATTGTAAATAATAAATTAACTTTTTTAAATTTCTTGTGTTGTGAGGTTAAATATGTGTTTTTTAAACAAAATACTAAGTTATTAGCGATTTGCCGACAATTCTATTATTTCATGTTTCCGAGGATCTTGTACACCATACAAAAGTTTTATAAAAGTCATATTTTTGTAAATTAATGTAAAGATATTAAGTCTGTATATGGTAAAAAATCAACCTAAAGAGCATTTCTTTCGACTTCTTTATTAAAGACATTTCATTTTTATACGAGAACTGAATTGTTCAGTTGTTTAAACGTGCATAGTTTTTGTAGTTTACCTCCACCGTAACAGTTTCTATGTTGATAAAAAATCCTAATTTGCTAGAAGTACAACAAAAAATTTATGTTAGCCGTTTTTTAATGCCCAAATTTCCCTGATTTAATTTAATTAAATTTTGGGAAATTTCCCTAGAGTAGTACATTTATTCTTAATGTGTTGGTTTGTAATTCTGATAAATCAATGATACGCTTTTTAAAATTAGGAACAAATTCAAACCTTACAACTCAGAAATACATTTATGAATTAGATTTGTAAAAATTGAAATTACTTTTAAAGTAAACATTTTACTTGATTAGTAGAATATTACAAGTCAAAACAACAGAAGCCGTAGTTTTTATTCGGTCAATGAACTAGGAGCATACGTAGACCATTTGAAAGCGTAAAGGAATTTACTCAAATAAGACCAACTATTCACTTCCCTGAAACACCCATTGAGCGTTTATGGCTTAGCGGTTTCATGAATATATTCTGATATTACCACGAGATCCAAAATATGTTAATTGGTGTTTGAATTTAGTAGACATTAAAGCCTAATAACGTTTTAAAGATCTTACTAACTATTCAAAATTATTGCCTAACCTATGGCACCTACTTGAAGGGATCTCCCGTATGGGGTTAACATTTTAAAGTGGCATATAATTCAAAAAATTAAATTTGTATTTGTTTTATAAGACCATATACGCTGAAGGATTTCCATGATATTATTCATCTGCTCAATGGGCCCATCCTATCACATTAGTCACATTGTTTGGGCAACAATTGTGGGCGCAAAATGTATTCAGGTAATTGGGTGCCCTGAGCTCAGCATCCCTATTCACCGGTCTGAGAAGGAAATCCGTTTGTAACATTTGGCTTTACCCTGAACCGAATGCGCCCAACAAAGGGGCGAGACTCGACGGTTTAAAATCCTTCTCCGTGATGATGCTTTGCTATTGATTTTATACTCTCTCAAGTGTTAAATAAAACATTAAGATATTAGGTGTGAAATTTAAGTGTTCAGTGTGCGGTTGGTAATGTGTTATTTTGTAGGATGAGTCTTATATATGATTGCTATTTCCTTGTGTTTTAGTAGAAATTTCGTTAGCAAGTTTCAAGCTTCACTACGAGTAGATATACATACACACACACACACACACACACACACACACACACACACACACACATATATATATATATATATATATATATATATATATATATATATAAAGAACAAAAGTCTAAATACAAATACAAGAATTATAATTGAATTTATAATTCAAAGCTTTTCGTTGGCTAACAGTACCAACATCATCAGGAATATTAAACAATTAAAATTAACATATGTGCAAATTAGATCAAATAAATAGTTATGCCAAATCAATTACAATGTTGGTAATTTTTTTTTTTTTTATTTTACTGCCCTAACATTACAAACACTGAATATAGATAATATGTCATAGATAATATGACACTTATAAAAGAAATTAACAAAGGCATGAGAATGAATATTTATGAAGCTTTAGAAATACATAAATAATTCTTGTAATTCTTTATAATTCCTGTATTTGTATTTAGACTTTTGTTCTTTATTAATACAAAATAAAACATACTGCGATATATATATATATATATATATATATATATATATATAAGGTTTTTTTTCAATAAGATTAACTGAGTTAAAGTTGTAACTATGCCAATAGATCTAATAACCTAATAACAAGAGTTTACACAAATAGGATTGACAGCAAGGCAGTAAAACAAAGAAATACAACTATAACTTATTTTATTCAACCGAATTTTATGGAATGAAATCTCTTAAAGTAACTAAGAGATGATTTATTGTACCAGAGTAAACAGCAAAATGGTTTTACTGTATTGTGTGTACTTTATTGCACCAGTTCAGCAAGGAAATCCATCCTACACCCCGTGTAACAGTTTCCACATCTTTTTTTATTGTTTAACACTACAACCAGAGCTTTGAGTGTTATGCACTGGCTACAACAACAATATAAGTTTCCACAAATATGAAAATTTTCTTCAACTAAACGTTTCCCCAATGCTTATATAGCCTAACGAATGATTGCTCAAATAACAGACGTATTAATTTATTTATTAATTTCGTGCCATGGAGTGGCTTTTCAATAGTTGAATGTTTGTTTATTTCCTCACTTGTATTGCATTTTATCAAATAGCAGGAAATAGATAAGAATATTTAGGATAAAATTACTTGATTGGATATTAAAATGCATGTCAATATATTTTAATGTTATTTAATAATTTTCAAAAGATTTTTTTATTATTTAATTTGCCTTTCCAATTTTTCTGCTGAATAATATCAATAAGGAAGACAAAAAAGTATTTTAAAAGTTAAATATAAATGTGTATATGAAGCTGTAGGCATAGTGAGTTACTACTTTATCGCGAATCTCTTTTTAAAGTTTGTTTGTTTGCCTTAGAAATTAATGAATTTATGCCTTATATGAGCCCAAAGACTTTCATCAGGAAATTCAGGGCCCAGGGATATTCAGGAGAAATTATTTCATACGATAATAAAATATAATTTAATATATTTTAATGATATTTAATGTATTTTCAGTAGTTTTTCTCTTATTTAATTTACTACTAATTTTTCTGCTGAATAAATTTAATAAGGAAGGCAAAATTCCATTTTTAAAGTTAAATATTAAATATGTATGTAAGGCTGTCGACATAGTGATTTTGTACCTTTTAACGTCGTGAATATCTTTTTAAAGTGTGTTTGTTGGTCTTAGACATTAATGAATATATGCTTAACATGAGCCCAAAGACTTTCATCTGACGTCGAGTATGCACTTGGAGTTAACGACCCGCACATCGTCCTTAGGTGTGTAATCTAAGGTTTTGTAATGTAAATCAAACCCATACTATAAATAAACGAATCTAGTCTGTCAGACTTTTTATTTTTACTGGTACTGTACAGATGTTGTCTTACTTATGAATTTACGAGACAAGGCTGAAAAAACTTGTTACGTTTCAGTGTAATTCAGGCTACTGTTTGATTACATCAAATTTTCAATCTAAGATAGCTTTGGACAACTAACTTGTAGTATTTCCAAAGTGAGAATAATTATTAGATAAGTAGATAGTTTATAATTGCATTTGTATGAGAACTGTAAGGTTTTTGTAGTTTTAAGAAGATTGAAAAGCATGACTTCTATTGCATATAAAGATTAGGAAAAACTGTTTTATAGGAGGAACAATTTGTAAAAGAGTATATTTTGTCACGTTAGCGAACCTTGAGAGGATCTGTACTCTTTCGGGATGTACTAATTATCACTCACTACCTCTTTAAAGAAGAGTAAATGAATATTTAAGGATTTGAGTTGGATTAGATAACACCTGATGATCCCTGGTGAAATTAGAAGGGAAATTAAGACGTCTCATGCAAAGAATTGAAATTAATATCTGTTTTAAAAAGTAGTATTCTGTTTGTAGGACATGTATAGCACACTTATGAAGGTAACAGTTTAAATGCCCTTCACCATATATTAATCTTCTCGCTCTCTCCCTTGCGGATTTTGTCCGTTCCTTCTCACCTAATCTTTTCAAGCCTCTTTAAATTCCTGGGAACTCGGCGACTCTATCTTCTGACCTAGTGATAAAGCCTTTCTGGAACCTCCTTACCTCTTCGTCCCAACATATCATCTTTCCATGCCATCTACCCCCACACCTATCTATATTTTAAGCATTACTCTAAGGTTATATAATATAATAAAATAACATGTAAGTTATAATTTTACTTATTTTGTAAGGAATTCTGTTAGTTTTACTGAAAGTTATACTATATTTTTTTTAACAATTCATAAAACATTTTTTTTTTTTAAATCTACATATTGCAATAAAGTATAACATATCGTTTTATTTAGTGAGTAAAAAAATCCTAAACTCTTAGTGTGTTAGTTTTACTTAAAGCTATATCATATCTTGTAAATCATTGACAGAAAACTATTAATAAAAACACATGAATGCCAACTAATAAATAAGACAGTCACCCATGAACTAAAGTTGATCCACAAAATAAAACTCTACGATTACAAACCAAAAACAGCCTCTGCTTAGATCCAGTTCTCAGTAAAAAACGGCCGATCCTATAAACAACCATTGTAAAGTGACAAGTACTGCAACACATCGGGGCCACCAACACTTTTTTTCTCTGTCTCAAGGAAAAGATCTTTGTCATTGCCACGGTTGAGAGGATAGTCGTAGCAGAGTAGAGTCATACTGAGTCATATATAAAGGGTAGCATATCTTCTCCTTATCTGAGGGTTAAATATATGTCTACTTTTCACATGACCTTTTCATAAGAAATGTGACTAAGCCGAATAGAGAGGAGATACCAAGTAGAAGAAGAGCATTATAGTACCTGTAATACTACCTAAAATATGTCTACGGGCGGTGAGATTTTCTATTTTTTTAAATGTATTTAACAATAAATTTTTGTTTTAAAAAATGATGTATCTGACGAACAACAGAAATTGTCGATTATTAAAGTAATTTAATATAATAAACCACTTTTTAAACATTGTCCAACTAAATTACTTATACACTAAAACATTTGAAAATATATTCATTTTTCACAGTTCACAATTTTAGAACTTACATTTTTTGTATATTGAGATAGAACGTAAGTAGGCTACTTCTATAGGAAGCTGTAATATAATAATAGGCTACATATAAAAGTGTTTTAGTGTATATTGATATTTTCCCCTTCAATTTCAGATACTAGCTTACACTAAAACACTTTTATATATGTATTAATATGTTATACTTGAATATATTAGTATATATATATTATATAATATAATAATATAATTATTATAATAAATAATTATATAATATATATATATATTATTTATAACCAGATTTTAATAATAATAATAATATTTTATTATTTATATTATAAAAGCAGTATGTTATTTGTGTTTCATTCTTCCAAATGTCTTTTAGAAAAGTCCCCACTTACCATGATTATGTATTCAACTATAATGGGTTTCTAATGAATTTAAAACATTTACCATTTGCCAAAAAAAAAATGTCTGTTTAGGTGACGATGGAGAGCGGGTGATTGGGAATTGAAGAAAAACTACGATAACTGTTCCGTATATTGCCTAAAAATTCACTGAATATATGTGTTTGTGTTTTATCAAAATATAAAGAGAAACTATCCACGTTTGTTTACTGCTGTAAGTGCTTACTTGTGTTGTAAGTATATTTCTGAATTGTACATGCGCGTGGATGAGTGGTGTTTGCAATATAAAAACACAACAAGTCAATATGTATAGAAAATAAAGTTTTCTTTCTCCCGAATCCGAATCATGGGGGGGGGGTGAGTTTTGGACAGCAGCCAAGTCTGCTCAAAGGCCTTTCACTGCCTTAACCCAGAGACTAATTTTTGTTTGATGTTAAGAGTGTTTTTGAAATCTGTAAGACTTAGAATTTATCAAAAGGCGTGCGCGATTGAAAGTTAATTTTAGAATCTTTCCATTTGCTGAATACAAGCTACCAGCTGTTTACACTTAACACATTAAAATAGAAAAAGTATAGTTTTCGTCTGAAACAAGTTTGTTGTACATTACTTAATAACATCCTAAACTGTATAGTAATCATAACCACAAATTATGAAAATTCTAAACAAAATATTTACCTAGACATTATATGGTTTTAATTCTACATTCTGGCGGACGGGGTTTCATTTCCCAATTCACACAACCTATCCACAATCGGTTTCTACAGACAATTCCGCCGTTCTGTGTGAGTGGAATGACCGATAGCAAAACCTTTTACATATTCGGGAAAATATATCTTCCTCGGAAAAGCAAACCTGCCCACAGAACGCCTTCTCTACCCTTGCAGTAGGCCTACTCAGGGGGGTTTCTATAGCTCGTTGTCCTACCATAACCATATCACACTTCCTAACAATTGTCCTGTTAAAATTTTCTTCTCTTTTCTGAGAATGATTTGGTCCGAGAAAGGTAGTTAAATACCAATATCCTGCAAAATTTGAATAACACACGTATAAACACTATTAGTATAATTTAGAAGCTAAAACACAATAGCTTCCATCAACGTTAATAATTTTTTAATTTAATTTTACATAGACTATTTGTGGATAAATAAAATAAATTTATGAAATAATTTAGACCCTAAAGTAAGTACTGAAATAAGTGAACTTTTGATTTAATTTAAGTATGGAAAAAAAGTTTTACTAAAATATACCCCAATAATGCAGTAATGCGCAAAGTTCGGCCCGCGGGCGAAGTGGGTCTTCGGGCTATCCCGGGCTATCCGAAGGTTTGACCGCACCTTGGTTTAGAATAACCTATATACATACAGAGAGGAAATACGTATTTTCTGCTTAGCTACAAAATAATAGCTGTTTGCTTCTCATTACGTTGTAAGTACGGTAATATCGTATACATTAACTGAGTTTGCACTCAACCTTGTGTAGGCATTGTCTGTAGTAGATGTCTGTATATCAGGAGCATGGTGATGTGGAAAACAATTCGCGATGCTCGGGCTAGTTTAAAACCCATAGGGCACTATCGGGCGCTGTCTTCAAGGTCAGTAGTTCGGACAATCACAAGGTTGTGCCAAAGCACCTCTGCAGCGGTGTGTCTGGCTTATGCATCAATAGATTTGTTTTGTAGGTAGTTTGTAGATAGATTGTTTACAATTTTGATAGTTACAATGGGAAGTTACAAAAAGTAAATTTGATTCAGAATACTGTGTTTTTGAAGATGCGTGTTTTTGGAAATACTTACACAGGGCCGTTTATGATCAAGGCAACGTCCTTAGCAAACGCGAGGGCTGGAGCAAAAGATTGTGCGAGACCTATATTACAAAAGTGGTTTCCTCTGAAAATATATTAAAGTTCGCGAGCAAACAGTGTTTAGAGCAGTAGTAATGAAGTCTTTTCATCTCAAAACACGATAATCATTCGCCTATTAGTTACTTATTCATTTAAGTACATTTATATCATTTCCAAGGGTTGAAACGCTGCTACTTCCAAAGCATGTTTTGCATTCTTTTGGTCGGGATTCCGATACCTTTTATTGCTTGTGATTATCAACAACTCAAAATATTGATCAGGTAATCACACAGATATTTTAGAGCTTATATCTGAACATTATTATAAAACTTATACAAACAAAACTTTAAACAAAATTTTTATCGTGAATAAAACCTCGCGGCGCGGCAGTATGGTAACACCTATCTTTTCTATCTATATTTGTATCAAAGATGCTACACTAATTGATCGTTTTGAGTTTATAGAGAAAGTAAATTTGATTATCAAGAAGGCGATCTTGATAAAAAGACTTCAGAAAATAGCCTAGCCTTCGGAAGTGTGCTTAGTGAACACTGAATTCCTAGGGGAAGGAACAATTGCAAATCAACCACTTGCATAACCCGAGACTGATCAAATTGGAAAAAAAAACTATGATGTCATATCTGTCTATACCAAACAAAATCGAAATCCAGGAATCATGTGCATAAGGTGCAGACATTCTTCATGTCTTAGGAATTATTTCAAAATATGGGACAAATGCTTATGTACAAAAAATACGTGCTAAAGAACATAAGGCTCAGGTGGACAATGTACATTCCCTACTTTTAATTTTTTGTTCAAATTTTTTAATAATTTTAGACCTATGGTACTTTGTTTTTATGATTTTCTGTGATATACATGTCATCATGAATTTTCGTGCTGCCTTCACTGAATTCTTAACACCATTTGCGAACATGTTGAAAAGATATATACTTTTCCCCGTATTTTCAATTAACTGATGATATAATGTCAATAATTTAAATCCGTTTTTCATTTAAAAAAAGGTATCACAGCACGGATTTCGCAACTGGCGGTAACAGCAATGAGAAGCTCCAACTTCGAAAGCTGGTAGCCCGGCACAGAGCAGTGTAGCTAGGCGAGAGGGGTGGAGATAGAGTAAGACAGAGTAAGTAAGACAGTGTTAACAGGGTAAAACACATCTCTCCTAGCACGTCGTATTCTTTCTTATCAGCATAGGAATCCTTATTTTATGAATTACCCTAGTACCTTAGTACATATAAGTAATTCGTTGTCTTACTCATTACATTTACACTATATTTAATGACGAACCTTTTTTTATATAATGTTTTAACAACATAATTATTTCTATACTTTTTATACTTACTGATATATGGGTGTTATTTTTTTGAAGTAGAATTAATCCCAACGAAAGTAATATTATTTTGAAAAAAATACTGAAATTATTGTATGAAAGTTTAGATTTTTAAAAACTTTTAACAGTTCATTTTAACATATAAATAAAGTTAAAACTGGGAAAACGAATTAAAATTATAATAACAACAATTTTAAAACCTGGTAATGCCGTTCGGATATTCGTGTAGTTTTAAAGGGGAAATGCGAAGTAGGAAACTGTGTGATAGCAGAGGAAAGCATTGGAAAGTTTCCAATACATCGCCTACATTAATTTGTCTTTCTATAATTTTCTTATCTTATTATTTATTTTAATACAGAAATAACTAACTAAAACCAATACAGATGTGAAATAAAATAAAGTACTGGATTGGTTTGTACATCGTCTGAGTGTTAGGCACTGAAACAGTTTCCCCACTCCCCCACTGCGTGAACCGCACTGTATTGCGGTCTCGCTCAATGTCAGTTGATCCTTATGTCTCGCCTATGCCTATTTTAAATTTGCATTTGTAAAGAACCAAGTTTTTTTCTAGACAGTGCGCTTTTATTGCATTATTTTTTAAAATATATTATTATTTTAATTACAAAATCCTGCAATAAGTCGATGAGAAAAAACGTAAAAAGAAAAGGTTACGAGGTATTTTAAAGTAACCAGACTGTTATAACATAACCTTCCTAAGATAGTAGTAGGATGTGGAGATAGACAGGGTTGGAATGAAATGCAAATCCTTAGATTAAAATTAGGGGCACTACTCCAAGAAACAGTATTCTAGCAGAGAACAAAGGACATTACATTTACAGAGTCACGTACGAAGTAGACCTACTCTCTATAGGACTCATAAAGAGCGTGTACAGGTGCCATCGCCTGAAAGTAGAAGGATATCGAATATTAAAGTGTAGAATCAAGAAAGGACATAATAATCTGAGAGTAAAGGAAATGTATTCCTTCACGTGGACAGTATCATTTACCTGAAGCACACGTGCTTGCAATCAGGGATGGAGAGGCATGTCTACCCGGGATTTCTTTTTATAGCTGACGTAAAACGTGGCAATTGTAACCGTCGAAGGACAAACTTATTCTTTATCGGAATCATACAGAAGTACAGTTTTACGACCAAAAGACCTATTCGGTTAGTCTGAAACTAATTTGAATGCGTGTATACTAATTTTAATATAGCATGAAAATTTGTGTGATTTTCTATGTGTAACCATTAAACTATCTTTTATGTTTCTATTTCCAAGTTGGCAGTATGATAACTAAACCAAACCTGTTTATGGTAAAACATTACTAAAGCAGACCTTATAATATAAAGTGAGAATACTTGCCTATTATCCTGTCGCGAAGTGAGATTATATAAAATATCGTTTTATAACACATCGCACATTAGTTCAGAGATTTATTCAGATATAGAATATTAAATTTGCTTCTTTTCACTAAATCCTATCTGTTCTATTTATTAATTAACGTTTTTAGAAAAGCAAAACACAAATGTAGGACTAAAATTACTGATCATTGGATTGTAATGATTCTACAAGAGACGCATTGTATATGCAAAATATACCAAGGATTTTAAACATGTTGGTAAAATGCATCTCGTTACCACGTTGTTTGCTATGATACAGTATTATTATCATAGAACATCCCATTTAAAAATAACAATATATTGCCCAGAATTTCCTAACTAAAATTAAATAATTTTAAAATTTAAATTGCTGCAAAACAAATATCTTTGTAAACACTGAGAGCTATTATTATATAATGAAAAGGACATCGTCAAACGATCCTCAATATGTAGGTCATAGGAAATTACTCTATTTAAAAACCAGAGTGTTGGGTTAATTAAAACGGATATATGCAAGCTGAGGCGCTCGAGATAATATTTTCGCTACGATATTAAATTGAAAAATAATTCCTTATTAAAAATTAGATATTCATGGTCGGATGAAATTTCGTTTATTGTTTACAGTTTGAACAGTGTAGTATGTAATTTAATATTGTTGAATACGCGTTTATGTTGAGTCAAGTGGTGAATTTTTTCAGCAAAATTAAACAGCTGATTGATCAATACCATATGGTTATGTTTTGATAAACTATACTCGCTTGAAAGTAATAAAATGGTATATTTGTTATTTTTATAAAAATGTCCTTTCCGGTTACGGGATCGTGCAGGAGGTGTCGTAACGATTTAAAGCAAGAGAAATAAAATGTTCCTGAAAAAAAAACCAGTATATTTGAACTATAGACTTCATCGCACTAGAAATATAATAATAATAAAGCTGTCACTAATTATTTTGAATAAGTTGCTGTGGTTGAATAGTAATATATAATTAAAAAAACCGCTAACCACAAATATTTGTGGATAGAGGTTTGTGTATTATCTATTAATAACAAACCCAGTTTAGTTTATAAACATAAATAAAACGAATATAACTTTATGGCCGTACGATTACAAACTATAAAGATTACATTTTCACGCTTAAATCTTACTGTACTTCGTCTCCGTGAGCCAATCTATGATTCTTCTATATTCGTCATCATATCTCAACAACGAATATTTTATAAATAGATTTTAATTTCCTTTCACTACATTACTTTGGTAACTATTTGGTAAGTGCAATGGAATGTCCTCACACATTCTGTTATAATTAAACATAAGTATTTGTCCTAATATAATGAATACATTTTTTATATAGTATTATGGAATATTTATTCAATAATTAAATTACAAAAATTGTGGGAATATCTAGGTCGGTTTTGATCTAAATATTTTCATATTCAAAGTCTAGCGTTTTTGGTACTGAGCCAAATTTCCTATATCTAGTAGTTTATTTCTCAAAGAAGTATATAAATTTGTCTTTTTCTCCCATCTGGTTGTCGTCGATTTCTCCATTGTAGAACCTTAAATATTTTTTCTTTTACAAATTACTCTCAATCAATATTCACAATCATAAATATTTTTGAGGTCGAAAAAATGTAAATTAAAATATTTTCAAATAAATATTTTTTATTTTCAATCGTGGACTACTGCATTTCTTAAAATAAAACCTAAATGCCTGCGAGGCTATCTATAACTACGGGATACATGATTATTGAATGTAACGTTATCCTACTAATATGAAATTTTCTAAACATACTATTCTACAAAAAACAAACACAAAATGCAATACTATATTTTATCAATTTTACAAAACAATTATCTTAAAAACAAAAATCACCAACATTCTTCAATTTTTAGTAATCCCCCCCAAAAATAAATAAATACTCTTGTGTAGCAGGAAAAAAAGATTTAAGAAAAAAACCAATAATGATATCCATTTTATAGGTAACTAGAATGACAACTTAGGTTTGTTGTGCAATAATTTTCTCCAATATTTACAGATCAAATTAGGATCTCGAATAGTACCGTAAATATCACTGTTT
Organism: Prosapia bicincta; assembly: GCA_036971475.1. NCBI lineage: Eukaryota > Metazoa > Arthropoda > Insecta > Hemiptera > Cercopidae > Prosapia > Prosapia bicincta. The sequence goes on along the minus strand of JBAIZL010000006.1, from coordinate 84,749,248 downwards.
GGTTCATTTTAAAGACGAAAACATCATTTACTTGCCTACAACAGTATAAAAATATCTGTTCTGCGCCCTACCCTGTGTCCTAATAATAACATACAAAACAATATAATAGCTGTATTTAAAATAGTTATTAAGCTTTTAAATGGCTAAATTTAAAGTTTTTGTTTAGATTGTCAGCACATGTTTTTCCATATAACCTATTTCATTAAATGTAAACGAATAAATTTTGAAAAGTACTTTTCTTTGAATTACTCAATTACCCAACGCATTTTCCATCACAAATTAACAGCATTGAAGTTCTAAAATTGAATTTTACACACAATGAAAATTCCGCGGATTTAATCACCGTTCCAGAATTATACGAGATATAATTACTCAAGCCAGTAATGAAAACAATATATTTAACAGTATTGTGTGCAACCGTTTAAGCGGTCCGTTAAGTTGTGGCGCCCTAATAAACCTTGGTTAGTTAAATTGTCTTTACGACAGAGTTGATACCAGCCAAATAAAACTGAATGCTTTATGGAGCTTCTCTGCAGTTAATATATAAGTCTAAGCGTTGTAGATAAAGGTTTTATTTTGTATTAAAAAGGAATTCGTAACTGACATTGGTTGGATTAAGTCGGTCTAATTCAGTATTTCCTTTGACTTGTGTAAATTAATTATCGTTGTATATATAGGCTATATATATATATATATATATATATATATATATATATATATATATATATATATATATATATATATATATATATATGCTGATACGTATTCCTTCACGGATGTAAAAATATGATGAATAGTTAATATCTGGAGTACATCCGTTCATTCTGCAGTCCATAAATTCGCAGTTCCGACGTTTCGCTAGAATCTCATCCAGCATTGACGAGGATGCATATATATATAATAAAAGATAATTTTCCTTGATTATTAAAAATAATTTTATAATAATAAAATTCTCCCTAATTATATATATCTATCTATCTATATATATATATATATATATATATATATATATATATATATATATATATATATATATATATGGGAAAATTCCAGGACAAAACATATTAAAGGCATATTTCAAATTTGAAATAACACTTCTTCAGGCATTTTAGGTAGGCCCTGATTTTTTATCCACTTAAAGTTAATATACAAAATACGTATATGTAATAGGTATATTATTTAATTCGAGATATATCACATATGTCAAATATTGTTTGCGTAGTAATTATAACATGATAAAAAATCATGACAGGCTTTCGTAACATAAAATAGACCTACACTGGAAATAAACCATATGTCTGTAGTACGTAGTTTCATCTTGCCTGACCACCAATAAATGATTATCCCTTAGGGAGCTAGCTAGAAAGGTACGAAGTCGTGTTAATCGCAGCATAAATATGGAATAGCACAAAAGCGAAATGTCCGAGAACATGTACTTGATTGTAAAATGACGAAATATTTAACAAACGAGCAAAACAGATTTTCATCGTGAGTTTTTAGATTGTATCAATAAAGAATATGATCGACAAACAAAATATAAAAATGAGATTCGCTGGATGAGATTCTAGGGAAACGTCGGAACTGCGAATTTATGGACTGCAGAATAAACGGATGTACTCCACATAGTAACTATTCATCATATATACATATATATATATATATATATATATATATATATATAATAAAAGATAAGTTTCCTTGATTATTAAAAATAATTTTATAATAATAAAATCCTCCCTAATTATATATATATATATATGTATATATATATATATATATATATATATATATATATGGGCAAATTCAAGGACAAAACATATTAAAGGCGTATTTCAAATTTGAAATAACACTTCTTCAGGCATTTTAGGTGGGCCCTGATTTTTTATCGACTTAATGTTAATATACAAAATACGTATATATAATATGTATATTCTTTATTTCGACATATGTCACATATTTCAAATATTGTTTGCGTAGTAATTAATACATGATAAAAAATCATGATAGGCTTTCGTAACATAAAATAGACCTACACTGGAAATAAACCATATGTCTGTAATACGTAGTTTCATCTTGCCTGACCACCAATAAATGATTATCCCTCAGGAAGTTAGCTACAAAGGTAGGAAGTCGTGTTAGTCGCAGCATAAATATGTAATAGCTAATAGTACAAAAGCGAAATGTCGAAGGACATGCAATTGATTGTAAAATGACAATATATTTAACAAACGAGCAAAAGATATTTTTATCGTGAGTTTATAGAGTGTATCAATAAACAATATCATCGGCAAACAAAATATAAAAATCAGATTCGCTGGCACCATTGCAATGTTTTAATGAGATTTGGAGAAGTTACGTGTACAAATTGAGTAGCCCAGTACAGTGGGAAGTAATGATCGAAACAGTTGAAAAACAACAACATGGTCAAAAGGAAACTTCGTTAATACGTGAGCACCTATATACTTGTAGGAAATCTATTGAAACATAAACGTGTTCTGGGATTAAATAACATAAACAAAAGTGGGATGTATGCTAATAAACTAGTGGTTAGAAATAAATATAACATGTTAGAAGAAAAATGAAGTTCCTGAAGTGAAATGTAGGACTATAGACGGTCTGATGAAGCTTAGAATATGATACCCAACGGGTCATCCGACAACCGCTAAAATTGGAATCATATTATTCCGTTACTATATGTGCTTGGATAAACTATTTGTTCATAAAAAGTTTTCAAAAATTATTCATATTGACGGTTTTATTATCAAATCCAGGGGCTTCCAGTTTACAGCACTTTGGAGGGCGTTTGGGTAATTCATTATGCAAGGAATGGTGGAGATTGTTAGGCATTAACACGTGTGTTTAATGTTCCTGCGTACAGAGCGAGTGGGATTGTGTAATGAACTCCAAGGTAGACTAATAGTTGTTTGCTTAGGCGGAGCGATAGGGGGGGGACGAGTTAATGTTTCTAAACTCATGTCTCAGCAAGTGGTAGAGCGCCGAGCACAGGAGACAGTTTGCGGCACTAACTTTACTTGTTAATGTGTCGCGCTGAAGAGAATACACACTGACAAGGACTTCCGCTCCGGTTTGGTTTCATATATTTGTAACTGTAAGTGGTTGCATCTGTGCAGTGTGCACTACAGCTGATTAATAGACTTTGTCAACGTTATGAGATTTCGTTTTGCGAATATATTTATATATGACATCCATTTGACTAAGATAGTACTATTTTAAGTCCTTAGATACAAAGTACATTAAATTATAACTTAACTACTATGAACTAATCGGCAAATAAATAATATTAAGTAAATTTAGTGTATTAAAATGACCTTACGCTAATACAAATATTTATAAGGTACTTGCAAAAAATATTTAATATATTTTTTCTGATTATTTTTAGACAATTATACATACCATATATTAAGAAGTTTGGTTTATATATATATATATATATATATATATATATATATATATATATATATATATATATATAATATATAAATATAAAATACGTGTTCTTGTTAATAATTTAAAACAACATAGGTTATTCAAATACAAGAACATACTTGTATTTGAATAACCTATGTTATTTTAATATATAAATATAGTTTATAACAGTTTTTAATATATATATATATATATATATATATATATATATATATATATATATATATATATATATAAAACAAAAGTTTTAACTGTTTACCTGAAACGTTTCGAAAGGTTCCTTAGACTAACCATAACGAACCTTTCGACATAAAATGATCGAAATTCAAATCAAAGTTCTGAAATATTATCCTTCAGAAGTGACATACGAATAATATAACCAACCTTGCTCCCAACGAAGACAATGGTTCAGTTGCTTTCAGAGAAATAGATAAGAATAATGATTCAGGCATGAAACCTGAAGTCCTTGGTCATCTTTTAACGCACAGTGAGTATATAAAGTTCCATATTCTTATTCTTAAAACTATTCGCAACCCTAAACTCAAAAGAGAAGCTTTAGCTTCAATAAATTATCTCTACGGATCAGAGCTTTTTTTATTCAACTATTCAAATCTTCCAAAAATACAATTAAAACTGCCTTTTTAATAGCCAACGTTCACATCTGACATAAAGAAAAAGAAGAAGAACCTTCACCTGGGCTACCCCTGCTGGGCTATACAATATGTTAGTTAATTGGCCAGTTTTAGGAGCACATGACTTTCTTCTGTAATTTAAAATTATGTCCCAATCACTTCTGGCATGTACTGCGTCGTTTTTTTTCAGATAAACCTTTTACATACATATTTTATCGCTTTGTTCACCATGTACGCTGTTTTCTTAGATCTATAAAAATGTAAAGGAATATGTATCTTAATATACGATTTGTTTAAATATGGATATAAATGTATTGCAGAGTTTATGAGCCTAAAGTGGAAGTTATGACTAAAGAAAAAGGCGTCTGTACGTACGCTAATATAACTTGCTTCAACACAAAATCAGGTATTTGTTATGGTCTAACAATGCGTCATCTGATTGGTTTCAAACGCTTTACAATGGGGAAAGATTAAGCAGTCACACCCATTGCTAAAGAAGCGCACTAGATTCTTGAAGATAATCGATTACTGTTGTTATGAAGAGGGTTGCGTGCTGTATCGCCCTCATCATTCGATCTTTCAACTAGATTGTTCGTCTTTATCTATAAAATTGATTGTTGTAACTCTTCAAGTAGAACGTAATAGGTTAATTTCAAAGGGGAACAACCTTATATGTATAATATTTTAAAAAAATTTACTAAGGAGTAAATTTTGTTTTACATGAGTAAGAGTTTATATAGGTTTAAATTCATTGGTTAAGTTTTCATTAATCACTTTATTATTTATTTTTTATAGTGAAGTAATATTCGTTATTATTTGTATAAGGTTAATTTAATTTCTTATTAAATGTTTGTACCAATAACTCTTTGTTATTATTTTATTTAATGACACCTAATTAGAGATAGCGTTTTTATGTTAAATATTTTTTTAATACTTTTGTCTTGGTCTGTAATATCTAGTTATAAGGTGGAATAGTTTTCCTAAGGCAAGAAGTAATTCAGTAGTAATTTATGTGCGCCTGTTTTTGATGTCATATGAAGGAAAAGAAGGTGAGTTGTTTGAAGAGATAGATTTGGAGGGGGAAACAAAAAGAACGTCAAATTAATTAAAAACTCAATGCAAAATGGCACAGAAGTGCCGTATTATAATTAAACGTTGATTTGAAATGTGTATGAATACTTATTGTGTGGATTGTATTGTGATTTCCTACTAAGCGGCATGTACGTAAAAATCCATTGGAGTGAATCGGGCCGTGATGTCATGAAGGAATGTTTTTCAAGAATACATAAAAATCTGGAGGTAACGAATTGTGCCGAAGATTTGCGAATGCAAAACATGGTGGTTAATTTACTTTTTTGTTATCACATAGAGTTTTAAAATACCATTTTTAAATATGAGGATGTTACTCGGATCTTATGTTACTATTTGTATTGTACGTTAGCAACAGGTTAAAATTAACTTCTAATGAATCCAAGGAATAGTAAATTATTTCTTAATACGAACTGTAAACGTATCCAACTAATATCCCTTTAGGACGCGACGGCAAATTCTTCTTTCCCAATTTGTTACATTCATACTGAACAAAGTTCTACCTGATACGTTCATAAATTTTGTGTAGTTGTTTATACTAAAAATACAGTTTCATATAAATCCATTGTGTTAGTGATTTCATATCAGATGTTTATTGTTGCAGATATACAATCTTTTGGGATTGAGAAACACTGAGAAGAGCTTTCATTTCCTGCCATTAGAACATGATATCCTAAAATGGT
>JBAIZL010000006.1:84698397-84738397 GCA_036971475.1 Prosapia bicincta | reverse complement strand
ACAAAAATTGGTTCGTTCTCGAGAAGGGAATTTTGAAGGAAACCTGTTCGAGTCAAACATCCTTTATTATAATTCCTGATCAAGAATTGCAAGCCCGCTAAATATAACAGGTCTTTTTAGAAAACACGAAGAATGAAAGCAAGTAGACGCACGCTATATATGTGTGTGTGTATTTGTGTGTGTGTGTGTGTGTTTGTGTGTGTTAAGACGACCCCCCACTCCGCTTCTTTGCTTTGTTGGCACAATTAAATATTTATTATATATTTATAGATCTGCTGCTCACACCGTTTTGTGTACCGTGTTAAGATCCCTAAAATTTGTTTTGTGTTCCCGCGTAATGGACCGCGCTCAAATGCAAGCCTATTCCCTCTGACTTCTAAATTAACGTTTGTATGACCTCCCCTAAGAAGGTTGGCAAGTATGTTGGGTCTGTATATAGTCACACATGTCAGTAAAGTAGTCAGCTGGAAAGAAACAACATTTATATGAACACCCAAAACTTTCATAGAATCTTACCACTTCATGAGATCTGCAGGCACAGTAAGGGGACGTTCAAAATATGATCATGTTTAAGATACCTTTTTTTTTAAAGGCACCTGTGTTCTTTAAACATGATCTGACAGTAGATATGATATCTGGGTTTCAATACAAAAAACCAACTAATTTTTAGAATAGCTCAATAAAATTGTTCTCAGGAGAGCACTCGTTTGAAGAAACATTAGGTTCTGAATTGTATATATTTATTAATTAATGAAATTTAATTAAAACTGTACTTTGATTTTATAATCATTATTTATCAGTTGGAAAAAACTAAAAGTTTTTATTGGTTGTTCAACACAGGATAAATTCAAATACTGTATTGTAAGTTTTTATAATGCATTTAATTTCTGATTTTAAACTAAAATAATTATCTTTTCAAATAAAATACATTTAACTCTCTCTTTATCTTCACAAATAATTAATTAAAAGTTCGTTATTTTTCACATATTTAAATCCTACATTTCATATATAATTCATTAATTACATTATACATTTTTTAAACAAAATTGTTTCCAAATTTAACATAATAAAAAAATTTATCTTCTCCTTTCAAGGTTGAATTGGTAAATTCACTTTCTATTATAAATAATTTTAAAATTTATATGATTCAATAGATCTGGACTTCTTGAAAATCATTGGCTTATAGCCAAAACCATTTTGTAAAGTTAATATTTATTATTCATTATTTAAACATATTTGTTATACTAATTAATTTTATTACTTTTAAGATTTATTTAATTCTTCAACATCGAGTGAAGCCATTTCCGCGACCTGGAGGCTGAGTCTGGAGCCCTTGTCCGTGGTTGGTCTTAGATGGCGGAAGCGTGATGGTTTTGTCCCATCTGGCCTTATGGTGGTTGTAGGTGCGATCCGACATTACGGTCGTTAGTACCTCGTTTTAAAAAATTTTTACAGACGGTCTTACAGGTCCCTAAGTTCCTGTATTTATTGTGGCTATGTAACCCTTCCCCCCTGCTCTAAGCTCGTCGCTATCTCCGTGCTTCTTTTCTTGTACGGGCGTGTTGGACAACGTATTAGTTTTAACCTGCATAATTTCGTTATCGTTTTTAGTACACTGAAAAATGTCTATTATTTTAAAATGGCTGTAACTTTTCTGTTATTTAAGTTTTTTAAATTTAGTTTTCACTATTGTTTATTTTGGATTTTGCTGGTCATTTCAAAATGTCGATGATTGTTCTACGTGGTCTAGTTCTCAAGTTAGCATTTTTCGGCACTTAGAAAATTTTCATTGCACTCCCGTTTGTCAAATTTAGATAGTTATTACAGTTTCATGCTATTATAATTTTTAATTTGTCTAATTAATACTTTTTCAAAATTTTACTGACCTCTTGACTCTTTACAACGTTTCCTTATACCATAAATTAAAACCTTATTATTTAAATATTAAAATTGTTATTTAAAAAATAGTAAATTATTAATTTCTCAATTTGGTCTGTGTCTGTGTCTGTGTGTTTGTGAATGTTTATACGTATTCATTAAGGAATGGAAAAAAATAATGAGTAGTCAATACATCCATTCATTTTGTAGTTCATAAAACAAAGTTTCCGATGTAGTATTTCACTTCACGAATGAACTGTTTGCCTGACGTTTTAGTAAACTGGATTTGTTTTTTTTACTGCAACGAGCTATTTAGTTTACAGGTATATTGTAGTATAGCTATACTATAATTTTTTTTTCACTCTGGTTTGTAAAAAGGAAATTGATTTTATGTAGTTTCTTGTGGTGTGAGATTGAATGTGGGTTTTTCATAAAATACTGCGTTATTAGAGATTTGTCGACAATTTTATTATTTCATGTTTCCGAGGACCTTGTACACTATACAATATTTTTATAAATGTAATTTTTTTGGAAATTAATGTAAAGATAATTCGTCTGTATATGGTAAAAAATAGACTTAAAGAACATTTCTTTCGACTTGATTATAGAAGACGTTTCGTTGAAATGTACTTAGTTTTCGTAGTTTAACCTCCACCTCCTATAAACGTAAATGTTTATATGCTGATCTAGAAATCCGAATTTGCTATAAATACAACACAAAATGTACGCTGGCAGTGTTTTAATGCATAAATTCCCACAGATTTGATTTGATTAAGTTTTGGGAAATTTCCCTAGAATAGAACATTCATTGTTTATATTTCGTTCTGTAAATCTAACAAAAAAATGAAATTTGATTTACAAATAGGAACAAATAGGAACAAATTCAATTTACCGAGTCAGAAAAACATTTATGAATTAGTTCTGTAATAGTTAAAATTACTTTTATAGAAAACATTTTACTAGATTAGTATCATTTTGCATGTCAACAACAGAAGACGTAGTTTTCTTTTCTGCCAATGAACTGTACCACACCATCCAAATATGTTTGAATTTATAAGAGACTTAGACCAAAATTCAATTTTAAAGGCGTTACTAACCATTCAAAATAATTAATGCCTAACCTATGACATCTACTTGAAGGGATCTCCCATATGGGGTAAACAATATAAAGGGACACATAATTAAAAGTAATAAACTCTTATACATTTTATAAACCCATAGATGCTGAAGGATTTGAATGAAATTATTCACCTGCTCAACGGGTCCATCCTATCACATTAGTCACATTGTTTGGGCAACAATTGTGGGCGCAAAATGTATTCAGGTAATTGGGTGCCCTGAGTTCAGCATCCCTAATCACCGGTCTGAGAAGGAAATCCGTTTGTAACATTTGGCTTTACCCTGAACCGAATGCGCTCAACAAAGGGGCGAGACTCGACGGTTTAAAATCCTTCTCCGTGATGTTGCTTTTCTATTGATTTTATACTCTCTCAAGTGTTAAATAAAACATTAAGGTATGAGGTGTGAAATTTAAGTGTTCAGTGTGCGGTTGGTAATGTGTTATTTTGTAGGCTGAGTCTTATATATGATTGCTATTTCCTTGTGTTTTAGTAGAAATTTCGTTAGCAAGTTTCAAGTAATAAAATATTCCGTATTTTAATGGTAAGCTGAAGTGACGGAATATATTTTATAGAAACTTTTTGGCAACAATATCTTATAGCCTTTAATGATTAGGTACGTAGTTCAGAGAGATAGTGTTACAAAAATATATAATAACTAATATTACACTTCCTTGAATACATATATAGTATACGAGTTGCCTAGACCACGTGTAATATATATATATATATATATATATATATATATATATATATATATATATATATATATATATATATATATATATATATATATATATGTATATATATATATATATATATATATATATATATATATATAAACCAAATTAGAATTGTAACTATTTAAGTTGATTTATAAACTTAATAACAAGATTTTATATAAATAGGATTGGCAGCAAGGCAATAAAAGAGAGACATACATCTATAAAGAACTCCACTAAACAGAATTTTATGGAATGAAATCACCTAAAGTAACAAAGAGAAGATTTATTGTACCAGAGTAAACAGCAAAATTAGTTCTTACGTTATTTTACTGCATTGTTGTTTTTTTATTGCATCGGTTCAGCAAAGAAATTCTCCACCTCCCATAACAGTTTCCACAACAATTTTTTATTGCTTAACCATACAAAATGAGCTTTCAGTGTGGGTTACCACAACAATAGCAGTTTCCTTAGATACGAAATTTGTCTTTCAACCAAACCTTTCCTCAATGCTAATGTAGCCTAAAGAGTGGTTGCTGAAATAATAGACGTAATGTTCCTTGCGTTTTCAATAGTTTGATTTTTGTTTATTTCCTCACTTGTATTGCGTTTTATCAAATAGCAGTAAATAGGTGAGAATATTCAAGATAAAATTACGTCATTGGAAAATAAAATTTATTTCAATATATTTTAATGATATTTAATGTATTTATTAGTTTTTTTCTCCTATTTAATTTGCCACTTTATACTTTCTGCTGAATAGTTTAAATTAAGAAATACAAAAAAGGATTTTAAACGACAAATGTCAAATACGTATATGTGACTGTTTTCAAATTGACCTCTTGGTTGTAAGCATCGTAAATCTCTTTCCAAAGTTTGAATGTTTCCAGTAGAATGTAATGCCTTACATGAGCTTTCGTCTAATTTCGAGTTTGAACTTACAGTTAACTCTGAGTCTTAAATTATGTTCGTTATCGTTTAGATGTCTAAGTAAAAATGTACCCTTAACATTTGCCTTAAAGACAAAAATTAAAACCTAAAAGAAATCAACGCTTGTGTAAATTCTACTAAATTATGTAAAATACTAAAGTATGTTATAAAATACTTTGTGCTTTCGTTAACCAAATTAATTTAATAAGGGAATTTTCGTTTTTTTTCTTATAAAAATAATGCAAATGTATTACTTTTTTGATCACTTTAACATTAGTTATTGACTATACAGGCTTTCAATTTTGTAAATTTGTGAAAACTTACTGAGACAGAACGTTTTCGATCTCCATGTGGCGATCTTCATTAGTGTCGTCTGCTTGGAGATGTCGGGACAAGCGGTGACGGTTTTAAAGGTAGGTTTTCGATAATATCAAAGAGTATGTGCGATCTGTATTTTGTTTGTTCGTTAGTTATGTTTGTACTTTGTGTTTTTGTGTGTCTGTAAATTTTATGTTGTTCTAGTGTGTTGAGATGTGGTCCCTTTTGTTGATGTGTAAGATTTCTAGGTTATGGTAAATGGCTTTGTATTTGTGTCCTGTTTCTATAATGTGATTGTAAAATGCTGAGTTGGTGTTTTGTTTGTGTTCCTCGACTCTATGTTTAAAGCTGCGACCCGTTTGTCCAACACAAACAGAACACGAACTCAGCATTTCACATTAAAGAAATAGTACACAAATACATAGACATTTACCATAACCTAGAAATCCTACACATTAACAAAAACGACCACATCTCAACTCGCTAGAACAATATGAAATTTACAAACACACAAAAACACAAAGTACAAATATATTAAACGAAAAAACACAATACAAATCACACATACTATTTCATACTATCGAAAATCTGCCTTTAAAAATGTCACCGCTTGTCCCGACAATTCCAAGCAGAAGACACTGAGGAAGATCGCTACATAGTGATAGAAAACGTTCTGTCTCAGTACGTTTCCCGAAATTTACATAATTTAAAGTTCGGAATGTCATAAACTAATGTTAAAGTGATTAATTAGGATTTACCGAGTGTAATGGACTACAAACTTCAAGAATTTTACTTTGTTTAAAATATTTACAGACACTATTTAACTTAAATGTATTAGGAATGTTTCCTAATAAAAATAAGTAGCAGATTTTATAATGATCGTCAAATAGTACTAGGTAGCTGGTAGACACTCCCAAAGCTTTCCGAACTGTGAACATTTTGTTGTCCCTACATGATATCCATTTCCTACACGGGAATGATCAGGTTTCTTCAAGGAAACACCTTTGCATATGCAAGTCAGTATAATTTCCAATGTCTCTATTTTGTATGTCGTATACCCCTTCAATAGGGTTTCTGATTTAAAATCCTGACCATATACCAGTAGGGGATTATTCTTATTGTGATATAGGTCTTGCAAAAAACGAATCGAATCCAAATCAAAGTTTTTATTTTTGTGAAATATTGAACAGGTCTCATTTTACTTACCAATTTACGAGATACGTTTAACATTTTGAACAAATAGGTTACGTTTCAGTATCATTTGCTGCTCGATTACATCATATTAGTCTTGAATTTTGTAGTCCATTACGTTCGGTGAAACTTAATTAATCACTTTTACATTACTTTATGACTTCGCTTATGACATTAGTTCGGATGGTCATAAACTAATGTAAAAGTGATTTATCATATTAGTAATCAGAGATAGCTTTCGACTGCTAACTTGGTGTATTTCCAAAAAGAGATTAACTATTAGAAATATGGTTGATTATTTCTAATTGCATATGAATAAGAACTATAATATTTGTGTAGTTTAAAAGAGATCGAAAAGTATGATTACTACCCCATGTAAAGAAAGGTCGTTTTATAGGAAGAGTATGGTAAGAGAATTGAACTCGAAAAGTATGATTACTACCCCATGTAAAGAAAGGTCGTTTTATAGGAAGAGTATGGTAAGAGAATTGAACTCTGTAAAAGAGAATATAAGAGAATATCGTGGTATCATGTGTCATTGTAGCGTATCGAAAGAAGACCTGTTCTCTTTTGGGCAGTCTTAATAAGGGCTCACTACCTTTAAAGCAGAATAAGGTAAAGTAAAAGGAAATAAGTAAGATTAGGTAAAACGTATTGGTCCCTGATAAAATTAGAGGGAAAATTAAGAGGCTGCATGCGAAGATCGCAAACCTAAAGAAGACCTGCCGTTATCCAACACTAAAAGAGGTGTCCACCTGCTACTCGGGCGAAGAGTAGGATACTACACAGAGGATTATTGCAATATATAGATTTACTTCTGTTATCCCACGAACACTGGCAATTGGGTATTTTTCATAAAATGCAACTAATATTTATAAACTTTACTTGTTATTCCCGTCACACAGCGGTATTGTATGTGTGTGCTGAAGTAAAAACCCATTATGACTCTAAACTTCACAACAAACGTGACAATTTAAGTGACGCATTTCCAGAAACATGTATTTGCCCGTCACGTAGACGCCGTTAACGTGATCAGAAAATCAGCAGTTCGGGAACTCAGCGACGTGTTGCTCGTCGGGTGTATACCACGTGATTTAGGCACCCGTTGGCAGAAATTGTTTTACGTGTTATATTTGTAGGGCACGTGTTTGCTGAATGTTTCACGTTTACGTTTTCTGACACAATTGATTAATAAAGAAAAGTAATTATCTTAAAGTGGTCCTTATTAAATGGACAGAGTCTATTAAAGGGCTTCAGAGTTTATATAGACAATTTTAACACACTACAGGACAAGGTCTAAGGGTTAAATGAACTTTTAAATTCTTACCGTTTTAAATAACTGTTAAATATTTATTCATAAAAATATTTAAAAATTATTATTTGCTTTATATTTTAGTATTACATCTTTGTATGACATGTATATGTAGAGCGCCTTTCCCAAGGTAAAAATACAAATCCCCTCCACTGCACATTAATTTTCTCGTTTACTCCCTTGCGAATTTTGTCCGTTCTTTCTCCGTTAATCTTTTCACATCCAGTCCCATAAAATACCCGGTAACTCTGCCTTTGACCCTTGCAATCTTCTGACCTCGTGGGAGGCCTTTCTGGAACCTCCGTACCGCTTCGTCTCCAGAAATGTATCTTCTTTCTTCGTAACCTACCTTTAATTTAAGCAATTGTCTAAAGCTATATATGGCAATAAAGTGTAAACTTTTGTTGTATTTAATGTGTAAGAAACTGTTAATCATACCTAAGGATATACCATATTTTGTAAATCATTGATAGAAACTAATAAATAAAAAGCACATGAATGGCAGATAACATATAAGACAGTCACCCATTAACTAAACTTAATCTACACCATACAAAATTCTACATTTACTAACCAACAACAGTCTTTTCAATTCGAAATAGACTCTGCTTATCTCCTGTTCTAATAAAAAACAATCATTCCAATAAGCAGAGTTTGTAAAATGACCACACATCGAGGCCACCAACCCCATTCCCCTACCACTTGTTTACCTTCTTCACGACCTTTTCATAAGAAGTTGAATAGGTGAGTGAAAGGCTTACATGGAAGTTAGATTTAACCCTGTTTCCGAAATCTAAAGGTAGAGAAGAATAATTTAACACGCTTACAGACTTAAAGTATTTCTACAACCCGTGTAATTCTCGCATTATTTCAATTTATTTACCAAAAAATTACTATTAATTATGTTTACAATAACAAAAACTATTGTTAAATAAAAGCGGTAGATTTGCAAGTCAGGTACAGCTATTAATTTACACAGACAACGTTTCAATTATCGTCTACAATAACGCCTGAATACGGTACCGTACCCGTTATAGAAACGTTGCCTGTGTACATAATTAGTTGTACCAGATTCGCAAGGCAACCGCTCTTTATTTAGCAACAAATGACTATTTAAAAAGAAAATGATGAGTTTGACGAACAACAGAAATCACTAATTGAAAAAGTAGTTAATTTAATATGTTAGATATTCCAAACATTGTGAAACTAAATTATAGTATATACTAAAATAATTTACACACACACACACACAAATATATATATATATATATATATATATATATATATATATATATATATATATAAGCTGTATATTGTTTTCATCTTCAAATTGAGTTACTAGTTTACACTAAAACATTTAGAATATATGTATATATTTATAATAAATTATATTCATATTTACTTTATATTTGTTGTCGGTTATCAGTTTTTGTCTTGTTATAATTGAGTTTAAATCTACAAAATGTCTTTTAACAAAACATCCTACTTACCAACTACGTATTCAAGGTTTGGTAAATGATATGGACTTACCTGAAAAATAAAATAAAAATTATTTAAATAACATGATTTGTGTAGGATATTTAACTGTACATTGCTTATTTTTATATAATAATAATAAATAACAAACATACTTGAAAATGTTTAAACAGTTATTTCTTTAACTGTATATTGTTATGAATAATTCCAATCAGAGAAAATTTTACATCATAATAAAATTGGCGCGGCACACTGTAAAAAGTAACTTTGGGGAAAACGTTTCAGTATAACGCTCAAGACATCAGGTATAAGCCAGATTTAAAACGTGTTACAAAGTAGTATTGGGAAATAAAATTTAATGAATAATTGCATTCATAAATTGTGCTCTTACATTTTATAAATTTTCCGTATTCACAATTATTGAATATTTTCCTATCGAAATGCGTGTATCCCTCCTAAAATCTTATTTAAAAAATGTAAACATATTATTTAGAAAAAATTATATTCATATCCGGACAATGTCTGTCAAACTTTTCTTTCTCAGAAGCCCGCCTTTACTACTCTACCTACCAAATACGAGCCTTCAGCTTCTTAATGAAATTACATTCATTCGTAAGCACTATAAACTGTGCAAATTAACCTTATATCAACCTTATTACTATACAAAATGGAGCACTGTCGCGGCCTGTACCAAGCCTTTGTAGTTACTCTCCTGGAAAAGCAACAAGTGATGTGCGCTCTCGGTGTTGCATTGCAAACTACGTTCATTATTGTTCTACGTTTCGTTACCGTATTTCATCCTGTATATGTCATTTTCTATTTGTTTTATATGTATTATTTTCCAAGAGTGTATTTCCTAAATTTTCCCATTAAAGCAATGCAATTTACTTAGTATTTTTTTACAGAAATAAATTTTAAATTTCATATTTTCTACTAATTGGAAAACTTCACCTAAAGGAGTGTAGTTTTTAAATACACAAACTACCGTTTAACGTTTGCTAAATCTATAAAATTTCCATTATATTTATTCACATTCTTGGACGAGCTTTGGATGAACCAAGCCTTGAATTGACATGTGTTCCCAGTGCCCAGAAATATTAATTACGTGAAATACCCTTAAATTCAATGTACCAAACTGTTTCGACATCCGTTTCAGAGTAAAGATATGTGGCACTCCTTGAAAGGAACAAAAAATATATTACTTGTTCAAAGGAAAGTTTTGTAAATTTAAGTCTTAATTACCAATAGTACTTACCAAAAAACATCCCGGTTGTTGGTAGACCCATCTTTCACATTTAAGAGCAGTTCCACCTTTGTTAACAACTTTGACCGAATGGTGTCATTATTTCACCTATTACCAAAACTACATGAACAATACGTCTTTTCCCTAATTCTGTCTAGTACCACCCTCTTTTATTTCAGATTTTCCTGACAAGTCAGAGTGGCGGTTATACGTCTATTTATAGGGTAACTTCTAATAGGTAATCAGGGTGTGTAACGGGTTTTTTACTTATAGGGTAAACTCTAAAGGTAGCTGGGAAGTGTGGTGGGGGACAATTACTTATAGGGAAACCTATAAAGCTTATATAGTGTATATATACCTCATAAAACATTTATGTCGTAATCTCAAATATTTTGAAGTGGATGAAAAAGGTAAGGTTATTTTTCTACAAAAAAAAAAACAATTGAAAGTAGGTATAAAAAAACATTTTTTTTGCCATAATTGCTGGAGGCTTTAATGAAACACCAGGGACAATACCATAGTCATTTGGGATGGCTAAATAATATCATACTTGAGTTTCTTTAAATAGGTACCATGAGTTTCCGGATCTAAGGTTGCCAATCAAAGGTTGTTATTCAACAGCTTCTACATAATCACTCAAAGAGTTGATAATATTAGTTGTGTTAATCTTTGCTCCATCCAGGACTTTGTGAGTTTTTATGCTAGAAGTAGACACTGGATCCGGGTGACAAGTGTTATTTGTGACGTCATTCTATCTTATATGATGCTGAATGTCTCTTATTTTTTGTCTTGGTTATGGACATAAATCACATAGCTATTAAATGCTGCTATGTTCCACATGTTGAAGAAGAAACATTGATGGAAGTGTTTTTTTTTCTTCTTACAATGGATTTGACTTGTGACAGCACCGATAAAATGCATGAACTGCTACTTTCGTCCGATCGCAACAGATGGTTTTTACTTGGAGCTTGCCACTTTTAGCCAGTATTTTATCATGCATTGTAAAAAGAAGTGTCACAAGTCTTTCTTACATAGGACTCTGCAGTAAAATCGTTGGGAAACAGGATCAAATAATATCCAGGTTTCCCACTTGAAACTTTCGAATGAACCAAATAAACTGGTAGTTCAAATTTGTATCAAAAGGTGTTGTTTCTCCAGAACTTTGTTTGCTAAGTGGATGCTTGTAAACCAGTTTACCCTAGTTGTGTTGTGATTCGTTCCTTTAAGTAGATCCACGTAAATAAACGTAAAAACACAAATGAATAACTAGTCTAAGATAACTAGCCTAAGGCTTAGGGACCTCTCCTGAAGCATGGGGAACTAATGTAGCACTCACCAATGCTTGTTCCAAAGGTCTCACTCCCACATAACCATCACTCTTGCGTTCTCAAGGAAAATGTCGCGTAATGAAAAAAGTAGCACAAGTACTCGAGTGGGAGTTGCAGTTCTTGAGCAATGGGTATAAGTATCTGAGGGGTTGCACTGATTAACAAGGTTTAAACCCACCCATCTTCACAATAGCTCCTCATCCTTCGTACGCGATAATAGTCAAATTATCAAATTGGATTAAAAATTACAAAAATTAAACACTGATTTTTTTACTTCGTTTCAGTTTTTTTATTTATTTTTTTTGCCTAATTTTTTATTTCAAATAACACTCACGCTTTTAAGGTTTACGTATTATTTTCTCCCATACTTAGAGATCATGCTTTGTTTAGATATCATCCTCTGCAGAGTTCTAGCATAAGAAATAATGTTATCCCACTACCTTAAATATACTAATGTGCACCGTTATTTTTTACCATCCATAGGGTGTTTTTAACTTCATAGTATATTGCTATCAAACTACAAGCAAATACGAAAATCGAATTTCTATAAACTGTACCCCTCTCAGCATGTTTAACTTTCTGTTCCAATTATATTGTCTACTAATGTTTTTCTCATAAGACTTAGATAATATATTGGTTTTAATATCAACTCTATAGAATTGTAACTCAACCAGCTGCTGTTTGAATTTCCATATAATTAGATCGCGGATGTTATGTCGACTTCGTTCCTTATTACAAGTGCAATACTACAAAAACAGTATATTTTTGTATCCAAATTATTATATATTCTAGAACGATGGTATACTTCAACGTACGGTCTAAAATAACGAGTTACGCTTTACTAGAGATAAAAGTATTATTGGGCTGTCTGATTTATCAACGAGTTCAACCCCGGTTACTCCATACGAGATCATATCTTAATGTGGTAAGCAACCCTGATCACGTTTCCCACAGGTTATTTTCGGACTAACATTCCCAGCGGTAAATGTTTTATTAGTCTTAGTCCTACCTAAAGATGGTTCAGAATGTGTTTGCGCCTGATGTAAACACTATCACGAGGCGAACACGTGCAAGGGACGGTAAGCTATGAGTCCGGTTCACAATCATGCATCGGCAATTGGGCTACGTCTTACACTGGTACACTTAATCATTCGAAAAAGAGAATTATAGACTAATGAAAGTAATAAGACTATTCAATAATTTATGCTACAAGTTTTTAACTTACCATGTTATTATTTCATGTTTAAGGGGTCTGCAAAATCCGATTCCGATGACGATGAGGAACTGTCGTCAACAGCTATGACGAATGGCTCGATGTCTTCAACTATATTGTCTAACTTCCACATATTCGACCTTTCAACGTCCACCACATGTTTCACATATTTTTCCCACTTATCAGGTGTAACACGCGAGACACCTTCGGTTAACAGTCTGTGCACCTCTTTAATGTTAAAAGTAACATTGTTAGACGCAACATAACCTTTAACCTCAGCCCATACCATTTCTATTGGGTTTAATTCGCAGTGATAAGTAGGGGTTCTCAAAACTATTCTATTTGTTTCTTTAGCAATTTCATCGATAACGTATTTTTTGTAATTTGGCCTATGATAGGAAACGAGTTTTCGACCTACAACATAGTAATTCGACCTTCAACATAGATTCATCTGAAAAAATCCCTTAGTCAGTCAACCAATTTCGAATTTGTTGCTTATTCCAACGGGTCGTAGGTAAGCGTTCTACTTGTACAGAATGATACGGAGCGTTGTCCATTACGATAACGCAGTTGTTGTCCAATTTCTGTATTATCGCGGAAAACCATTCTTTAAAATTTTCACCATTCATTTCTGAATGGTAGTCAGTATCTGATTTTGATTCGAAAATCAACAGTCCATCTTCTACAAAACCTTTTTGTGACCCAATATGAGTGACAATAAGTCTCTTACCCTTTCCAGTTGGACATTTTAAACCCGCCGACAGACCCCTCAGAAAAGCATCTTTACTGGAACAGACTGACTTATCTGTCCAAACCTTTGATTTCGTATGGCCTGCATTGACCCACGTTTCGTCCAAATAATAAATCGTACGACCTTCCTCGCGATAGGCTTTTATTTTTCTTAAGTAATCTCTTCTCCATAGAATAATATCTTCTTTGTCCAACAGTATACTTTAACGGTTACGTTTCTCATACCTGAAATTTAGCTTTTTTAATATGTGAAACAAAGTGGTTCGTCTTAGGTTAGGTAAGCCTAACTGTTCGTCGGTATTAACTAAGTGTAGTACTTTATTTAAAGTCGGAAGTTCATTTTTAAAAAATAACTCATGTACTTTCTTCCATATAGCAGTTTTTAAAAAGTCATCCATATTATTAAAAATAGTTTTGGTTTTTTGTTTCCTTTTGGCAGGAGACTTCAGCGTACCCGTTTCTTTTTTTTCTTTAACGATTGAAAAAACACTTCGAGCAGAAATTCCTGCAGATATCGCTACTTTCTGCAAGATGTCTTTGATACGGCATTCTGGATTTTCATCCTTTAAATTTTTATAAAGGCGTAAAATAACTTGTCTTTGCCCGGAGTGTATTACTTGCCTTCGTTTATTTTTTTTTGACAGGGGATGACATTGCTTAAAAGTTAATCCTTAAAAACTTAACAACACCACAAACTCACAAATACAAATATAACAAACAACGATCTTAAATTATTCCACTCACAATTAAAAAATGTTAGGCACAATAAAGAGACGAACAAATGTAACCCTGGACGTTTCCAGATTAACTGTTAATCGGGCGGCAGGACATTTCAGTTTTGTCACGAGGTCACTCAGCCAATAGGGTTGCTGAAATCGTAATGTTCACGTGAACAGTTCACCACTCCCTGGCGCAAACACATTCTGAACAGACAGTACATTCCAACAATACATTTGTGTTTCTGTCCTTTGCAGGGGAGTATTAGTAAGTATACCCTGAACCAGGTAAGGCGCAGATTTTGAGTAGTTTTACATTAGTGAGGTCTTGTGGATAGTTGTGCTGCGGTTTGAAAACTTAATATGAAAGGTAACATAAAAAAAAGTTTAAATTTTAAATAACAGACTTAAAGAGCTTAAAAGGCGGAAAAGGAGAGTATTTAACTATCCTTATTTTTAAAGCGCAATGCATTTCCCGCGTTTACGGAAACTAGAAGTTATTCTTTTGAATAATAAAGAAATTAATAATAATATTAATGAAGATGGTGATGATTGATGATTATGATGATGGTTCTTCGTTTATTTATGTATTTTTTCGTTACCCTATTCATCCATTAAACTTTCTGGAATATGTATACTATATCAATAACTTTCCAATATATATTTCCATTTTTTGAAATTATCTAATTGTACCATTGATCTGTTATTTCTCTTCAATTAGATTCCTTCCATTAAAATACTATGTAAAATCCTAAAGTTTTCAAAATTTTATTTTCATACAAAACTCTATTATTTCGTTTCGTTCCGTTAATTAAAGCTACTCAGTAAAATTTAAAATTACTATTGCAATCCATACACCTTTATACAACAAGTATTGTATTTATTGAACCTATGAATTAATTATAGATTTAACGCTCCAAAGTATTCACAGTTAGGTGTGCATATATCTTATAACTAAACCCTCCCTAATACCTAAAATCTCTCACGAATATTAATCCACCCTATAAGACCTGCCCTTAAGTACGTAGGCAGTAAAACTGTCAAAACAACCAAACGCAGTTGCTTCTCTTTGCGCAGTCAGCTCCCGCCAAAATAAAACCCCGCAATACGTCTTTTTACGATCAGCTGTATGTGACACGGGTATAATAATTTTACAGCTTCGGACGTCAAAAACAGATGTTTGTAAATATTTATGACACTTCCGTTGGCTATCGGGTTTGGTAAACATTCAACTCCTATCGGTCTGTCATAGTACCAACCTAATTTATAGCGAAAAATGACGTTTATGATGAATAGATGAACGTAAGATGAGTTCAAACAATAAATCTATTAAAAATATCAAATCTCGTAAACTTCAACATTGAAATACATCCAGACATTACCTGCATTTCAAACGGGACATAATTTCTCAGTTCCTAATTATATATGAAGTTTAATATTCATCTACATGTATTGCTTATCCACTTCCGAAAAACCTTCGTAGTTTCCCATAATTTTTGTAGTTTCATAAGATTACATCAAAACGATCCAGATTTAAAATTGAGAAATACAACGATCTGTTGATCAGTGCTCTGAGCGCCAGACGTAAATGATCTGACATTTACAGAGGGCAGGTTATAGACGACGTAAAGGCTTAGAAAGTTATGACGAAGCATGAGATTGTGCGGCAATATCAAAATAACGATCATGATTCAAGCTGATTATATTATTTATGCTTAGCTGAGAGTCAAACGAGATGAAACAGATGAGGCCCCCGGAAAATAAACATATCATACTTATTTTTTGAGATTGTAAGAGTTAAGGACGACTATGAGGCAATGGTAATAAGTATTCTTGAATTTTATAGTCCATTACATTCGGTGAATTTTATTATTCATTTAAACAATAGTTATATGACTATCCAAACTTTGAATTTAGTAAATTTGTTAAAACTTACTGAGACAGAACGTTTTCGATCGCTATGTGCTTTCTGCTTGGAGATGTTGGATCAAGCTTGATTAAACCGTCACCGCTTGGCCCAACATCTCCAAACAGAAGACACTGATAAAAAAATCGCCTCATAGCGATCGAAAACCTTCTGTCTCAGTAAGTTATAACAAATTTACTAAATTCAAAGTTCGTTTAGTCATAAACTATTGTTTAAGTGATTATATAATATGTATGTCAGATGTCAGTTCTACCTAGTGATTAGGTGGAAAATTATCCTATTATTATATTATAATAATATATTATATTATTATTAAAATACCTATCAGAATATTAGTAAGCGCCAGTGACATTGGTGGGATATTTATTGAAACCTTAATGTATAGATCAAGTTCTAAAAAGCTAAAACTTTTAAGGAAGATTCAGAAATAGATCTTTCATAAACAATGTATTCTAGATCACGAACCGTTCTTTCAAACCGATCACCGAATTTTGAAACCACAGAAGGGAACTACCCTAAGAAACGACTTCAGTTAGAGCAAGGGAAGGGATTTAACTCTCGACATGTAAACATCGGATCTACAAGAGTTGATAGATTTCTATTACACATTTTAAAAATAATTTGCATCAAGAGTTCAGTAACTTAAAAAATTAAATGTTGAATGAGTTTATAGTAAAAGCCGTTTCAAGATAAACTCCAAACTAACAAAAAAAAACGACTAAAGAACTATTTTACTATACAGTTACCAAAATCTAAATTTTAATTTGGTAGAAAATAACAATTATAAAACATTACCGATTCCTTTAACTTGCAGTTAACTCTACAGTGTTTAATTGTAAAAAGAATACGTGGATGGTCAAATTTTAAATCCAGAGAGGTGAAGATATTAAAACATATCAACGTACTTCATCTGCTCATAAATATCTACAATTGTATGATATTATCACGTTAAATAGGGATTTGGTTTTATTTTTCAGGACTGATATTTATTTGTATCAACGAGAATATTCAGGAATAGTTAAATACAACCAAAATAATAATTAAATAATAAACTGTTATAATAAACATTTATAAAATACCTGAACCGATGTTTTTCGTCACTTTAATTAACAATATTGATATTAACAGGAGCTTCAAAACTGTAAACAGTTAAAATAAACTTAGTGAGTCAGTTTGCAAAACTCCTGTTGATCATAATATATTAAATTGATGAAAAGCTTCGAGCACCTTATGTCTTAAACGATCTTGTTGATAAGTTTTGTGCTCTTATAAATATTAAAAAAAAATCATCATCTACCAATCATATATATATATATATATATATATATATATATATATATATATATATATATATATATAAACTATTTTGAATAAAAGCAATATCATATATGATTTTCATATCTCCAAACATTCCGATTTGTACTTGTCTTCTGAGCTAACGAGCTGAAATAGTTTTGTAATACGTTTCAGTGGCGAGACAGCCGTTTCTGAAGATATTGACACTTTAATCAGTATAAAGCTTAGGTCGTTATGGATGGTTGGCCATTATTCCTATACTTGAAGTAAATTATTTTCGTTGCATGAAAATGTTCGCTATCATTACAGTAATTAGAATATTACTAATATAATATTACTATATTACTTATATATAAGTTTCATTTATTAGTTAAAGAGAAAAATTGGTCCGCAGAAAAGACGGTTGGTAGTGCAAGTTTGATACATTTAGGATTTTAAGATGGCATGACTGAGATGTTTTAATCAGCTGATGGATCAACATTGCTTTGATTATAACCTCAAAGTATGTGAAACGATGTCGGAACTTCTTTTAGACTCCAGATTGGTCGATAACGCTTTTTGTTTTGTTTTTAGGGTGAAAAATCATCCAATATATATTCTCTAACAATGGTTAAGTGTATGGTAAAATTGTGGAAATTTTTACAAGTAAGTAATGTGGTTGAGAATCAATGACTGACCAACACCGTTCTGGCAGGCCTATTGAAATTGAAACTCCCTCACTGAAAACCCAAGCTAGATAGAATAGGTGCACTAGGAAAAGTACTTGGACTAGGTCGAATAAGTGGACTGGGGGACTAGGCGGACTATTTTGACTAGGTGGACTTCGTAGTCTAGGTCGACTAGATAGACTATGAGAACTACGTCGAATACGTGGACTATGTGATCTAGGTGAACTAAACGTACTAGGTTGACTAGGTGGACTACGCGGAATACGTGCAATAAATGGACTAGGTGGAGAAGGTCGACTAGGTCGACTACGAGGATTAAGTGGACTAGGTGGAATATGTGAAATAAGTGGACTAGAAGGACTAGGTTTACTAGGTGGACTACGCGGAATACGTGCAATAAATGGACTAGGTGGAGAAGGTCGACTAGGTGGACTACGAGGATTAAGTGGACTAGGTGGAATATGTGAAATAAGTGGACTAGAAGGACTAGGTTGTCTAGGTGGACTACACGGAATACGTGCAATAAATGGACTAGGTGGAGAAGGTCGACTAGGTCGACTACGAGGATTAAGTGGACTAGGTGGAATATGTGAAATAAGTGGACTAGAAGGACTAGGTTTACTAGGTGGACTACGCGGAATACGTGCAATAAATGGACTAGGTGGAGAAGGTCGACTAGGTGGACTACGAGGATTAAGTGGACTAGGTGGAATATGTGAAATAAGTGGACTAGAAGGACTAGGTTTACTAGGTGGACTACGCGGAATACGTGCACTACGAGGACTATGTGGAGTAGGTCGACTAAGTGGACTACGAGGATTAAGTGGACTAGGTGGATTAGGTGAAATAAGTGGACTAGAAGGATTAGGTTTACTAGGTGGACTACGCGGAATACGTGCACTTCGAGGACTATGTGGAGTAGGTCGACTAAGTGGACTACGAGGATTAAGTGGACTAGGTGGATTAGGTGAAATAAGTGGACTAGAAGGATTAGGTTTACTAGGTGGACTACGCGGAATACATGCACTACGAGGACTATGTGGAGTAGGTCGACTAAGTGGACTACGAGGATTAAGTGGACTAGGTGGATTAGGTGAAATAAGTGGACTAGAAGGATTAGGTTTACTAGGTGGACTACGCGGAATACGTGCACTACGAGGACTATGTGGAGTAGGTCGACTAAGTGGACTACGAGGATTAAGTGGACTAGGTGGATTAGGTGAAATAAGTGGACTAGAAGGATTAGATTTACTAAGTGGACTACGCGGAATACATGCACTACGAGGACTATGTGGAGTAGGTCGACTAAGTGGACTACGAGGATTAAGTGGACTAGGTGGATTAGGTGAAATAAGTGGACTAGAAGGATTAGGTTTACTAGGTGGACTACGCGGAATACGTGCACTACGAGGACTATGTGGAGTAGGTCGACTAAGTGGACTACGAGGATTAAGTGGACTAGGTGGATTAGGTGAAATAAGTGGACTAGAAGGATTAGGTTTACTAGGTGGACTACGCGGAATACGTGCACTACGAGGACTATGTGGAGTAGGTCGACTAAGTGGACTACGAGGATTAAGTGGACTAGGTGGATTAGGTGAAATAAGTGGACTAGAAGGATTAGGTTTACTAGGTGGACTACGCGGAATACGTGCACTACGAGGACTATGTGGAGTAGGTCGACTAAGTGGACTACGAGGATTAAGTGGACTAGGTGGATTAGGTAAAATAAGTGAGCCTCGTAGATTAGCTTAACTACGTGAACTAGGAGGACTACGTAGACTGACGACATTGGTGACATAATGAATGGCAATAAACAACCTATAGCCTACTACTTAGATATGTTTTTAAGCAAGCTGGAGCCATGAGAGAGGAACGTCGAAGATCTCAGAGGAGAGAGGCGATTCTCCAGCAAGATAACGCATGTCCTCACATTGCTCGCTTAACCCGTGAAACCATTGATAAAATGGGAAGAGTGGTACAGCCTCATCCCCATAATGGTTCAGATTTA
Source organism: Prosapia bicincta (assembly GCA_036971475.1). Lineage (NCBI taxonomy): Eukaryota > Metazoa > Arthropoda > Insecta > Hemiptera > Cercopidae > Prosapia > Prosapia bicincta. The sequence continues at coordinate 84,718,300 of JBAIZL010000006.1, read as the reverse complement.
GAACACTCTGATTTCCGTTTGTTAGGACTATTACGTAGGAAGATGTTCCATGAAAACGAGGATGTCAACAGATTTGATTTGTTTCCCGCTGGGACAGGTCCATAAGTGTTGATGTGGACTACGTTAAAAATAGGAATAATCTTGTCAGGGAAATTACCTGAATTTCCTCCAGAACAGTATGTCTTTAATTTTCGAACGACCATATCTATTGTACTAAACTATACACATTTTACAAATACAGTTGTATTTGTTTCAAACTGTATTATTTTCATTACATACGTGATATATTTCCATTAAACCCATTTCCCGTAATATTGCAAATAGGCCGTTTATATTTTTTTACCTGCATTGCGAATGTAATTGTATTCCATTTATTTATTATTTTACGGTTTAATAAATTTAGGAGGGTTAGTACATGCATTTTATTTATTAGCCATTGCAGAAGGGGGAATGGTCATGTATTTTAGAGTAGATTATACTGTCAATATTATAAAAACACCAAACGCCTAATTTTATGAGCTATATTAAACTATAAATTATATTCGTGTTGATTCCATCTTTACCTGATCTATTAGTATTCACTAAAGCACTGCCGGTTTGGGAGATGTGCCCCATTGTCAACTCAGACCATAACTCAGAGTTACGGTCTGAGTAGACAATTGAACACATCGGCCGTCCTCAACAAATATAAGTAAATACTACTATGGGCAAATTGAAAAATATTTAGAAATGTTTTAGTGTAAATTATATATATATATATATATATATATATATATATATATATATATATATATATATATATTCTTGATATTTTACGTTATCCATTGTTTTTCCGTTGCACTGACTTTATGAAGTTAATATATTACTATTGTAAGTAATTTTATCCACCATTAAGTGCAATGATTTTACCTTGTGTGATGAGTCACCTTTCGGTCATTACTTGACCATTGTCGAATCACTGATATTTTTCTGGTGTAGATGTTCAGTCCGTGATGTTGGTATTTGTTGACGTTACATGCATTTTCTCTTGATCTGCGTGTATGATGTTTTTATATAGTATGTCTTCTGTATATGTGGTCTGTAGGTTCATTAAATTGTTGTGTGTGTTTTTATAAATGTGGTATTTTTCTAGTGAGTTTAATTCTATTGGGTTACTATTTATTTCAAGTATGGTTGGGTTATTTTCGTAGTTTGTTATTTCATGTTTAAGTGTAATTAGGTGTGCTGCAACATTTGATACTTTTGTATTTTTATTTTTGAATGCTCTGTAATGTTCTTCAAATCTTATTTTAAATGATATAGTTATATATATATATATATATATATATATATATATATATATATATATATATATATATACATAATCTATGTATCTATCTTGTTTTTAAATAAAAATTGTGCAGTTTTCAGTTTGAATTATTTTAACGTTTGATTTTCGAATTATTACCCAGAGAAAGAGTTAAACCATATTTTGTATAAGTAATATTCCCTGTAATGCATTTCGTATATTTGAAAATTAGATTGTGCTAACATGCAAACATATCGTTGTTGCTAGCGAGTGGATTAGAAAAGGAGAAAAAACATCGAACACAAAGAACGGTGCCACGATAAGTCAACAATGACGTATTCGATGCAATCACCCGTATTCAACAAAATCAGCCAATTGAAAAGAAAACATTTGTTTCCAAGGAAGAGACTTTTCTCTAAGAAAAGTCTTAAAGATCGTATTGTTGTGCTGATGTGCGAGTAAAGTAGAAGCGCGTGGATTGTGTTCTTAAACAATAAACAAAAACAGGAAAGGAAACTCTTCTAGGGGTGTAAGAGGTTTCTTTTATTGTGATCGGGGAGGGGGGGTTGTGAAAGTGCTCAGAATTTGGTAAACAAACAGAAAAGAACTCCGCACAAATTACTAAATTTTACATTTTATTTTATATAGCTATTATTGTTATTATTGATTTATATACAGTTGGATATAACGTGATGTTAAACTGAAGTTTTAATCACTTTTTATTCTAAATTTACATACACAATATCAAGAGCACAGTGGTACAATATATTGCAATGAAAATATTGGAAACAACCCCAATATCACAAAAATAATAAAAAATAACAAATAAAACAAAGAACAACAGAATGATCTATCATTGTAGTTTGTAACTTCTTGTGTGCTAGATTGTATTTTGTAATAAGACCCTCTGATGGTGATGTCATGGTCATGGAAATGTACATGAGGGTTTAATCTTAAGTAACTTGTTTTCTTTGTTATTTTTTATTATTTTTGTGGTATTAGGGTTCGTTCCAATATTTTCATTGTACTAAATTTACATATCTATAACAATAAATAAAGTAATTTTATTACATCTATTCATTCAAAAATCCATCTGATAGTTATATATAAAATATTGCAAGTTACTCAACACCAAGTATGAATTGTTATGTAAACATTTTATTTGTTGAGCCTTTTTAAAGTTATGACAATTGGTTTAAAAATAATAAAGCCAGAAAAAAAAGAGTAAATGTGAGTGCCCGACAGAACCGAACACTTAATCGAAAAAATGTGCAGTAGGTAACAGAGTTTTGTAGTAGAGCCTACTAAACTTTCTTAATAATAAAATATTGTAGTTAATAGTAAACCTCTATTAGATGTTTAAGTGGAACAAATATATATTTTACGAATATAACTAAAACCTCTTTTTTAATAGTGTTAGACGAGACATAAAAAAAACTTTCAAAATTGGACTAATAACATTGTAGCCACATAAATTACAATAAGAGATGTAACATAACCGACGTTAAAATAGATATTCTACTACATAACCTATAACATGAAATCAGCCATTGTATGCAATAATATGTTTTCACTTAATTTAAAATAAATTAATAAAAGCGTTCCATGTTGTTAGAGATTATTGTTTACTTCAGCAAATAGGCCAGCAACAGTCATAGCCAGCAAAACGAAGTAATCACTTCAAATTTATAGCATTTCATGGACAGATTTCCGTATTTCCAAAATAAGTAATAAAGCTTTAAGAGCTCTAAGAAGAATTTCAACTACTGGAGAAACAAATAAGGTTTTTAGGGGACTTGAACATAATCCCACGACACGATTAGGAGAATATCTGGAAACTGGCTACTTCATTCACACATATTATTTGGGATTTATACGAAAAACCAAGAACATGATACTAAGACAGAATATAAAATATATATTTTTAAATTTTAATGTTAGCAATTTGTGTGAGTAAAACTCCGGTACAGATACAACTATATTTCAGACCAACGTCTGACAGTCCACAGCTATAATCAGGACTGGTCAAGCACGCAACTTATATGTAGATGTTCACAGTGTATTTATCATGTTTATTGTTAGTGACGCCCAAAAGAATTGATAAACTTTGTAATATTTTATTAGAGGACACTTGAAAATACGAGAGGGAATATATCCTTGTTCTCCGTCTATATAGAAAACTTTAGAGGTAAATGTATATTTTAAAATATAATTAAAACTAAAGGTCCGCTTGTAATTAAGTAAATGAGATAATTCTTAAACAAAAGAAAATAAACCGAAGAAATTTTTTAAAATAATATAATAATATATTACTCTACTAAATTGGAGAAACCTAAGTTCTAGAATCAGGCTGATAAGGAAACTATTTGCATGTTCGAATGCGTTGAAAATCAACCAGAATATTACGTAAAACATAAATGTAATGCCAAAATTATCTGAATATAGTAAGGTTACATACAATTTCACGTAAAGCAGGCTACAATCTTCAATTAGGTTTAACGGTTATACTACTCCTATTTCTTTTTACATAACAATATAAGAATCAATATACTCAAATCACATAAAGAAAAATAATCAAAAGTCTATAAAAGTATAATTAAATAGATACATGTTTTTTTTGGAATACAATTTGACTTATTTAGAAATGTATACATGTATTTGAATAATAGTGACATAGCAGCTGGGGTTAGGTATTGACTAAAAAAATAGAAGTTAGAACTTACTACTACAGATATATAGTAAATATAAATAACTATTTATTAATAATTGTTTAATTTTTTTGTTTATTTTTAAATTTTTGCGTGTATAAATAAGCAAACAGCTAAATGTATTTATCAAAGAATCATTGTTAGCAAACTTAAATGTTCTGATTTTACTAAAAAATGTTGATTTTTGAAATAATTTCAATTTTCATTGGGTTCAGTATCTCTATTTTCAATATTTTTATGTCCAAGCAACCACAATATAAGAATATATATTTCTCTTGTAGTTTAATTTATTCACCGCTTTTAATTAATTATTCAAAAACATCTCTTTTGTTTAAGATTAGCAGGCTAAATAAACAAGGATAAAAGGAGAAAATCACAGGATAAAAAGAGGAGAGTTTATCAAATTTTCTAAATGCGTTGAAGTCTCCTGATATACGATCCACGTCAAAATGTGCGGAGTCAGATGACTGGGCTGGAAGGGCTAATAAACCACCCCCACAGTAAAATAGAGATAGAAAAACTGCCTGTCTTGAAAAGGATTAATTTCCCGCTTAAGGCATTTTCATTTCCTCTTTTTTGTTTCTGTATCCAAACCGGGGGCATAAATTAGCGCGGGGAATCGTTTTGATAAATTAACGTTTTGTCTTCATTTGAAATAAAAAGGAAAAACAATTTCATTTCTTTTTAATTATTAGTAATGATTTATATCTGGGTGAAAGCATTGCACTTTAAGTATTTGTTTTGTTCACAAACTTGTGTTTTAATGGAGTCAACATAGGTGTAGAATATGTATTATATAAAACTACAAACCAATACCGCTGAATAAATAAATTTAAAAGCGTAAGGGAATGTTTAAAGTGTAAAAAATATGGTTTAAAGACGGATGAACGTATAATAATTGTCAGTACCAGCCTCCACAATTTTATTAAAACTAGACTCTAACGTTAGAACAAGAGTCGCATTATATAGAACATCAACATTTGTGCGAATACTAATTAGTTATTAGTTTAATTTAACTTTGTCTTAGTTTATGGATTTGGAAAATTTATTTTACGGTCCTAATTTAAACAAAATTATGAAAAGGTCGAAAAGAAAGATACTAAGAAAAAGGTCGAAAATAAAATGTGTACAACTATTGAAAAATTACTACAAACTACTTAATCAAACATATTTTCGGTATTTTCACAAATAAAAAACATAAACATAAAAGAAAAGAAAACAAAGAATTCATTTCTACAAGTCAATCAGACAACAACAACAAAATTTAAAATTTATGGAGGCAGAAATGTATAGCCCACTGCCTATAAATGTTTACGTTAAATACATCATAAATTACAATTTAAAATTTCAATTCGTTCGAATCCAAATCTGACAATAAATAGAAAGTAAAGAACCAAATAATACAAAAAAGCCTTAAGTAAACTGGAATTATATACAAATAATTATGTACATTAGTGAATCCCAAGTATCAAACAGACAACGTAAAAAACCCTGAAAATATACAAATACAAGAATGTTATAAAAAAGTAGATAAAATAAAAAAAAACGAATATTACTGAAGATAAAGAATTATACAGGTTAAACGTATAGACCAAAAATTAAAATAATCATCACCACAAGTAAAAAAAATATAAAAGCTCTTCTAAAATTTGAAATAATTATAAAGTATTCTATAATGTAAAACAAAAAAAAAATACTAATCAAACTGTATAGTAAATTTTAAATGCAATTTACAAATAAGATAACCAAAAATATGCTAAACTATGATTAGAAAAACTACGGAATAACAAAATGAAACACCGAAACCAACGTGTAAAAGAGACAAGTTAAAAAAAACACAAAACTTTTAATAGTAAGTCTAATAGTATAATTAATTTGTATTATACAAAAAAGTCATTAATGAACTAGATATAATAACGTTACAGATTAAAATTGAAAATAAATTCCGGATGTAGTCCAATTAAAAGTATCTAAAGCTAAGAATATAACAGAAATCTATCTGTGGGAATTAAAGCATAAAAGAAAATAGTATAGTTTGAAAAGCCATAAAGTATAAAACGCAGCCCAAAAATCGAAGAAACTCAAAAGGTAAAGGAAGCCAAGCACTACAAAGTAAGAAACGAGAAATACAAACCTAAAGTCAGGTGTTTTCAGGATATTTATCATGAAGAAAGTGTTGATATTTAAAGTAAGCAGATGTAAAAATTTAAAATAAATCTTTCTAAGGAAAATACCCAATTTTTTTACTTCATTTTCATGTGTTGAATATGTTAAGGTAAAACCTAAGAAGAAACATATGTAACCAAATCGTCCAATGTAACCAAATCGTCCAATGTAACACATTTGTGTCTGGAGGATCTACAAGTTAACACAGTTATACTTTCGCATTCACTAAGCCTATTAATGGAGTCTAGTGGTCAAGATTCCATCAACACGCTAATGGACTAAGATTTAACCGATACAATCATTTGTTCAGTAAAAGTGTCGCACTGTTCGAGTTTGTAACTACTGTAAAATTGATAACAATAACTTCATACAAACAATGTTCAATTTAAAAATTGCTATCAATCAATTTTTTTATATTGAGAAGTATGTATTTTAATTTGGAATTTAATGTTTTAATTTACAAACAAAAAGAGGTTATTTAATAAACAACGCCTGCAAGGCATAGCCTGATAAAAGTAAAAGTGTAATGAAACGTCCAGTGTAATATATATATATATATACATATATATATATATTGGTGTGAGGAATAAAGAAGAGCGACGGGGATAGTTATGAAATCGGGGACCAAAAATTACGGAAACATAATTATAAAACGGGGTAAAAAAAAGTTGATAAGGGGGAGGATTGAGACAGTAGACAAACGTGATTATGAAACAGGCAAATGTATAAGATACCCCTCGGGACAGGGAATAAAGATATGAGGACAGAGTACAGAAATAAGTAATGGTACAACGTTGGTGAACAGACGGAAAAAGTTAGAAGTTGAGGAATGAAAGATGGGGAATAGAGAAGATAGGAAACGGGAGACAATCTCTGATGGAGGACAACTAGGAGGCAAATGTATATGATATCGGGAGGAGGAATACAGATATGAGGACAGAATATATAAATACAAGAATGGGACAACGATGGTGAACAGAAGGATAAAGTTAGGAGTTCAAAGAAGAAAGATGGGAATAATGGACAAAGATAATAAATAGGATACAAATTGTGGGAGGTTTCAAATGTAAAGGCTGATGTATAAGAGTTATGGAGAGGAAATGAAGGTATGAAGACAGGGGACCAAGATACAGGAATGAAAGATCGATGGTGAACAGAATGTAAGTTAAAAGTTGTGGGAATAAATAAAGATGAGGGATAGTCAAGAAATATGGAATTCATACATGAAATACAAATTGAGACTCTAACATTCTTCAGGTTTTTATTTGGTCAACGCAATTGTTACAGTTTCAAAATATAATAAATCTACACAAAACTTAAAAGAGGAGCATATAGGAAACAACCTGAACTGCCTAGAACAAATCCTTATAGGGCTATATTACCGCCAACTAGAATAAAAGAGCACTAGATAAAAGCCACCATTGAAAGAGATGTAGGAACTATATAGCATAAAAGGCGAAAATCATACAGAAAAAAAATTTGGATTTTAATAAACTAATTACCGACTTCGCAAACATAGAACTCAAGAAAATTGATGGAAAACTTACTGAGATAAAGCAATATTAATCGCAGAAGTCACTGACGAAGGTCGTTATTGGAATGTTTTGTCTCAATAAATATTTCAAAACTTTAATAATTTACGAGTTTAGCAAGCTGTTAATTACTTTTAGAAATTCCAATTTATTAGGATAGCGTTGTATCTCAGATCTCAAAAATCGACTTTCAAAAATATTAGAAATTTTTTATCATGTCCCTTTATGTTAATAAAACTACTAGCCCAATTGAAAAAATGTATATATTTACATTTGAATGATAAAATTTAATTAATAATTCGGAATGATATATATATATATATCCTGTAATTAGTGTATATTATTTAATCCTAAATATATATATATATATATTTATATATATATATATATATATATATATATATATATTAAAACAACATAGGTATTCAAATACAAGCATATTTATTAATTTATATCCATAGCTTTTTGTTGATAAAAAGTACCAACATCATCAGGAATGAAAATTACAATAAGGTAATAATGTACAATAGACATTATTGTAATTTTCATTCCTGATGATGTTGGTACTGTTTATCAACGAAAAGCTTTGGATATAAATTAATAAATAAATAAATTTTGTATTTGAATACCTATGTTGTTTTAAATTATTGAACAAGAAAACGAATTATATATATATATATATATAATTAATAAATTAAAAATATTTCAAAAACAAGAATACTTTTAATCAATATATTTATTCAAAGCTTTTCGCCGATTAAATAGTATCAGCATCTTCAGGAAAATAATTATCTAATAAAACATTTTTACAAAATTAAATCATATGTACTAATCTATATTATGACCGAATCTATATTATTATAACTGTATTCTGTTTGGACTTTTTAGAATATGCAACACAAACATTTCAAATATTATACTTGACTTTTAGACCTGATAATCTTTCAAGTGCACGCTTGAAAAGCGTAAACTGAAGGAAGGGACAACATAAAGGCTAGCATCCGTTCCTGTACCTTAAGATTTCTAATTATTGATCCAGATGTTAGGCTATTGAAGCTGGCTACGTGATCGAGGTGTCTGATAATTGACCGTTGATTGAATTGCTTAACATGAATACGGGAGCTGTTCAGAGCAATTCAAATTGGTAATTAAACATGAAGGAAATTTGTGCGATGGGTCTGGACGATCACAAAATTCAATTTCCTGAAGACTTGTTCACGGGTCACACTAGAACGCCTTCTATTAAGTAACGCACTAGATGATCATGTTTGTTGTTTTATAGAGTGAAACATGGAATTTGAAATAGTAAATTTTTAATTTAAGACTAACTATGAATATAGCAATTTTGATATTGCTGGTTTATTTATATTATTCTTTTATTATTGTGAACTGTCATAGATATTATAGAAATTATTACTGTGTTTTTTAGTCACCTAATTAACTCATTAATTATACAAAAAGGTATTTGAATAACAGTTACACTCATTATAGAGCTGATATAATTCTCATATTTATTTGAAGATCCTGTTAGTAGCATTACTTCATCTAGTGAGCATATTATCTTTGACCTTTTAATTTATCCTTTAATACATAATGCAAAATTTTCATTACCAAAGTAAGTCTATTCTCTTGAGTTTACCACCCTATTGATTTTCGTCACAATACAATTTACAGAAATATTTCAAATCATTTTCAGCACTGTTGTAACCTAGGGCGTCATATTGTCTGTAAGGATGTGAGCTCGTAAAACCCTCTCCATGGTGTCTAGCTCTACAACTATTTCATCCCTTCGTTATTGCCTGCTACCCCTGCTGTTATAGGTTTCGTTTATTTTTCGTTGTCTGAATTGTTTTTTAATTAATTAACTCCTTAGATAATAAAAATTCGGTATTGCTACAATTGTTTCACGTTGAATAAACTGTATTTTATGAACAAATATCTATTATAAAAGATTAATTCTACATTAAAATAAAGTTAACGCTAGGCAGCCTTCACGTGGTCACTACAACTCCAAATATGTATTGAATTCAAGTTTAATTAATAAATATATTAAAGCATATACTGTTTTTGTTTATTCATGGTAATCAGATTAAAAAACATTTTCTCTAAAACTGGAATATTTACCGTTTTAAAGATATTTTTGGCGCCTATTTAATGGAACATTTCCATAAAGAAATCAGGAGCACTTTAAAAACAATATAAGGTAGATATAAACAATAAGGAAATATACTAAATTAATCATATGTGATAATGAAGTAAGGAAAACCTGGCCCTTAGAAGGACCTACTGTTTCAGGTAGTTCTGGAAAACGGAGAAAAACGTAGTATCTGGTTGGAGTTAATCTCAGGGCAGGGCGATTACCTTACAGGCCTATAGTCAGAGCCAAAGGCTCTTAGATAGTAATACCGTGGGTCGTAGCATGAACCCCTGTTTGGTGCAAGTCACCCGATGAGGGGTTACGAGTTTGAGGTCGGATTCGTGGTCTTGTATTAAAATATGGAAAGGTGCCCTGTGTACCTCATTCTCAGTGTTAAGAGTCGGTTGATAATTCATGCTATTAACAATCTATATAGGAAAAATTAATTCGTTTACCTACCATACAAAACTATTTGCATGATAATGTTGTCGATAGGATATTAACCTACTTACGATGAATGTTTATGCAGCAAAGGGGAACACGACGTTATCCAGTATGTTTCAATACATGATCAGATTAGACCTAAATCTCATAGGGTTTCACCAGTTTGCTTTTTGTGTTGACATTAATTTTAATTCTGGTTATGAATTATGGTCGACCGTATGAAAAAATAAACAATTCTTTCCGCATATTTAGGATTAGGACTACAAGTCTTTTCCATTTAACGAAGTTGATGTGCAATAATTTTCTCGAAATACTGTTAAAAATACTGATTTTAAACTCAATTATTCGAATAATTTTTATGATAAATGGGATTTGTTGTTTTTCTACATATATTAAAATGAGATTCCTTTCTGAATTGTAATTATGAACTAATATAAACTATGCAATAGACCTATATATATATATATATATATATATATATATATATATATATATATATATATATATATTTATACATATATATATACATATATATTTATATAAATATATATAATACAATAATAAATAAAAAAATAAATATAAATTGATTTATATATATGCATATATATATATATATATATATATATATCGCAATATGTATTCTTGTGTATTAATAAAGAACTAAGTCAAAATACAAATACAAGAATTATAATTGAATTTACAATTCAGTTAATATAATTGTAAATTCAATTATAATTCTTGAATTTGTATTTTGACTTAGTTCTTTATATATGTATAAAGAACAAAAGTCTGAATACAAATACAAGAATTATAATTGAATTTACAATTCTTGTATTTGTATTCAGACTTTTGTTCTTTATTAATACACAAGAAAACATACTGCGATATATATATATATATATATATATATATATATATATATGCGTCGGGTATATGCCTGCGCTGAAAACGTTATACAGTTCTACTTAGTGAAGGTACGTTTGATAAATGCCTACCCCTTTGACTATGTGGAAAACCTTATTGGTAGCCAAGGCGAATGTAATCGGATCTCGATTATTAGTTACTCGTGTCACGTGACTGGCAGAGATTATATTGTTCATGGTTCAAACATTTCCAACAGTCGCAATGACGCACGGGTTCAAGAAGTACATATGCATAAGTATTGACGAAATGTTTATAATTTGAATGAAACTAAAAACTTGCACAGTTATGTACTAACACTAAAGTTAACACGAAAATATTAATATAAAATAAAACTACTTACAGAATTTTCAAAAACCAAAGTAGCAAGAAAATACAAACACTTAATTAAAGCGGAAGTCTAGTTTGTCACGACGAGAATAAACAAAACCAACTGTTTCAGGAACTGAACAATATGTATCCTATTGTGCTACGGGTCGGGACTCACCCACACCCTTAGAGCTACAACAGCCATGGAATGGATCCGATGCTTGCCACATGTGTTTCGAGCATGCTATTAGCCGAGACAGCTTTGCAATTACTAATATTAGTAGTTATATATTTTTATCGCGATGTTTAGTTATAGAATTACCGTAAATGTAATTCTTAAAACATTTTAAAGACTGGACCCAATTATTTATTATTGATTATTATAGATATTTTGAATTGGTAAATATTGGAAGTGTGCATTCCATTGAGGTTTCATATATACTCATATAATATTTTCAAAAAAGTTCCGCCCGATCACTTTCAATGAAACAAACTTTGGTATATTTTTGACATTTAAATTGCTAAATTATATGCAGAAACGTTTTCTGTTGATTTTCAAAATTATAATTAATGTTGGAGAAAAAAGTTGTAAAAGGATTATCTTATCATTTTATAAACATTATTTGTATTTCATTACTTTACAAAAACAATAAACAAAAACAAATTAGCAAATTAAGAAAATTGTATCACAGTGTAACAGGAAAATCTTTTCAATTCCCAAAAATGTTATAACGTTTAAAATATCTACCCAAATAATTAAATTGTTAGTAGTTCAAACCACACTCAATGTGTGAATACTCGTTACATTTAAACAGCGATATTAATGTATTGGCCAAAGTTTAAGCGGTATACTGGGACATTAATTAGGCATTCACATTGCTAAGTGGTTTACGTTATATTCGCTACCCTGTGGGAGAGGGTGGTTAATATATTACAGTCAAAACCATTTGAACCATGCTTTAAAAATTTAAAATCCCTTATACAATGTAATATAGATTAAAACGTTTAATCCTGCCAACTACAAGTATGCGCCGTACGCATGTCTAGAACATTATTCCGTGCGCCATTGTACTTAATAGGATTAGACGCTCTTTCGAAATTATGACAGTAAAATATTTAAGGTTTTTTTAATAATATAAGTACCATGAAATTGAGTAATATTCTATTTTATTACATTTCGTTAACAAAATAGACTTATTGCAATTTTACGAATTTTATTTTATTATTTCACTATATTCTTGTGGTAACCTTGAACGAAATCAGTTATAGGTCTAAAATGTACAGTTTAATTTATACACATTCACACATACACAAACACAAACACATACGCACACACACACACACACACACGCACACACACACACACACACACACACACACACACACACACACACACACACATATATATATATATATATATATATATATATATATATATATATATTAAAAACTTAAAACAACACAGGTTATTCAAATACAAGAATATTTATTATTTTATATCCAAAGCTTTTCGTTGGCAAACAGTACCAACATCATCAGGAATGAAAAACATCATTTCATTCCTGATGATGTTGGTACTGTTTGCCAACGAAAAGCTTTGGATATAAAATAATAAATATTCTTGTATTTGAATAACCTGTGTTGTTTTAAATTATTAAACAAGAAAACGTATTTTATATATATATATATATATATATATATATATATATATATATATATATACATATATATATATATATATATATATATATATATATATATATATATATAAATATATATATTTGTATTTGAGTATCCCCTTCTGGCTTTCCTAACATTAAAACATTGTTCTGTTTTGTCGCATTTTGGAGTTTATCCATTTTCAAAACTTTAACTACACTGTTTCACTTACAAAAATAAATACTGTATAGTTCGCTCAACCCTTGAGGTTGTTCTTATATCAAAGCAAACTTCCAACAATAGAATTTTGACACTAATGTAGTTAAAGTTTGGAAATTGGAGACGATTATAAACAAAGAAAAATGCATTAATTTTAGCAAAGATATAAGAAGCCACTCAAATGTATACCAACTTTCCTAGTAGTAAGATAGATAATTATATTAAGAATATATATATATATATATATATATATATATATATATATATATATATATATATATATATATATATATATATTCTTGATATTTTATGTTATCCATTGTTTTTCCGTTACACTGACTTTATGAAGTTAATACATTACTATTGTAAGTAATTTTATCCACCATTAACTTTATGCACTTAATGGTGGATAAAATTACTTACAATAGTAATATATTAACTTCATATATATATATATATATATAAAATGGTGCTACGTGAAAAATCTGAGTTTTCAGTCAACACTTATTTCGTTACAAGATTTTAGTACTCAGGTATACTTCTGGTACACTTCTACACTTTTCTGTTAGTTTACAACATCTTGAATGAAACACAAGGAGATCATTTAAGAGTTTTTTTCGTATAGAAGGAAACTACATATTCCAGAGTGTGTACGTAATAAGCTAGCACGTACACACGTCTGTGTTTAAAGAATTATTCTAGTTTCAAAAAACAGGGTCAAGATTTTATATCCTGTAAAGAGTGGGCACACATAGACTGAGCAGAGTGTAGCCATACTACGCTTGCATTAACGGCAACTCTGACGGATGTGTGTCTTCTGAGTCAGACTGACTGTTCAAAAATAAATTGGTTCTTGGTATTTTTTAAAACATTCTTCCATTTAAAAACAGAAATGTTATTGATGATAAATACCTTTGTTATTTTATTTTTGAGTTAGTGTTGTAACCTATGTTATGTTATGTTTTAATGATCCAGTTTGTATTGAGAAAATTATTGTTTATAATTAATTTTCTTCAATCATTCGGTTTTACTACCTTTGTAGGCATCCAAAATTTTAGATTTTCACATTAAATGAATTAGTAACTTTTAAAACTTTATTTCCTTCTTTGTTTTCTTTATTTTCAAGACCGTTAGCAGCCGACTCAATGGCGTATCAACTTGACCCATTATTGTATCAATTTTACACAGCCTGGATTAAGTTTATACAGTTTACATTATCTCCTAAAACATTTTTTTAAACCTATTTAATAACTTATTAGATTATTAAAATACATTAAGGGCACTCCGAACCCCATTTAAACTCAATGCTAGCAATAATGCACATAACTTTTTTTCCACTTGAGATATTGTTTTAATTTTTGTTTTGTTTTAAATATAAGCATTTTGCCTAGTTCCTAACACAAGGTTATTGTTTTACAAGTTCATGGGTATTTTTATTAAAATTGTCTTATTAGTATTTATAATTTTCAAAAAAAGTTTTAAAAATATTTTTTTATTTGTTACCTATATATCATATTTATAATTGCTTGTGTTTGGAACTTAATTTGGCAGTTATAAAACCACAGTAAAAATTTCAACAATATATATTGAGCGGTTTCTGAGATATGTGTAGTGAAAGTTAAAAATGTTAACTTTCGGAGAATTAACAAAATAAGATATATAAAAGTTTTAATGTACAATCATATCTGTTTTAATGACCACCAGCACTGTATGAGGGTTTGTCTGGATTTTCTAGCTCTGCATATTGGCCTTCCAGGTTTCTTTTGGACATTATTCTCTTCATTCTTATTTTCTTCTCAAGTTCTTTTCATCGCCTTGTCTGCTTCGTAGACTCGTTTGCGATCTAAGATTTCCATTGCCTTCACAAGATGTTTTCCAGCTTGAAACCCTAGATGTTTCAACACCTTTGCCTTGGAGATATATCCATTGTTGAAAGATAATACAGCTTCTGACACTCCAAAATTCAAAGTGGACAGTCCTACAAATGTTTTTTTCGGAAATCATGACCATATCAAATTATTCAGTGATTCATTTGGATTCTGCGACTTCCCTTTGAAATATTTCTTTAGATGATCAGGATCAGACAAAGACTTGAATATTGGCTTTATTTCAAGCATTATTACTTCAGGTAGGTGAAGATGTTTTGAATGATCATATAAGAGACCCGAAACCATAACTTTCTTCTACTTATACCAAGTGTCATCTCCGGATGGGCAGAGTTGGTATGTCGGTTTGTCGTTGTTAGACTGAATATGGAAGAAGGTAGCCCATTCAGCTTTCTGCATGTCTTTCTCGCTAGTATTCCTTCTTATTGCTAATACATAAAACAATTGAATCTTTTGAATTGCCAGGTAAATGAGACGTTTTTTTCCGAATAATGGTTTCCCATCTGATAGTTTCCCTTTATTCATTGATTTCAGTGTCCGTAACCTACTTCCCACGCGTTTTTTAATGTGACCAATGCATTCAAGTTTATTTATGTCACAATTCTCATAAGGTTTGCTGTCAACTACTGACTTATAAGCAGCAGAATCACCATCACCCTTATGATGTCGTGAGAGAACTCGATTTTTTTTTGTTTCCATGGTAGCGCACATCACCTTATATAATCGAATTTTTCAAAAGGAAATATAACCGCAACCTATATGTATTATACATCATTTTAAAGGTAATATTCCAAGGAATAAGAATCAATAAAACCCTAAAATTGTCAAAAAATTATTATTTTCCGTTCCACAGTGCCCTTAAACGATAAAGTAATAGTTATACTATAAAATGCTACTTTATGTTTTTTTCTAACATAAAAAACAAAATAAAAATAAAAAAGCATAAAGTGTAAGTATCAACTGTACACGGTCTCCCCTATATAAAATGGTATCATTAAAATACAGTACTAAATAGGTCTACTATTTATAATTTAAGTGCTAAGCAAGACGTTATGAAACAATTAATCTAAAATAAGCACTGGTAGTGGGGATTATATCTCATCCAACCTTAGAAGGTCCCAGAATATTAAGGGACCTTTGGACCTTACGCAAACCCACTCACTAGCCTGTAGTGGTTTCCTATGAATCACCTACAGTCCATTGTTATAGTGTTCCATTTTGGTAATTATATTGACATATTTAGAGCCTGAATATAATCACTTGGAAATAGAGTTCAAACAAGACGTAATTGTATTACTATTTGATTACTCGGAAATTACTAAATATTGCCATTATCATTTTTATTATTTGTAGGAATGATGTAATTAATTCGAGTGTGGCTTTTATTACTGCAGAATAATGTGTAGAACCAAAAAATGTTAGTAACAATTTCTTAAATGTCACATTTTAATTTTTTTGTTTGTTTTTAGTCCAAGCCTACTGGTGTCAGAGAGGCGTGATTGAGTATCGCATATTCTTCTAGAGCTCTTCCGAGTTTGCATGGAAAACACTCAAAAACACTCAAAAACACTCAAAAACACTCAAAAACACTCAAAAACACATCGGTAAGAGTCAAATTATAGAAGTGAACCTAAGTGCACGGATACAAATAGCTTTTTAAACAACAATCATATCAGTGGTCCTAACGAGTTTTCTTATAAGTAAACAAATAAAAACAATTTTAAATTATAATCGTTTGTGTTACTATTTGGTTCCCAAATTGTTAGTTATAGCATTTCGCAAATTAAAAAACTAGGCCTTATTTTATATTTGTGGTTTATAGGTTTCTAAACTTAAATATTTAAATGCTTTTAAATGTTTCTAAAATATAAAGATTTCTGTAACATTACATACAACAAAGAATATTTATTTTACTACCAGTAAAGGGTTTAACCATTTGCTATTTAATTTAGGAGCATTGTAAAAATGTTAATACTGCCAACATTATAAATTATTGCTACCCTACGTAATGATTTTAATTATTCAGATATTCGAATTTTTTTCTAATAGTAACATGTTTTAGTTTTCAAAATTGCTTCAGGTTATAATGTAAATGAATAACAACGTTACGGAAATATTAAATAAACTGAATATACTACTGTATTGTTCTACTCAAACACCCATTTTTAATTATTTTTGTTGTATGCTTTATGATGAAGCAGTAATATCATTGATTCATTTGTATACCGTTGAAGTGATACAATATAAATCTGTCGTACCTAATCCATTTGTATTCAAGAAGCTTAATGTTTGATTTGCCCCGTATAAAGACTCTGATTCCATCTTAGCCGATGTCTCTGATCAATCAATCCAGTGATTGCGTTAAAGAAAAGCGTTTGTTACCAAAATACCCAGTACTGGATGAAAAGGAAAACATGTTAGAAGCCCCACAGTTTACTTGAAAAACTGGTAAAATGTAAATTAAACACTACTTGAAAAACTGGTAAAATGTAAATTTAACCATTTTTACTTATGGTCAACTTGGAAAACAATAATAAATGAGAAACTCCTGCGCATACCATTATTACAGCAAGATTTCTCAGAAATAAGCTTTGATATTTGATATTTTGTCGTACTTAATAAACTCTAGAAATATATTTTACTGATCTGAACATGTCACAGTCGGTTACAGTCAGTAATTAGGCCCTATGGGACGCCATGTTTCGCGTAACGTGATGAGCAGACGAACGGGCTGAAGTGTTACGGCTGAAAGTTAAATTCGCACAACTCAAAGAAGCATTAAAATCACCGTCTACGAAAATACTCATTCAAGTTGATTGATTATTAATGCACGTTACCAAACAATAGCTAGCCAATAGAATAGCTAATTAGGTTTCTTAGTTAATTTTAGTTGTTAGTTCATTCAGTATCTTTCTATCTATTACTATTACAGAGTCAGATACAGTTTGTTATCATATAACCTCGCAGTAAATTCTATTCCAAGGAGAGAGGAGGGTGGAAGAGTGAGAGAAAGAAAGATAAATTGTGAATTCCTGAAGTATTTCTTCATCGAAGATACACCTAATGAAGCCGTCTTAATAAAAAAAGTAATTATTACGTTGATAAAGCAGTAATATTTATGACTTAATTTGACACCATTGAACAAATACAGCTGCCATTTATGGGTTATATGTTACAGAAGATAATATAACTAGGACAACAGTTCACTTCTCCATTATTGCCCCAGATGTGACACTAGACTTTCATAGAATGAGGATAGAAAGAAGGACTTATTAAAATTCTTTGGGGCTTATGAGATTCGAACTGAGACATTTTACTAAGAAAGTGCAATAACCACTACACCAACTGTTACACTTTGGAGACAGTAAACTTTCTTAAAGTTACGGTGACTAAATTTATGATACAATTAAAATAAAACCAAAATAAGACATACGAGTTAAAATATGATGGGAGAAAAAATCGTTTTAATGGCTTTGCTTGAGTTTATATAATCAGTTGTGAAAAAAAGGTAAATGGCAGTCGTTCAAAAACAAAGCACAAATATATTCTACTTGTATCTATAGATCCTATGTTCTGAAATACATAACTCGTCGAACGAAAAGTTTACCGTTTGAAAGTTTTCATAAAAACACATCATCAAAAGTTAGGTTGTGACTTGTATGGATTGAGAAACCTGCAGTGTAATGTGGGAAGTCTTTACTCCATTTAGCTCCATTCATTAAAATTTCCGAGTATTTGAGATATTTGATTAAGTACTGTTCGAAATAAAACAATACAGAACAACGCATAAGGTTACATTTATTGAGTCTTGACTTAACTGATCATTTGTAAAGTAAAAATATAGAAATCACGGTTTAAAAGCTTACATAAAAAACTATAAATTGCCCCATTTCGAAGTGTTTTTATTTCCTTGTGCAAAACAATACATTGTCTCTTAATATGCAATAAAGTTTCAACTAAGGGTGAAGTTCCATAAAACGCAATACATAATGTTTAGAAGAAACTTGAAACAGTCTGATAAGAAATATATTACATTAATACCCTACATAAAATGTCTACTACTCAGTTAAATTTATTGCTAAACGCGACAAGAGTTATTCGAGTTCCAACCCCTAAATTACGTAAGCAGCTATATTGGGTTTATAATCTCCAATTTCAGCAAACAATTTATTTTCAAGGGTTGAAAACCCCTAAAGCACACTCCTTGAAGGCACTCTTGCAAAAGCTTTCCTATCTTGTTAAAATATAAATGGACTTTGCTTTGCTCTTATTTACAACGAATATCGCCCCGAGAAAAATATTTTTAAAACAATCACATTTCATTTTTTATTAATTTCCATAAGACGGTGAGTTTCTACAAAATGGAAATGTATAGAGCAAAAAAAGAGATTTGGTAAGTTACTTTGTAAATTTTGATTGTTTGTTTTAATAGGTTTAAATATTTTCACAGTAATCAAATAAAAATTATTTTACCGCAAAATATATCATTGAAAACCGATTTTATTAAGACAAATTTTATTACATTTACAATTTTCAAATAATAATAATAATAGTTGAACGTTCGTGTTTACGAATACCTTAGTTTCAAAAATTTTAAAAAAAAGCTTATGGTACACAGAATATCTAGTTTGAAC
>JBAIZL010000006.1:84683397-84690897 GCA_036971475.1 Prosapia bicincta | reverse complement strand
GGTAATATTTTAATAGTTTGAATCATTAATTACTATACTATTAAGTTTTAAACATTGATAATTACCTATCATATATTTATCCCAGCTTACTAAAAACTCAAAAAATAAATAAAATTCAAACAAAAAACAAACACACTGCCAAATCAGCCTAATAAAGTGCAAGCACTTTGTTTTCTATACATTAAAAATTATTGATTTGCCTGTGTCTAAATATATCGTTTCAAAGTGTTCATATATATATATATATATATATATATATATATATATATATATATATATATATATACATCTATTCATACATATATATATATATATATATATATATATATATATACATCTATTGTATATAAACAATAATTTTCACAATATATAGATTGTTTAGCTAATACTTAACGTATTATATATACACTGGAATATATGTATCTTAAGAACCTTGGGTTATTCGATTTTAAAATTAGCAGAGGTTTTAAAGAAAAAAGTAATTCTACGCTGTAGAAGTAGATTTTTGAAAACTTCATGCATTTTTTCTGGTACGGTAGAGAACGTAACAAGTTATGAAAATAGCTGTTTTAAAAAACCTAGTGTCATGTAACTTCATTGAATACTCAATACTATCAATCTATTGAATACTCTATTTTTATAAGAATCTGCATTTGAACAATATCCAAATATAACCTCCAAATAACACTTAAATGGAGAGAGAAGTAGTTGTATGAAATCACATCTTAGATGTGTATCTTAAACTCACAACTGTTACAGGCGTTTGAGTTATTTCTCAGGTCAGAATTATACCCAAAATAAATTATCTTTTTTTTTATAATAATTTATCCCGAAACAAATATGTTCCTGGTGCTTTTAGTTATAGGTTCTAAAAAAAAACTTGGAAATGACTTTATAATAAGACAAAAATATTGTATTTTTATTCAAGCAAGATACCTGTTGCCCAGAAGTTTATATTATTATCTCTAATATTACATCACATCTACAATTAACTACTTTGTGTTTTAGAAAGTTTTAAAAATAACTTCAAAATATTCATGAGATCCGCTTTTAAAATTCCCTCGGTTAGATTAGACTTTGGAAAATAATAAGTTCAAAGCAGTGAATTAAATTATTTTAAAAATCTTAAGCGACATAAAATACTCTACGACAAAGCCTAATTGTTGAAAATTTTATATGTAAAAAAATAGGTAAACCACTATTCATCCATATTAAAAAAATTCAATAATGTCAATTTCTTTATAATCGCAAGTATAAATGTTCCTGACCTATTAGCCGTTTTAACATCTTGGGTGTGACAAATATTTCTACAAAGGTATTTTCTCTTTCACACATTGTTCATCTTTTGATCTTCACATTCTCAAAAATTTAAACTATCTCTCTTCTCAACTAACTCTACCTTTACCAGTTATGAAAACTGTCATCATATGAAAACCAACCCTTCTTGTCTTATATGAACATTAACCATCTTATCTCGTGTTGTATAGAAATTAAATTTCCTCCTTCAACACCAATAATATTTATTTTACACTTATTTTTGAATGTTGAGCTTTGTCCCTTAATTCATTTTAACATTTTCTTATCATAAATATATTTTTATTCCAGATCCTATCAATGCCGGTTGAAAAAAATCCTCGTGACAATAAATATGTTTATTTTATCAAATACTGATTTATTATTTGCTGTCAGAAATTTCAGTTCGGATCGGTGTTAAATCTCCTTTGTGGCATAACACTCCTCACATGATAAAAACTTTGATTACCACATGTATTGTTGTTTCAATATATTGTTTTCACAATAATATTGTTTCAACTATCGTTCAAAAGAATCATGCAATTTTAAATTGACTTCAATGAACGGTAACAGGGAAAACTGCATATATTTTTTAAACTAAGTGAGAGCCTGTAACAATATCATGGCATTCTAGTATATATATATATATATATATATATATATATATATATATATATATATATATATATTTATTTATTTATTTATTAATGTTTTAGTGTATATATATATATATATATATATATATTTATGTTTGAGTGTATATATATATATATATATATATATATACCTATTTACTTTAAAAATTAAGGTTACACGTTGAACTCAGTGGGAAATGAAGAAAGCTTGAATATTTTAAGACTTTTCTCTCTTGCGAAATACGATTTTAGGTTTTTACGTGACAACTCGTTGAAAGAAAACTCTTCACTCTCGTGGCTTTTATTTTTTATATTTAAGTCTGAATTTACTTCCAACTACCGCCAAGAAGCAATTTTGCATTTCTTGAAGTTTGAATGTGAACTGAGCGCGTCACAAAGTAAATACTCATGGTGTATTTAAATTGTATATTGTTACACAATACCAACAAATATATCTTAAGTTGCCTGATCTGTGACTATATTTCTCTAGGCACTCTATGAGAAGGCGGAGTAGACCATTAGAGATTTTTGTTGTTACAAAAATTAGGGACTCAATAATTCGTCTTACAATTTACTTCTAAAGTTACATACTTCGTGGGAAAAAATGTCTGAAATTATAAACGCATTTAAAAAAACCTAAAATTACGATATTGCTGTTTTAAATTTTACTAATAAATATTTTAATTTATATCATTGTTTTTAGTCTCAAGTTTTTAGAAAGTTATACTCCCGAATAGAAAGTTATACTCCCGAATAGAAAGTTATACTCCCGAATAGAAAGTTATACTCCCGAATAGAACGTTATACTCCCGAATAGAAAGTTATACTCCCGAATAGAAAGTTATACTCCAGAATAGAAAGTTATACTCCAGAATAGAAAGTTATACTCCCGAATAGAAAGTTATACTTCGTTAATGCGTTTCAAGTATAACATGCTTTCAATTTAACAGAATAACATAGAGTGTTATGAATGTAATATCGAAAACACTAAACATTTTTATTAAAAACCGGTTTGTTTAGCAACCTTTAACATGCTCCGCTATGTAATCAATCAATCAAGGTTTTCCGTTCTACCCCGTAACCCATGCCTCACTGCAAACACACAGAATTAATTCCAATCGATTTCCACTTTAAATAATTTACTGCAAATATTATTTCATTTTTATTATTCATGGGACATTGACTTTTTCATTTTTCAAGTTAAGCTACCCAGGCGCATTTGGTTTTATTGGTTTGGGTAGTAAGTATATGACTGTAGGTTTTTCTCTAGAACATTTATAAACTTCAACGAAGCGTTTTACCCAGAATACATAAGTTATTTAAATGTTAATATTAAGTAACCATATTATATAGTCACACCTTGATATATGACTGTCATTCTATTCTTTTTATAACCTCTGAAGTTTAATAATAACAATTATAAACATGTGAAAGTAAAATTAAACAAAAAATGTCAGTTAGAACCATTTGAAATCTAAGTAAAAAAATACCTCGTACAATGAAAATTTAAAAAAACTTTAATACACATTTAGCTGCCACAGTTACAATCATCAAAAAAGGTACAACTGAATTGAAGACAAACAGTCCATTCCTAATGTCATTACCCTCTTTCCTTCGCCTATCAACATATTCTGACTAGTTTAGGAAGAAAAATCAGCCACGCCCACTAACAAATAACCTCAAGCTAGTTCAAACTAATCTCTGGTGAGTGGGCGGAGGAGTGGGCGTGGGCACACTAACGAGCGACTATTTTGCTCAATTGCAACATACGATAATGATTACTGTGTAAGCTGTACGAGCGATAAAGCTTCTTAACCTTCTGTATTTATTTTCAATGCAAACCGCTAATTTCTTTAATTACGATCTGTATTTGTTTTTTGTAGCTCTAATGCTTGATGATGCTAATTTGTTTATGGAGTATTAAATATTTCATGTCAAAGAGCTCGTCCATTGAAATTTTGTATAATGAAATTAAGAGTAAACTACATAACAATTGCTAAGACGTACAATAATTAGAAATGACCGTAGTATCAAGAGAAATTTCGAACATTAATAATTGTAAATTGTTCTTGATATGAACATTAGAGTTTTCTTCAATTACTTTAAATTAAATGTTACTTATTTCTTCCGTTTTTCTGCTATAAAATGGAATTTTTAGTTTTTTTTCAAAGCTACTAGTTTATAAAATTAAAGAAATGTATACACAATTGATAAATAATTTCACGCACTTTTGCCTCAGCAGGTCCTACACAATGTTTTACCTGTTTAATCTTTAATATATGCAATATTTTTAACGGGATAAAATTTTTCGTGTTTAAAATTATTCAGCTAGAAATAATAGCTAAAACCTGGATTATGAAATGCGTGACTTGATAATGTATCGCAAAGGTTTACGATAATGTTTGCAGTGAACGATTGCAAACACGGGCGTATAGCCAAAGCGTTGTCATGCGATTTTATAGAACGCCGAACGTTATGTAACTATTGATACGGGTAATAATTTCTGGTGCTTTGTTCTTCCGGTTTCAACTCACATACGTTTCCATTGCTTAAACACTTTCCACCGTATATTCCGGTAGTGTACATGTTTCGTCCAAAATGGTATTTTTAATGACCGTAAATAGTTAATTTGTCATTTAAAACAGCTCATTTAAGTTTTTCCTTAAAGTTGCTACAACATTCAATTGGCCTTAAAAGACCTTTTTTCTATCTATTTGAATTAATTTAACATATTTTTAACGTGGCTCTCACACAAGAAACTCCCTACGGGGAATTAGGTTTTGTGTGAATAAGTTTGTTAGCGTGCCTGAAAAAATATTTTTCATTGAATATTTTTCGTATTGGCGCCTCGTTAAAATCGTCATGCTTTAAATACATATGGGATATTTACAACTACTTTAGTCTGGATAAATCATAGCATATGATTGTTATTCATCAGCTGATTTTATGTATTAGGTTATGCTGCCGAACAGATGTTTTAACATGTAGCTTATGTTACTTTATTTATTGTAAATTATCAAATGTCAATAGTAATCATAAATATGTGAAACCATTTAATTATTATAATTTATTTAAATAAACATAAGATTATTTATAAATACTATTATTTCAATCAATCTTACTCACATTATTTAATACAATGATAATGCGTTGTATAATATAATACGACAATAATAGATTACAATAATATAGAAGTTGCTTGATGTAATCATCTTGAATTCACTAATTAAACTATAACTAAAAATACTTAACAAAGTGAGTACATACGGCTTACTTGCTGACGCGTTTCAAAAGAATCGTTCCTTTACTAATCAAAGCCCCTTGTCACCTTTCTAGTAGCGGCTTTGCTTCGTAAAAGGAACGATTGTTTTGAAACGCGTCAGCACGTACGCCGTATGTATTCACTTATAGTACACAATAACATATTTGTATTCTAATTTTTGTCATAAGGCCCATTTAAATCACTTATTAAGTTGTGATTTAAATTTAACTCCTTAAATAAAGTTTGTAATCTATATAAGCTTCTAATAACATCTAATAAGGGTATTCTAATTACTAATCATACAGTATTTTATTATTAACTACATTAACCCTAGAGGACTCGCGCTAATACCCGTTACACCAGAGCTCGCGCGGGGTAAATTTTTACTCCAACTAGTTTTCAGGTAAATATGAGTAAAATAATTGGTGTTACAATTTAAAAAAATATTTAAACCTATGTTGTTATAATATAAAAGGTATGAACACTCATGCAACATAATTTCCCTTTTTATACGTCATAATACCCTCCACAATACTTTTACTAAATGGTCTTTACAAACACTTTTCCCACAATTTGCCCAGATTTTTGGTTCTTAGGACAAAAAATTACACCTGAAATTAAAATATGGTTTGTAATATTGCCAAATATAAAGCTATAGCATATATTGTATGTAAACGTTTTTTTTACGTTTACAATAATCATGAAAACAAAATATTTTATAAACAAGAATAGTTTACAAATACAATATATATCAAAAGATAACACTTGCCAGAAAAAATAGAATCTGTGTCTTGACATTGTATACGTTACTATATGCAAACCAGTTCTGTCTGTTGTCCAAATATCTGTAGAATTTTTGTACGAAGACATCATTGCTCCACAAATGTACAAAACCCCTTTAATTTCTTCAAAAGAAGTATCATTTGCGTCTCTCTCCCTTGAAAAATTACCCTTTCTTGTCTGTATATATTTATTTATGTAAGACACTATGAAATGAATCAAGTCATTATAAAAGAACTAATTCCATGCTTTCAGGAGTGTATTCGAATTTTTTCTTCTTCCTTAACGGCTGGCAAATGAGTTATAAAATTACGGGAAGGAGTTATTAGATTTTGGTGGGCCGCTTTACGACCCCATTTTGTCGGTAGCACAATCACTATACATGTTTCCTTAATTCTAGATTTTCCGTAGTAACAAGTAACGAGTTCGCTATAAGGCAAATCATCTTTGTCGAAGGTGTACTCATTGAAGTTCAGTTCTAAGTGACAGTTTTTAGCTTAGTTTTCCTTTAAACTACTATTCATGCTATTTATGTTACCAGAGTTACCTGGATTTTCCATTCCGAAGTCCAAAACTCGGTCATCGTGTTTATAAACAACACTAACCTGATCAACATCACTGTAGGCACTTTATTCATTCTCAGAGTAATTAACACTTCCCTCAACATTATCTCTTTCTTCTTGAAGATCCTCCATTTACTTTATTTTCCGTCTTTTGTAACAAGCGATTTATAAAATTTATGTCGTCTTTTATCACTATGACAAAATATGAACGTAGATAATTTAAAATAGATTAATAGGTTTATAAATTCTAACGAACTTCAGTTATAAAATCTTCACAAAATACGAAAAATAATAAAATTCACTCATAACAATCTTGCAAAATAATAAATAAAACTTAATTTATGTGATAGAAAACTTGCAAAACACAATTTTAAATATTCTTCACTTATAAAAACCTCACAAAACACAAATTTTCTATTGAGTTCATTTATAAAACCCTCACAAAATTAATATAGAAATAGACCTCACTTATAAAAACCTCGGAAAATAAAAATATACTTCACTTATAAGAACCAAGCAAATTCCAATAGGAATAGATTTATAGGGACGATTTTTGTAACGTGAGGACGTAGTAACAATAACTTCAAAACGTTATAAGTAAACAAAAACTGTTAAACTATGTGATCTAGGTACAGAAATAAATACAGGGCGAGTCAATTTGAAAGTATCTTACGGGGTGGAAGAATTTCAGGATTTGCAACAGTTTTATAATCCTTGTTGAAAACTAACTGGGAGAATAATTACCCCGCGCGTGTCCTCTAGGATTGAGTAGTTATCTACTTAAACCTCTATCAACTACATGTTCCAATGTACCCACGTCTTTCGGCCAATCCCAATGATCACCAAATTATAATTTGATCCTTGTTTCATGTTTGGGTATTATTATTTACAGTTCGCGTTTAATAACTTTAAATTTAACCATTATTTTATGTGTTTTTATTTCAGAGGATATTATTTTGAACAACAG
>JBAIZL010000006.1:84643397-84678397 GCA_036971475.1 Prosapia bicincta | reverse complement strand
TGGTTGAAACACCATAAAGGCGCCTATGTTCAGAAGGACGTACATTTATTTAAAGGGGATTAAGGTATCAACTTCATGAGACTATAGACGTGACTTTGGAAATCTCATACAGTAAAATTTTAAATTGGCGTAGGGTTTCGTCAATTAAGAGACCATTTTTAAGGTAAACATGAAAAACAAGAGATTTTTTATGATAAAAATTAGGAGTGTAATGGAAATTGTTTGAGGAAAGTTATTAAAGTATTATGGTAAACGGTGAAAATTCAGTAAACATAATCGAATTAGGGAAATAATGGGAGAACTATTTCACTCATGTCCGGCGAATTAACATCCAAGAGCAAAGGCTCGGAGCACCTCTAGATTTGTCAAACAAAAAATATTTTGAAAATTCTAGTTTTTTTCATGAGCAAAAAAAGCAGTGATTTTTAGGACTACTTAGCTACTTTTCATTTCGCATTAAAACTTTACAATTCATAATAGATTTTTTATATATATTACACCAGTATTCAATATATCTATGACATTACAGGAGTAAAGTAAACTTTTTGTATTCAGTACAAACTGTACTAAGAGATTAACACTTCAAAAGGTCATTATTAATTACTTCAGTTTTGATTATTCCAATTATTGAAAGATCAGTATTGTTAATAAGTTAGTATTACGACTAATTAAAATCATAATTTCTACATTCTATTATAATGAATTCAAATGAAAAAGGCTGTTGTTTAATTTAATAAGGTTAATTAAATTTATTTAGCAACCTACAGAAGCTCTAATTGTAATAAGTAAGGGATTTAAACTAGTCACTAGTCATGGCTAAACCAGGCTAAAACGATCTTCTTACAGCACTCGAGCCTTGACATCTTTCAAGAACCCAGGTTCCCGGTCAAACCACCCTACTTTGTGAATATAAACTTGAATCTCCTCAAACCCTGCTCCAAGAAAGAGCCTCAAGAAACAATCAAGAGGAAAGGAATGGAAACTATTGCCAAGATTTTAAAACCACACTTGGTCGCTGCTTACACTGACGACTCTAAGAATTCTGACTGCGATAGAGGTGGATCCGGAATATTTATAACCTAACCTGATGGCTCAACTTCCAGACACAAAATTGCAGCAGGCAAAATCGCCTCCAACTTCACAAGCGAACACATCGCAATCAGGACGCTCTGAGTATTTACCTCACTTGGACAACACTCAACCCCTCTGATGGCATATTAATCGTCACGGACTGCAGATACGCTCTTCAGGCCCTCCAAAAAGAAAAAAAATACAAACCTCGCCCAAAAGATCAATACCCTCCTGTCCTTAATTGAGGAAAAAAGAAGCTTCGTACGCTTCAATGTGCCGGGGCACACGTCGACGTCAAAGGGAACGAAGAGGCCGATTCTCTGGCCAAGGAAGCGAGGACCATCGAACCATCCCCCGTGACTACAACATCTTCCGACGTCAATGCCGTTGCAAAACAGAAGCTCTGCCATAACAACCGAAGAAAATCATCACTTTCCGAGCTTAACTTCGACAGGGAAATAACAAAAACAATTGCCAGACTGAGGACAATGCACCTCAAAGACATGAAAATCTTGCCTGATGGATCAAGAACATACCCTGAATGTAGGCACTGCCCAGTGATACAGCTTAACCTGATCACCTCTTCAACAGTGCCCGTCCATCATTGCAGCACTATTTAAAATTGACTTAAACTGTTCTAGGGAGACCCTGTATACGGACAAAGCTGCAGATTTGGCCAGTGCAGTGCTTTACGCCTTTGGACCCGTATAACTGTGCTCTTTCTACCTTTCTCTGAACACTTTTTTCAGTTTTTTTTGTATTGTTTTTATTGCACTTGTAATACGACGACATCAACAACTACAAGGGCTTTAAAAGTTTACATTCATTACAAAATTTCAGACACCAACTCACATACTAACTTACAGATACTAATGAATTATAGAAACATACAAATGAATTATTATAAAAGATAAAAGAATATATTATTAATAATTCAAAATTGTGTATGTGATTATTAATAAATATAGTACTTTGTAAAAATTATATTGTACAAATTATTGGCGCATGTTCGTATTCCTAACTAATTACTTA
Organism: Prosapia bicincta; assembly: GCA_036971475.1. Taxonomy (NCBI): domain Eukaryota; kingdom Metazoa; phylum Arthropoda; class Insecta; order Hemiptera; family Cercopidae; genus Prosapia; species Prosapia bicincta. The sequence continues at coordinate 84,676,294 of JBAIZL010000006.1, read as the reverse complement.
TAAAGGATATTTTGTATATAATGAACTATATACATATATTAATGTGTGTGTGGGGGGGTGCCTGTGTATGTGTACATATATATTTCCGTAAATACGCCAGAAGCGCCCGCACCAAATTCCTGTCGATAACCCTGCAGGCCAAATCGGCCTGTCCCGAGTACATACCCCAAAACGGTAAACATACATTCCGGAGGGTGAGTGGGAGTTTGATGTTGTTTTGAAGCAATATATCTTGAAATACTTAGCATTGCTTATCGGAAGTGGTTCCGGCCCCGTTATTTCGGATAAGAGGGGTTTTAATATATATTTGTAATATATTATTTTGAAAAGCGTTTATAAGTTGGAACGATAAAAAATCTCCATAACTTGAGTCTAAATTACATTAAGTAATAGAGTATTGGTTTATAATAATAAAATTTCGTAGTTTATTTACTTTGGTTTTATCAGAACCATTAGCAACATTGGGATCAGATTTAGATATTAAATATCCAAGTCAACATAATTTGCCGACTCCTTTAGTCTACCTCTCTTAACTACTATAAAGCATCAGCACTAATACATGACCAGCATTCAGACATACTCTTTAACACATTGATGGTCCGAGAGACGGGGTCTCAATAAATATGCAGGAGATCTAACCCGGACTACGTCAAGAGTAACTCCGGCAATACGAGTGGACGTGACGTGAATGTTGTAGAATATCTGCAAAGCGAGTCACTCCGTATTAAAATTGATCCTTTCTGAAACCGTTACACCTTCATAGTCGTTAATTTATTACAATAAAAGAAAGATATCAGTAATTAAATAAATGGCATTTAGCGCTGAATTGAGAAAGGAATGAGTAAAATTAATGCATTACTGGTATCGTCATTTATTCTGTATCTACTTAATAGGTAAAATGGAGTTTGGAGATGGACAACGTACAAGTGTTTGCGAAAACATCGGAAGTAGAACTACTTAGATAAACAGAAATGATGAAGTTTTATTTACTCAGATCAATTTTTTTCGTTGTACATCAGAGAAAATAAAACTAACCCTTGTCATATCGCTTAAAGGGTATAACGCGATATTCAGAATTCGATTTTTGCCAGAAGAAAACCAATGACGTCCAATAACCCAAAATTGCTCTAGTCAATGTTCAATCAAGATATGTTCGGAATGAACAGCAACCGAAAAGTAACACGATCAATGTAGCCAGCAAGTTATATCGGAAAGTTGAAGCCTTATTTCAACTCCTATTAGCTAACACTCTCCTGCTATATATATATATATATATATATATATATATATATATATATATATATATATTGTACAAATTTGTAATCGCTAATAAAAATGTATTTTTATTCATAAAATCAACGAAAAATAAATGTTTTTCAACCTGTAGTGGACGACAATTGATGCTAACACAGCATTTTTCAAATATTTATTAAATAATTAAATTGAATATTTCAATATTCAATATGAAAATTCAATTATAAAATAATTAAATACAAAATTTCGGAGGTGTATGTCGTATTTGAACTGTGTATCTTCATGTTCGAAATCTAGCGCTATTGGCACTGAACTCACTTTCCCATAGCTAGAAGTGAATTTCTCAAAGAGTATATGCATTTTTCTTTTGCTCTCCTCCAGAAATATTGTCTTCAAAACCGGCATTGTACAACCTTGAATTATTGCCATGGTTACCACACGATGTCATAAATAATGCTTTAGGTTTAAAAATGAATGAAAAGAATAATATAAACAAACAGGATTAACGGTATCGATCCTTGCTTCGCAAACGGGCAATGCGAAACCAAAGCGAAATGAAACTTCAGCACAATGCAAGCAACAAAAAGAAAGAACGCGTATGAATAGTAACAAACAGAATTAATAGTCCAACACCATACATAGAGAGGAAAATGGAAAATTTCAAAGAATTTCGAATTCTATTTTGCACTTAATATTGTTATTCTGACATATGTATATACATGTTTATATGAGTTGTAGTTATTAAATATAAAGATAAAATATAATTATAATTTATAACTGTAAATATAAAATATATCTTTGTTGACTTTAATAGGAATTTATATTCGGCATTTAGGCCAAAGTGCTTAGATTTGTAAAAACTTTAAATAAATAAAACGAATATTGTAAAATAGGACAAAATAAATGAAAGTAGGGTAGGCTAGGGAGGGTTTTAATAATTTAAAATTTAAAAATATGTTAAACTCGAAGCAGCCTTTGATAAGGTATCACGCATATCTATTATTTCGCAGTGTATGGAAATCGGTTTAAAAGGGAGGATATTGAAATACATTGTAGACTTCCTTAAGGATAGGAAAATTAAAACTAAGATCAATGATACATACTCTGAAGAAGAATGTACTCTAAACGGAATACCAAAGGGGTCAGTCATTAGTCCTACTCTTTTTAACATAATGATGCAAAATTTAGGGAATATAGACCTTCCAGGCATCGGCATGGCTATTTTTGCAGATGATGTCACTATCTGGGCCACTGATAAAGACCCAACTGCTTCTACTCACCAACTGGAAAAGGCACTTAACAAAATCTCTGAGTGGTCTGAAAAATGGGGACTAACCATTTCAATGTCAAAAACTGAAGTATGCTTCTTCTCCAGGCGATACTTGCACACAAACTATAAACCAGTTATAAACTTAAATGGAAACGTACTGCGGCATAACCCAAATCCTGTACTTCTGGGTATTAAACTGGATCCAAAACTACTGTTTAAAGAACATGTCCATTTCATAGCGGACAATTGTGCAAATAGAACAAAAGCGTTGAAAGTTATAGCCAGCAGGGCATGGGGAGCAGATACATATATATTAAGGAATTTTTATTTGTCCTTTGTAAGATCAAAAATCATGTATTGTTGTGAAGTTTGGGGTGGAACAGCTGAAACTCATATTCGAAAATTACAAATATTACAGAACTCATCTCTGAGGATTTGTTTGGGTTGTCCAAAAACCACAAGTATACAGTCTATGGAAATTGAACTGTCAGTCATGCCCTTTGACTTATATATAAAAAACAGAATGTGGAAGAAACATTTTCAGATGAAGGCAATTTCACTTAACACTCTTTCTAACATTGCATTGGTAACTAACATCCGACAGTCACTGTTCTACCATCATAACAAACCCTGCGAATCATTAAACACAATGGAATCAGGAAAAATTCCAGTTGTTTTGGAACAACAACCCTGGCTTCGAATCCCAATAAAAACCCATCTTGAAATTCCTGGTTCACTCACAAAAGAAGATTCACCTCACCTACTAAAATCTGTCGCTATGGAATTGATAAACACCACATATAACAACTTTGTAAAAATCTACACAGATGGTTCCGTTGATAAAGAGAACCATAGGGGAGGTGCAGCTTTTCATTGTCCAGAATTAAACGAGGATTACTATGTGCCCTGCGATTCCTCTTCAAGTATGAATGCTGAATTGATGGCCTTAAATGCTGCTTTGGTTTTTAGCAATACTATGGATGCACAGAACATCTGCATTCTCACCGATTCCAGGTCGGCCCTTCAAGCCCTTCAAGTACAGCACACTACAGACTACCATTTTCGAACATCTGAAATAACTAAATTGTTAAAAAACTTAGAACAGAAAAATATTGTATTTCAATGGATCCCCAGTCATTGTGGTGTTCCTGGGAATGAGGAAGCTGACAGATCTGCCAAGGCGTCTTGCAACTTGTTTCCATCTCCTGAAAGTTGTTACTCCTTAACTAATTGCAAAGAGGCAGTTGATAAAGAATCTCACATCTGTTGGAGAAAGAAATGGAGAGAATGCAATACTGGGCGCGAATATTATTCATTACAAAAACAACCTAATGATCCAAAGATCTTCAAGTCATTATCACGTTCAGTGGCATCTTTTGCGGCACGAGCTCGTATGGGACACATTGTCACCAATACATATTTGAAAAGGTTTCATATTACTAACGACTCTATCTGTGGAGTGTGCAAGCAAGAAGAGGAAACATTAGAGCACATACTTTTGAAGTGTCCTGTAACAGCAGCAACAAGGAGTCCCTTGATAAAGCAACTAGGACGGGAATGTACCCTGGACAGAATCTTGAAAGAAAGTTGTTTCTGGCCATTGGCAGAGTGTGTGTATAGGAGACATCGAGCCATCGAGGCCAACCTTGGAAGCTCGTAATAAGAAGTAAGAAGTAAGTAAAAATATGTTAAAAAACAGAATTAACCCAACATTCATAACCTAAACTTAAAGCTGTATTTAAAAATATAAAGCTATATTTGGATGTATACAGTAACGAGAACCAAACTCTTTATAAAATCTTTCAACTAAATCAAGAAGACTTGCTAAAATAAGACAAGGTATTAAATAAATTTGGAAAAATATCAACAAAATTAATTGTTTTAATAAAATTAAAAATTCAAAGCAAAATATCATTGTTTTGATAGTAAAAGCCATTTTAAAGTAAAAAGGTTCTAATAAAAGTCAAAATAAAATAATTATTCAAAATAAAAGCAAAGTGTAGTCGAGATAAAATAAGTAAAGAGACAACAAGATATTTACCAACGACTACTGGATGTGAGGACGTCATTAAAAGATAAGATCCCGAAAGAATGAAGGCATCGGTATAGGCTTATATAAATAAGAAAACTCATTTAAAGCACACTTTATTTCGATACATATTATTTCTAATTTAAAATTCTGTAAAAAGAAATAGAATAGAAATAGGATAGAAATACAATAGAAATACAATACAAATATAATATAAATAGGATAGAAATGGAATAGAAATACAATAGAAATGCAATAGAAATAGGATAGAAATAGAATAGAAATGGAATAGAAATAGAATAGAAATAGGATAGAAATAGAGTAGAAATAGAATAGAAATAGAATAGAAACAGAATCGAAATAGAATAGAAACAGGATGGAAACAGAATAGACACAGATTAGAAATAGAATAAAAATAGGATAGAAATAGAATAGAAATAGAATAGAAATAGAATAGAAATAGAATAGAAATAGAATAGAAATAGAATAGAAATAGAATAGAAATAGAATAGAAATAGAATAGAAATAGAATAGAAATAGAATAGAAATAGAATAGAAATAGAATAGAAATAGAATAGAAATAGAATAGAAATAGAATAGAAATAGAATAGAAATAGAATAGAAATAGAATAGAAATAGAATAGAAATATAATAGAAATAGAATAGAATTGAAAAGATATAGATAAGTAAACCACTCTTAGACTAGCTAAATTAAAATTTAATTTTCAAAATGGACTCTCTACTAACAGTTCGCCTGAAATGGAGAGAAATTATATAATTGTGTCAAATATCTTCAATATGGGTTTATTTCCTAAGGAAATAATAAAAATTCTTTATTGGTTGTATTAGGAAAGTATTGATTTTAATTGTGTTTACGTAAACGTGTTTTAAAATGTGTAACCAAATGCTAATATTTCTATAGCGTTCACCACACTTTTAGGTAAATGTTTGCCAAGTTTACATATTTTTGTTTTTAATTTAAACACCACATTATAAATGTAAATTTAATTTGTTTAATTGAAATATAAAGGGTGTAATTTAAGGCTTAGGTTAAATGGAACAAAAAGCCTAAACTAAATTTAAGGTGAATAACCTAATATTATTAATGTTGTAATAGTATGGTAAAATAAATAACAATTACAATATAATTAGATATAAATGTGTTTGGGGGGGGGGGGGTATGTTAAAATTTAAAAATATAGTTTGTTCCAAGATTTAAATAATTTGCTGTTTTGACACAAAATGAAATTAGTTGATTAAATAATTACACAAGCCTTAGACCATAAATAAAATATAATTTGCTATGTATCAATAACAAGCGTTTGATTAAGTAGGATTATTGTAGAAAGAGTTTTGGTCATGTTGTAAACAAGATCATAACTGTAAAACCAGAGGAATAAATAATTACATAATATAATAAATAATAAACTGTTTTTGATTAGCTTTGAATTTTGTTTCATTTAAAGTAATTTTCACTAGGTGTCCAATTGTAGTCTTTAAGGCAGAAGTGTCTCTCAAACAATCGGTAACCCTAATAAAAGCCTAAAAAGGCCTATAAGTGAGTAATTGGTTTTTGGTATAAACTCAGGAGATGGTTCTCCTGAGACGTCTATACTTTGAGCTACACTTATCGGTTCAGAGTTCAAATTCAAGGGATAAACCCTCAATATTCTCCAGACATGGATTGGTTTAACAAATTAAAGGAAGAGAAGGAAGGAGATGAGTTGGCCGGAGGTATGAGAGTAGAAAAGGGTTGAGGGTAAGCAGGAAATAGGTTGCAGAGTGGAGAATTGCTAGGACTTGCGGTTTGTATTTATAAAGCAGAAAGTGAAACCCTACAATATTTTGCTGCGTCATACTGTGGAACGGTTTGACTGAGAGAAGGGGAGATTTAAATGTCAAATCTCCTTCTATATCTCCTTCCGTATAAGGAATAAACGTTACATAGAATAAATACTAAACTATGGTATTTTAGTTTTATGGTGAAATATGGTAATTTTGTCTCCACTGGTAGAAAGTTTAGGAAGATATTTTGTTAAGAAAATAACACGATATATAATCAAGGAGCAAAGATATATTTTGTTCCTTAAACATGTTAATAAGTTACACTTGTTTGTGGATAAATTACACTAAACGCGTCTGCGAATAAATCAGTAAGCAGGTTTTTTTTGCCAAGTTAATACAAACAAGTGTAATTTCTATAAAAACCTCAAGATGTACAATACAAAAACTGCAAATTTAATTAAAGCTAAAATGGGAAAGCCATGTAGAAGGATTTGTCCTGTGTTATTGGCGGAGCTAGGTTTATCCAGACGTAGATAACACGCCGGGTTCCAAGTTTTTAATTAGATTTATTTTGACACTGACTAGAGATAAAATTCATGAAAAGCGGCCTTCAAAACTTTATTTATGATATTGTCTTATTTTGTAACTGGAATAAGTTGTGAAAACATAATAACTAATAAGAAAAAATCAATACGGTCCTAAATGGTTAATAATATGCCAGCCTAATAATACAAAATGATGAATAATACCGAAAGACCGACTTGATGGTGTTTTAGAAATTACATGTATGTGTTCATACAAAAGTGAATATTTAGGCTTATGCCCCGTTAATAAAATTATTACTAAAATTTAAACATAGCTTCAATTCGATAAAACTGACATATATGTAAGTCATGTTTGTTGTTTTATTACAGGCGTTTTTATATTGTTATGTTGTCATATTATAAAAAAAAAATGAAAAATACAAGAGATCTCATTTCTTAACGGTGAAACTCTGTTACTTTATAAGTTTATGATCTAACTCTAATAACTACAGTTTCATACAAGAACGAACTCCAGTCCAAAAAAGCTTTCTTCAACATATACCGGATATTCTGACCGTCATTTGATTATTAATTTTTAAATATAGGACATATATTCCAAAACGCGTCATAATATATGTAATGACGTCACAAAACAGTTAAGGTTGGCTTTAATTTTTTTTGCACTTTAAAAACAGACTTTAACAACTTTAGAACGTCAAAGACTTTAACGCTCTACATACTTGAAAGTATATAGAAATCTTGGAATACATTTTACCACGTACAGAGCATTCTATCTCCGTCGTGTATATCTGTAGCTTGTCAAGTGGCGAAATAATAAATGTGACAAAACTTTGCTGCGTCTGTTTCACATTATTTAGAAGTTGTGTTCAGTATTGGAAACAATTCCTACTAAGATAATTGCAATTCAAAACGATAATATAGAGAATGTGCTATAGTCCACTGCTCATAATTGCGTGTTCGGAAGATCCATTCGAAAGACGCAATGGAGTGACGGTTTCAGAGAGCTAATTAATCAGTTTCTTAAACGATGCCTCTATAAAGTCAGAATTCAACAAAATTTAATTACATTTATTTCCATATTTTTATCATTGCATCGTTTCATATAAACTATTTTAAAACCATTAGGTCTTTCCTAACAACAAACTACATATTTGTTAAACACTAATTGAGAATTTATTTACCATTGTTATCTAAACTGATGGAAATTTGAATTGGGTAAGTTGTTGCATGTAAAGTCCACAAATCCCCTCGTATGTAAAAGCGAGAAAGATTTGCAACACCTGTGTGAAGGAGCGACCCTAGTGGATCGGATACAAATTAAAATACCCCACCTACTAGCTTTGCCTGACAGCTTGTGGTGGGCCTTTGTCACCGAAACCCGTACACAACCTGTAGAGGTAAGACAACCATAAAACACCAAGTTATATACTTCAGGCATGTTGAAAGGGATGAATATTTAATCGAAACGCCGCCACTGCCCCAAGATATGCTTTCTTGTATTTCATCTGACAGTTACGTTGAACTCACTCTTATCTTGCCTGTAAGCTTGCATATTGCGTGAACATGAAAAGTATTCTAGTTTCTCTCTAGGATTTTTAACATTGTTTATTTGTGTTGAGTTTAACTTAGAAGCAGTTTCAAACATGGTGTAAAATCTGATTAGTTGTTAAACAAATGTCTAAATTACTGTTGTTAATTACTTGTTTATTTGTTCTTTTCCTCGTAAAGGCCAAATAATTGTTCACTTAAAATTTTATATTAGGTTTTCCTTTTAAATTATTTTTCTTTCTTTTAATTGTACAAAAGTATTGTTGTAAAAATTAATTTATAATTTACTGCATTGTACACGCTGTTAAGGTTCCTAAATATATAGGTGAAATCTCTTTCTCCTCAAGTTATCATTGGTCTCTTGGTTATATAATAAATGTAAAGGACCATCTAATCCCAGATCAGCGCTGCCACTAAATCTCTGCTTCTTCTGTTATAAAGTATATTCTAAAAATAAGTTTAATATTTTATTGAACATATACTTAATTACATGAGTCCCTTGGCGATTTCAAATTCTTTTAATATTTCCCCTCCTATTTGTATCAGTACTTCATAGTACTTGTTCTTTGACAGCATCTTTTAATATTTTCCCTCCTATTTGTATCAGTACTTCATAGTACTTGTCCTTTGACAGCATCTTTTAATATTTCCCCTCCTATTTGTATCAGTACTTCATAGTACTTGTCCTTTGACAGCATCTTTTAATATTTCCCCTCCTATTTGTATCAGTACTTCATAGTACTTGTCCTTTGACAGCATCTTTTAATACTTCCCCTCCTATTTGTATTAGTACTTCATAGTACTTGTCCTTTGACAGCATCTTTTAATATTTCCCCTCCTATTTGTATCAGTACTTCATAGTACTTGTCCTTTGACAGCATCTTTTAATATTTCCCCTCCTATTTGTATCAGTACTTCATAGTACTTGTCCTTTGACAGCATCTTTTAATATTTCCCCTCCTATTTGTATCAGTACTTCATAGTACTTGTCCTTTGACAGCATCTTTTAATATTTCCCCTCCTATTTGTATCAGTACTTCATAGTACTTGTCCTTTGACAGCATCTTTTAATATTTCCCCTCCTATTTGTATCAGTACTTCATAGTACTTGTCCTTTGACAGCATGTTTTAATATTTCCACTCCTATTTGTATCAGTACTTCATAGTAATTGTCCTTTGACAGCATCTTTTAATATTTCCCCTCCTATTTGTATCAGTACTTCATAGTACTTGTCCTTTGACAGCATCTTTTAATATTTCCCCTCCTATTTGTATCAGTACTTCATAGTACTTGTCCTTTGACAGCATCTTTTAATATTTCCCCTCCTATTTGTATCAGTACTTCATAGTACTTGTCCTTTGACAGCATCTTTTAATATTTCCCCTCCTATTTGTATCAGTACTTCATAGTACTTGTCCTTTGACAGCATCTTTTAATATTTCCCCTCCTATTTGTATCAGTACTTCATAGTACTTGTACTTTGACAGCATCTTTTAATATTTCCCCTCCTATTTGTATCAGTACTTCATAGTACTTGTCCTTTGACAGCATCTTTTAATATTTCCCCTCCTATTTGTATCAGTACTTCATAGTACTTGTCCTTTGACAGCATCTTTTAATATTTCCCCTCCTATTTGTATCAGTACTTCATAGTACTTGTCCTTTGACAGCATCTTTTAATATTTCCACTCCTATTTGTATCAGTACTTCATAGTACTTGTCCTTTGACAGCATCTTTTAATATTTCCCCTCCTATTTGTATCAGTACTTCATAGTACTTGTCCTTTGACAGCATCTTTTAATATTTCCCCTCCTATTTGTATCAGTACTTCATAGTACTTGTCCTTTGACAGCATCTTTTAATATTTCCCCTCCTATTTGTATCATTACTTCATAGTACTTGTCCTTTGACAGCATCTTTTAATATTTCCCCTCCTATTTGTATCAGTACTTCATAGTACTTGTTCTTTGACAGCATCTTTTAATATTTCCCCTCCTATTTGTATCAGTACTTCATAGTACTTGTTCTTTGACAGCATCTTTTAATATTTCCCCTCCTATTTGTATCAGTACTTCATAGTACTTGTCCTTTGACAGCATCTTTTAATATTTCCCCTCCTATTTGTATCAGTACTTCATAGTACTTGTTCTTTGACAGCATCTTTTAATATTTCCCCTCCTATTTGTATCAGTACTTCATAGTACTTGTTCTTTGACAGCATTTCTTAGTATTTCTTAGTATTTAGCTTCAGGCTAAATTTAAAGAATATCTGGTGTTTAAATTTTCAGTTGGATTCTCTTCATAATTATTTCTTTTTCTTGATATCTATAATCACTCTGTAAACATCACCAAAATATTCTATGATTTCGATTCAACAGTAGTGAGTATGATATTATAGCAAATATAAACTCCTATAACAACAGTTGTTTAAACCCTTGTCGGTGAGAATAATTCGTAACCCAGCTTTCATAATGTTCCTGGATGGCAAAAACTTACTTTATGGTATCAACGCTAAACAAAAAAAAACTAAGACTAGTTTATTTGTTTATTTTACAAGCAAAAAAAAAACAATTTTAAAACAAGCTCGAAGGAAGCACACATAAAAACAAACCAATTAAATAGTTAGAATTTGAAAACTAAAATGAAAATATAAATTAAATATAGTAGGCTTAAAGTTATTATAACAAGAAATAACTTTTTGTAGGAAAAAAGGTTTAAAATATAAAAGTGCATTAAGCAGAAGGGGAGAATTAAAGAGTAAAATATCAATATCCCAGTGTAGGGACTCTTATTCACCCGCTAAGTACTTGCAGACCATAATATCTGTCATCTTATTCGGGATACCATGATTAGGCACATATAGATATTTAATTTATCATAGTACACACACACACACACACACACACACACACACACACACACACACACACACATACACACACACACACAGATACAGTCACTCACTCACTCTCTCTCTCTCTCTCTCTCACAAACACACACACATACACACACACACACACACACACACACACACACACTATACTACATCGACATAAATAATTATGATTATCCACTATGAATAATATCCATGGTGGAAACTTGTGGGTTTACCATAGGAGTGTTTTTGAAATGAACACCATAAAGACCTAAAGCATATAGATAGAATTAGTAACCCTCAGGTGTTAAGGAGTTTTTTCTATAGTATAATTGTATATCTTAGAATTTTCATTACGTATACCGTGAAACTAGGAAAAAGATACATCAGTTCATCAATAGATTTTAATGTTTATAATATAGAGATTATTAGTTGATAAGAAAAAATATATCCTTTCTCCACACACACACACACACACACACACACACACACACACACACACACACACACACACACACACACACACACACACACACACACACACACACACACACACACACACACACACACACACACACACACACACACACACACACACACACACACACACACACACACACACACACACACACACACACACACACACACACACACACACACACACACACACACACACACACACACACACACACACACACACACACACACACACACACACACACACACACACACACACACACACACACACACACACACACACACACACACACACACACACACACACACACACACACACACACACACACACACACACACACACACACACACACACACACACACACACACACACACACACACACACACACACACACACACACACACACACACACACACATATATATATATATATATATATACATATATATTACATATGGTGATATGTTTTCTTGTAATATAGTTAATAAATTTAAAATATTTCAAAAACAAGAATACTTTTAATGAATATATTTATTCTTATTAATAAATATAATATAATATAATATAATAACAAGAAATATATTCATTAAAAGTATTCTTGTTTTTGAAATATTTTTAATTTATTAATTATATATATATATATATATATATAAATATCGTAATATGTTTTCTTGTGTATTAATAAAGAACAAAAATCTAAATACAAATACAAGAATTATAATTGAATTTACAATTCAAAGCTTTTCGTTGGCTAACAGTACCAACATCATCAGGAATATGATTATATAGATTACATAATATACCTATGAATAATGAAAACAAGATAAGAGAGAAAAACATTATCTATCAAATTGCAATTGGGAATGGCTATAAAACGAAAACTGTTGATAAACTTTATTATAATATTATAAAGAAACAAAATAATAATCTTATTTAGAAAAATAATGATGAAAATGTCATATGGACTTCATTCACATTTTTTGGTAATGAAGTAAAAAATATCACAAAATTGTTTAAAGGTAGCAACATAAAATTCGCTTATAATACTAATAATTAATTAATAAATATAATGAATAATAATAATAATATTATTAATATGCATGAAAAAAAACGGTGTATATAAATTAGAATGTGATCATTGTAATAAAGTTTATATAGGACAAACTAAGAAAAAACTTAAAGATAGATATAAAGAACATTTTAATGCATATAAAAAGCCAGAAATTTATAAATCAAATTTTGCTAGTCATTGTATTAATAATAATCACTTATTTCCTAATATAGATAATATGATACTTATAAAAGAAAATAACAAAGGCCTGAGAATGAATATTTATGAAGCTTTAGAAATACATAAATATAATACTAATAATGAGTTGATAAATGAACAAATTCAAGTAAAATCTAAATTTGATAATATATTCAGTGTTTGTAATGTTAGGGCAGCAAAATAAAAAAATAATAAAAAAAAAATAATAAAAAAAAATTTTAACAACATTTTAATTGATTTGGCATAACTATTTATTTGATCTAATTTGCACATATGTTAATTTTAATTGTTTAATATTCTTGATGATGTTGGTACTGTTAGGCAAAGAAAAGCTTTGAATTGTAAATTCAATTTTAATTCTTGTATTTGTATTTAGACTTTTGTTCTTTATATATATATATATATATATATATATATATATATATATATATATATATATATGTATAAAAATGTAAAATCACTTTCAGTTGTTACTATTTGAAATTTAATAAATTTTTAAAATTTCTTTTGCGAATATATTCGTCCATCACTATAACGGAGAGTAATTGTATTATGAATAAGAATTGAATTGTATTAGGTGTATAAATCTCCATGTTACGGGATGTAGGCAAGGGTTATACAGCGCCAGCGCAACGTCACACTTTTGTAGTTTCGGTGTTGTAGCAAATTTATACCAGTTACAGCCTTTTATAGGCACTGGAAGTAGGGGAAATGTATATGTAGAATGCCTTCATTACCGCACCTTGAAAGAGCACACACTAAAAAAAAATCATGGTAAATATAAAGTAAATTTACAAACGCATTTCTTTATAGATTATTTTCCCTGTTGTCATTTAGAGTTTGTAAAGTAAACATACTACAAACGATTAATAGTTTTCTAAATAGTCTATTTGTGGATAAATAAATATGGAACTATAAATAGATGGTATTTTTCTAACCAGCTATTTTGAGAAATTAAAAATGTCCTTACGAAATTCAAACGGAGATACGGCCTTTCAGAAGGACCTCTTGCGGCTAATTGTCCAATTATTGAGTGAACATTTAATGAACTCATTGCAGGGGTGACGTCAAAGCCTTTGTAGTCACATGACCTGAACATGGCGCTGTCTGTTGGCAAAACGTGGAACGTAAAGTACTTCCGTTGGAATTGTTATTGCTGAATTAAAGATAAAACCACAGAGATTTGCGGAAGGTATTTATTGGATTAGTTTTACATTCCATCTGAACTAAAATGTTTTTTAATATAAGTCGTTTAATTACAATTAGTTTTTTTGAAATTTACTGAATTTATTTACTTCATTATTTTACTCATATAAAATATGTTTCCCTGCCTAATTTGAAGTGTAATAGTGGTGAAGCTTGTTTAACGATCGGTATTATTACAGGGGAAACTCAAACCTTAAATACCTATAATATTGTGGAACTTTATTTATAATAGGTCTAATTATAAATATTATTATTTATTATATAAAACACAGTATTATTTATCTATATATTATAAAAATATTAGCTCTAGGTGAATTTACTAACTAATAAGTTATAAAAGTTAAAACTATCATAAATATTAGACCTATTATTAATTAATTTATCATTATAAGGATTAATAATTTAAGCTATATATGTAAAACTTTATCATAAATTTTATATCTTGTAAAAATAAAATATTCTCTGTACTTTCCGAAACATTTAAAATATTTTGCCCAAAACTTTTAAATATTTTTTTAAACACATATTTTTCCGAATGTCTTACATTTATAGTTACAACTCAAAGTTTTAGGTATGTATCATTAGTTACATAATAAAACGTTCTGATATAATAATAAAAAAATGCATTATCGAAACAATAACTAATTTATGAATAAAATAATAAATATACTATGACTCACAATTATGAGTCATACTGTATTATCATACTCGTTTCAATCAAAATAAGTCAGCATCTTCAGTGATGCTAAACAATTTAAACCTGATTGAAAAAAAACCAAGCATAATCTATGATGTTTCAACAGTTAAAACATTATAGGTTATGTTTACTTTCTTCAAATAAATTTACATTTTTGTAGCATCACTGAATATGATGACGTATTGTCAATGGAAAGCGTATGATAATGAGGTTTTTAAAATTGTTAGTTGTAGCATATTTGTTCTTTTATAACTTTCACTCGCAAGCCAGCACGAATATTGTTTATAATAACTAATTTTATTACTGTTTTTAAGGCACAACCTAATGATTTTCTCTCTGAAAGACTCTCACGATGTGAGGTTAGGTGATAGGAGAGATTTACTATAGGTTTTCAGAAGAAAATACCTTGAAACCATTATTTACTTTAGCTATAAAATAAATCTCAGAACTTTAAAGTCAAGTAAATGATTTAGTCTACCATTTAGTAATAAATATATTACTATTATTGATTTAAGTATTGGTTTAAAATAAACAATTTGAACTTAAAGTGTACGCATTATAAAAAGAAAATACAAAATTAAACTTCTATGATTGGCAGATATTTTATATTAATCCATAAAACCATCCTCTTAAATGGTCAAGAGATACGGTTTATTGTTATCCATCCACAAGCAACAATGGTATCAGATATATTTAATTACACAAGAAATTTTCACGCGAATATAGAAAAGAAGTGTCATAAATTGAACTCACGACCTTTTGAAAGCAATGATCAGTTTTACGTTTATTTGAGTAACTTACTTGCAATAAAATTAGGACAACTAATTTATTCATTGACTTTTATCAGTAGTGAGGAACAAGTTTAAAAACAGAAACTTTTTATTAGTCGGTTTCGTCAAATATTTGGTACAAGCTAAGTACCAGATTTATGAGTTTTGCATGACAAAGGCATCGTTAGAGTGAAAATTATTTTGTTTTAGAAATACAATTTTTACAAATAGAAAAGTTTGCAAAATATAGGTTTCGTAAAAACTGACTGAGTGCAAAAAACACTCAGATTTAAAAAAAAAACAATCAAATACTTTGTCATGCCTCTATTACAATACTATTTGTTGGAACGAAAAAATGCCTTGTTTTGTCCTTATGAAAAATCCGACTTACTATATAGAGCCCCCAAGTAGATGGTCCGAGATAAACATTGCACTTAACCTGCCACATGAGGTGAGACAGAAAGATCTTTATGTTTAAAAGCGAAATATATTTTTTATGCGGGACTGAAATCTTCTTTTAAAGAAGTGTTATCTCAACGTTCACATCCGTAGATACAATATAGTATCCTACTAGGGAAACTGAAAGTTAAAGATCTTTAGTGTTGCACTTATATGAAAAGATGTGGTCTGTATATAGGGGTTTAAGAAAGAGAAAATATTTCACACTAAAATTGCGAGATATCGATAATACATGAAATTCGCGAGTGGGAGAACATCATCGTTTGCGTGAAAAGAATCAATAATAAATATATAAATAGAGACAGAGAGAAAACGAGAAAGAGAGAGAGTGAGAGACAGAGATGTCTACGTCAGAAGTCAAAAGTATTTTGTACAAATGAGAACCAGTGAATACGTAGTGACATAATACATTCTTTTATTGTGGCCTGTACAGAAAATAGGAATATAGGTGTAATGAATTATGTACAACATAACTAACTAATATATAAACTAACTGTAAACTGCAAAAATAGCATTTATCATTTAAACCTTTTACCGTTGATTTTGAATAATATAACCAGAAGAGTAAAACAAACTAATATAATTTAACGAAAGAAAATTTATTGACTATAGCTAAAGGGTAAATAACCATCTGCATTATGTTTGGACGATAATTAATTATATAAAGAGGTCTTGCCCAGGGGAAATGACTATCACATGCGGACACAGCATGAGAGGTTTGACCAATGTACCGCACACCCCTACCCCTATTCATATAGTTGGCAAGTGTCATTTATGACATATATTTATTGAGATAAATGTGTTTTTTATTTACTTTAACTTTTAAAAGAATGATATATTTATTATTCTTCATTCAGCGTCCGAAAATAATAATAATTGTTTACATGTATAAAAACTTTTATTCAAACCTATATTCATAATGGTTTTTTATGTATTACTTACTTCCGTCTCTTATAAGCTGGACAGAAAGGAGACAAAACGTTTTATGACAAACTATAGAATATTAATTTTCCGGCTTCCAAGTACAATACCTAATTCGACAAATATGTTTACCCTAATTGCGCAAAATTATTGCAGTGAATTTCCATTGATCACGTGATTACAGTTGAAAACTGTTGACATCGTTTAACTGGAACTTCAGCTTTCCCACGGGATACGCAATGCAGTTAAGTTGCTATCTAAATCAGTGGGGGAATAATAGGGTATCTCATCTATTAGGCTTACTCATGCACAAATGTTATTTTGTTGCTTTATTTATATATAATGTTGCAAATTTATTTATATTGGTTATTATTAAGTTAAATTGTAAATATATAACTTGTTTTAGAGTTAATTAGGAATAAATATTTCCAAATAATGTTAGTTTATAAATTCTTTTTATTAAAAGATTTACTTATGATAAACCTTTGGTTATAATTTAGTATTTTTTTACTATTATAGACTCTCATGTATTAGTTGATCTCGGTAGTTTTATCTCGCAAGTACACATATTTGTTAACTATAGAATACTACGCTAATGGCACGGCGCATAAGAAACTTAGTTCAATAAGACTCTTTTAACAGAAACATTTACATCCTAATTTAGTTACATTCTGGCAGGATCGTAACCTAGTTAGTCATTCATCTAAGTAATTTGACATTGCCATTTGAGTTGTAGAAAGGGTGGTCAATTTAAATGTCCAGGGATTAGGTCAATAGGACTTGTTTAGAATAAATGCAGACACAAAATAACACTCAATTTATCTGTTTTTTAATGAATATTTAACAAAACTGGTTTGTGAAATATATCTGTCGATATAAACTTTAAAAGAACAATAAAACTATTCAAATAAGAAAAAAAATATACGTATATTTGTTTCTTCTCAATATTATTATATTTTATAATATTTTTAACTCTTATTCATGTGTTTTTACTCAGTTTGACATAAATAAAACCATTAAAAGAAATCGGTCACTTTTTCAATTATTGAAATTTCAGTAAAGTTTATAAAGTGAAATAAAAATAAGCATAATATGTTATAAAATTTAAATAACGAAAACATATTATAACGTATATGATATTATAAAAACAAATAACAACACATTGAACAAGTTAAATCAAATTACATAGACTAGACTGTTTCGCTGTAATGGTTGTATTGTTTACAAGTAAATGGTATGTGGTTTTATTATTGTTTGTTCTCATTGTTACATTGCGATTTATACTAATCGTAAATTTCAAAATTGTTTATAGATGTCTTAAATTAAATTTTGATTTATCTATAGCATATTGTTTATATTTTGTATATCTTCTCCTTAGTCAAAAAAGTTTCTGCGTCATCAGAATATTTGTAATGCTAGTCGGGGTAACATAACGTTATCACTATCCCGATGAAGAATAGGTTTACCATTGTCTTTATCCTTATTAAGTCTCATACTAATGTCAGAACTCTCGTTATCTAAATTATTATCCAAAACATTCTTTTTACTATTAAACAGTCTTTTTTATATTATTTTTAAAAACACCCATTTAAAATAACAGTCAATGTAGAGCTACGAATTAAGCCTATTTTCTGTTTAATTACTTGAAATATATATCACATATCATTATTTGATTGAGTAAAAGTTTAAAAACAAATCTAGTTTGTAACTAAATGTTTTCTGTTTAACAGACGGTGGAGTAATTATTTAAAAACATCCCTTTATATTTCCGCTGTATTCGAAAATTTAAAGTATTATAGACTGTACGATTGAATTTATAAAAGCTATCACAGTAGTTGCTGTTTGGTAGAGAAAATAAATACATCAAACAAAAGTATATTACACTGAATGGAATCTAATATGGAAGGATATAAAGTGAGTGGTCAAGTGCGATTACGAAGCAGGTCAAAACGAACCCATCATCGGATTGTTATATGTCAGTACACATTTCAATCAACTTGGAATTGATTTTTTCTTATATATTGTGAATAGCTCAAAACCGTGTTATGTTCTATACATATATATTGATATTTGTATAACAATTTTATACGTGATGATAAAAAGTATAAACATAATTTTAAATCCTAGAAGTATTTAAATGTATTAGGGTTCCTTTAAATAAAACAATATGTGAGAGGAAATAAGTCATACAAAAAAGACTTGTTACAAAAAATAGTATTTTTTTTTTAAATGCTATGGGGACTTCACGTATTATGTCTTTCTTGTTAAATTGTTTAGTCTTTGAGCTCTTTAATATTTTGTAAATATTTTCCAACATCACTTTAATCATTGTCTCCACCTTATTGAATAACAATGATTAAAATATTATTTAGCAACTCTATATCACCTGCGCCTGAATTTTGGAATACAAATTCATGTGAAAACATTAAAAAGTTTCTCGTACATAAAACTTTGATCAGTCTTGACCCTAGAATGTGAGTAATGTTGAGCTTTTTTTCAAACGAAAGGTGGTTGAGTAAATATAAATTTTATTTTATATACGAAGAACGCTTGATGATTTTCATCATATAAATTTTACTTGAATCTTAGATTATGTTTAACTAAAACAAAAAAATATGTCATTCTTTTATGAAAATATACGGAATATAGGAAAAAGTGTGAATTTACGTATTTTATAACATCGTAGCTTAATTCAACATAACCAGAGGTACAAATCTTAAATAAATAATTTTCTATTCCTTTAACTTCCGCATTAGTGGTTTTATCGATACGTTTGTACTATTCAGAGAAGGTAGACACAAACTGACTGTACTTGCTCAATGTATAGGTAATATTTTGTGTGTTAATAATTATATGTGTCAACAGTTTCGGTAATTGAGTTATGGAAATCTGAAAACAGGAATCAATCATCTGCTAAAGTATAGATCGATTTAATTAACCCTATTGGAAGTGACCCGATATTTTATAAGCTATTGGTAGCTGTTGACATCAAAGAAAAATTAACTCAGTATAACTGTTTTTAAAAAGCTGTTAGAAAAATATGAACATTGAGGTAAGAATGCATACATTTCTTTTGACATCGACCGCTTCTGTGGAGTAGTTAGGAATTCGTAGGTATTGCATTATGAGACAGTGAAAAGGGAATGAATTCTACACATTCAAGCGTCGGACTAGGGGATGCATTTCAGAAGACAAGCTGAGATGATGTTAAAATTCATACTGGAAGATGTAAACTATAACAAGCTACTATTTGACAAAGTAAATTGCACGAGAACTGTGAGCAGGTTATTCCAATAAGCAAAGAGATATTCATGGTCACCCCAGTAAATTTCGATGCGGGTGTAACTAGCTTTCGATTATTCCCCGATGATAACAATTGTTTCCACATAGATGTTGTCTCTAGAGGAATTAAAACATCCTATATCGTAAAATTATATTCAGCCTCCTTCAGATGGAATTGGTTGGGAAAATTATAAAACATAATTCTTGTACAAACACATTGTACATTTTCCCAAATAAAGAAAGTAACAACACACCTTTTCCTTCACAATCATAGTTGCGTTATTGCTGAAGGTCATTCGAAACGTTATTTGCTTGAAAAGGTATAACGTTTTGGGAAACTATGATATAATAGGTTGTATTGATATAATAATTGGGATGTATTGTAGAAAATGTGTTAGAGAGAAATCTAACATATGATTAATTTTCTAATAATCGTTAAAGATTTAGAGAATATTGATATGTAATTGCGACAGGAAAATTGCGACAAAGTGTAGCGTATTTGGTAGGATGCCAGAGTGAACAAATAATAAACAAACCTTTGCAGTTTACAGTGAAAATGCAAAATATCTTTTTAATAAAATCTAAGTATAGTGTTAGAAATAAAACACCTAAACTATCTTCAAGTATTTGCTGTACTCACAAAGTTAGAATAGGCCATACATAAGTGAAGCTAAAGAAAATACGATGTTGGATAGATGAATAAATTATACCGTCAGAGATCCGAAGCCCATTAGACACAGTTCCTGTTGGTGACTTGAACAAGCAGAAAAGAGAGAGTTAGATGATTTTGTTGTGAAACTTTATCTTACGGCTTATTGTTAGCTACAGGAAGGAGATAGTTGATTCTAATCACTCATTAAATTAATTGAACAGGAGTTTTAGTACAATGTATTCGCAACGAATAATTTTATATTCATATATTATATCATGCTTAGGGCATTGCCTTATTATCTCTTGCCAATGAGTTTTGACAACTCATATACATTACCAGTTAAAAGTTGAATTTAAAATATCGAAACCTACACAGTAAAATTTCGAAGTTGAGATTATATACAAGGTTGTATAATATTAAAATGACTACTCATCAATATAACTGTCTACCTTATTAGGAGTCTATCTGCATTCCAGCTATTATAAAAGAGTTTGAAACTCATTTCACTTGAACGATGTGATAGAAATATAGGCCTAGTTAAATTTCTATGATGGGTTAAGAGGAATGAAATTAGCCATCCTTCGTGGTTGATGGTACGAGGGTAAGTCAAATATTATCCGCAATATAGGTATATTTTTTGTTTACGTTGGCAGTACTGTCCTTTTGCGTTGATGACGCATGCTTTGTTTATTCGTTGTTATGTCTATGCACGTTACAAACTGCTAGGTTAGTTTCGTTATCGCTGCCGTGCTGTTAATAATGGCCGCTCCACTTTCTATTTGCACCAAAGAAGAGCAACGTTCAGTGATCCGTTTTTTGTGGTCGGAAGGTGTATCAGGGGCCGAAATTCATCGAAGACTTTTGGTACAGTACGGGAACAATTGTTTGCCACAACGGAGTGTCTATGAATGGATTGAAAAATTCAAAAATGGTCGCACAAGTGTTACGCAAAATGAAGGAGCTGGACGACCAGTTACCGCCATAAACGAGGAAAACATTGAGCGTTCACGTGAAATGATTCTCTCAGACAGACGGATAACTGTTGGCGACGTGGCAAATCGTCTGCAAATTAGCCACGGTTCTGCCTACGAAATCATTTACAGCAGACTTGGGTTTCATAAAGTTTGTGCAAGATGGGTTCCAAAACAACTGACACAGTTGCATAAACAAACGCGCTTGGACGTGTGCAAAAAACATTTGGATCGCTATGTTAACGAACGGGATAACTTCTTAGACAGGATCGTTACTGGTGACGAAACATGGATCCATCATTACGAGCCGGAGAGTAAAAGGCAGAGTATGGAATGGAAACATCAAGAAAAAATTCAAACCCAACCGTCCGCAGGAAAACTTATGCTTACGGTTTTTTGGGACTCACAAGGTCCATTACTGGAACATTATCAGGAAAGGGGCACAACAATAAACAGTGTACGTTACAGTGAGATGCTTACTGCTAAGCTGAAGCCTGCAATTCGTAGCAAAAGCCGAGGACTGCTGTCAAAAGGCGTTGTGTTTTTGCACGACTATGCCCGTCCGCATACAGGTGCCCACACTGCAGAAACGCTTCAGAAACTCAATTTTGAAGTATTGGATCATCCTCCATATAGTCGTATAATCTAAGTAATAAGAAACGTTACTCTTACTGAATTCAGGGATCAGTTAATATTTTAACGAGGTACAGATAAAACAAAGTAACGATATGTTCAAGTATTTCCATCCTTCTAGATATAAAAAAAAAACTGGTTCTGTAAAGTTAACATCACTCTGTAAACTGTGTATCTTGAGAGCTGTTAGTTTTTTGTTAATAGCAACATGGAATTAAACTTAAAAGAGATACACAGACCAGTGCTATGGTGTTTTCTTTTTCACCAGTTGAGATTAATTAATCATCTTACATCAAGCCCTACGTGACCTGTGTTGCATAAAGCAGGAAACACGGTAGTAATTAGATTTCAAGTTGTTTATATTAAAGTAAACTAGTTAAATATTGGATGGTTTATAGGAAATGTGGATAAAAGCAATGGACAATAATGTGAAAACATTGTAAATAAAGAAGCGGATTTATAATTCAGGCTGGGCAACCAATTTTCGTTGGTTTTTTTTAATAGCCGTATAAAATAATATTTAACGTACATACATTAACCCATACGGAATACATTCTAATCAACGTTCAACTTTTTTGAAACATCAACTGCTGCGACAAAAAAGTACCGTAAAAAAAACTAGAAAACTCTTACGTAGTGCATTTTAAAACGTTGAAGACCCTGTTTCAAGGGAACAGTTATTGGAATCTTTACCTAAATTTATAAAGAGAAGAAGATAATTTATGTATTCCTTTATCAACAATTTTGGTAAATGAAGAGTAGGATTGCTATTGCTAGGATTAAGATGTGTCACAATAATCATTCGATACAGAGTTTTTTATTTCATGAAGGAAGCCTTCTTTAACGGGAAAAATAAATATATTAATTATTACCAATTATTTATTTTCGTAATACCAAAGTTATTTAATTTTAGTAATTTACAATTATTATAAGCTCCTATTTAAATCTAGCCCCTTTCCTTGACGACAGGTTTATCTAGATGCCATCGACT
Source organism: Prosapia bicincta (assembly GCA_036971475.1). Taxonomy (NCBI): domain Eukaryota; kingdom Metazoa; phylum Arthropoda; class Insecta; order Hemiptera; family Cercopidae; genus Prosapia; species Prosapia bicincta. Next base: position 84,652,657 of record JBAIZL010000006.1, on the reverse strand, counting down.
TCAGCAGTATAGTTTGCGCGGTGGTTGAGATATACGATATAATTTCGCTTTTGTACTCTCTTACTAACGTATTTGAGTGGAACGCAATCAGGGGTGATCAGCCTTTGAGCAATCTACTACGCGCAATCGCCTTGGTCACGCACAAAACTGTTTTCATAGAACTATTCTTCAACTGAACAAACGTACGCTATTAAATTATCTTTATTTTACATTCATATAGGCCTATATGGTTTGACAACGAATATTTTTACCACTTAAAAACTAATTCATTACACGCACGTACTTTTCTTTTACTAGTTCGAATTTTACTGAAGCGTTTTCAGCTTACAATGAGTCAGAAGACCCCAACATGGACGGTTAGTTTTCTTCTATTTTCTGTAGCATGTTTACCTAACTCGTTCATACACCAAGTTCCACAGAATTATGTCTAGGATTTAATTCTATTCTACTTTACAAATTATTACCCCAATATCATATTTCACAAGATTTCACATTTTTACTTCACTAAATATACACACATAAGTGGCTAGATGTGGTTGCCACAGATGTTTTGCAAAAACAAATGTGTCAGCTGAACTCTTATCAACGAAAAATGATAATTTACCAGAGAAAAACAAATGCGATATGTGAACACAAAACCAATACATTAAAAAATACAATAAAAGTCGAGTTTCGTTTATATTTGTCTACAAACACGAGAGTCAGAAATGAACAAATTGGAAAAACAAAGAATAAAAAACACTTTTGGTATAACTAGACTATAAAGGCATTAAAGACGATGAAAAAATTAGATAATTTCTTTCAACACTTGTTTAAAAAACAAGTAGATAAAACCTAATTATTAAACCATAAAATTTTGTAATAAACCAACTATGTTAAAACAAGACCGAACATTTTAGACGGAATCCAATAAGCATCTCATTTGTTACACCTAATGATTAGACACTGGCTACTCACAATTTATATAAGCCTATATAATTAATCGTTTCAGGTTATTCTACTGTAACGGATTACTAATTGAATATATCTTTTATAAAATACAAAATTAAGGGATTTGTGGGTTAAAGGGTCGTGAAATTTAAGGGAAAACCTATTACGAAATGAACTCTATTCGGGATAAAGACACAGGGATGGGGCTTCGGAATAGGGTTTGGGCTGCAAAAATCAATAGAGTACCACCTCCCCACACCAGCTCTATGCCGCCCGAACAACGTGGAGCTAAATAAGTTGAAAAACTGATATAAAAATGTGTTAAGAGACTTTAACAAGAGAGGTGTGGCGTGGGCTAAACTATTCACACAAAAACTACATATTGACACGCCGCATCGTTTAAAGTTTTGGGAAATGAATTAAGCTCCAATAGGTAGAATAATGTTATAAGGTTTATACTTGTTATAAACTTATATACTTGTTATAATGTTATATGAATGTAACAACTTTTACAAAATTATTAACAAAGAGCCGAGAGGTAGTGGAACCCTTTCACAAATGTAAATACTAGGAAACTACTTTTACTCTATCAGTAATCCTCTAATACACAGGTATGACGTTAATAAATACGTTTTACACTAGTTAAAATTACTATTGGTAAATAGTTCATGCATAACAAAAATATACGACTTCTGTAATAGAGGTGGATTAAAATCTATCTCCGAGGTGGATTAAAATTGATATTTACACTTACCAATGACATCTATGAGCTCTATAACTTATCATTAATTTAGAAACATAGCCATCTCATATATATATATATATATATATATATATATATATATATATATATATATATGGTGATATGTTTTCTTCAAATATAGTTAATAAATTAAAAATATTTCAAAAACAATAATACTATTAATACATATATTATTCAAATCTTTTCGCCGATAAAACAGTACATCTTCAAGAAAAATAATTATTTAGATTATTATGGTTACATCCTATAATAATATAATAAAATAATTATTATTATGGTTACATAATTATTTTCCTGATTATGCTGGTACTGTTATATCAACGAAAAGCTGTGAATAATATATCTATTAAAAGTACTCTTGTTTTTGAAATATTTTTAATTTATTAAATATATATATATATATTGCTTTGCAACACTGTTTTCTTGTAATCACTTATCACTTTCACTATATGTACTTAAACAAGAATCTTACTTGGTATTTATGCGAGTTAACTTTCAAAGATTGGTAGTATCTCCATCATCAAGCATCACTGACCGGGGGTTGTAGTAGACTGCGAGTTGTGTATGAGTCCCACACATATATATAATAGATAGTTTCTTGTTCAATAATTTAAAACAGCTTAGGGTTTTCAAATACAATTAATATTCTTGTGTTTGAATAACTTATGTTGTTTTTAAAATATATATATTGAGAAGTTGATGCCTTATTATATTGCTTATTATAATTTATTCATTACGTTAGATAAGCTCTACAGCTCTGATGATGCCAACGGTGTTAGCGAATTGTAGGTTAAAGGTATTTAAATATTTGTAGAAAGGGTTATTGTTGTTTACTGATATATTAGTTTATTTTGTCATCGTAAAACTTTTAAAGTGTTTATTGAATGAAGCTAAAGAATTAAAAAATTAAAGCACTCTGAGTATACACTGGCAATAAAGTTAATCTCATTTTATCACCTTAATAAGCTCTTCACCGTTTATACTTTACGAGTGATACAATAAACGGAGCTGTAAGTTAAATACCCATGAAATGTGCCTGGGAATTGCAGAGACTTGCGTAATAAATTATAGATTAAAAAATAGGTTATATTAAAGTTTAATTTAGAAACCTATGGTTAAAATTTATTCAAAAAATATAGGCAAGTTAAATTATTGACTTGTAGAGACCGTCACAATGTCTCATCTGATACAACCCGGTGACTAAAACATAGAGACCAGTGGTCATAAGTATTAACGCAAGGTACTTTAGGGAAGCTTTGACTGAAAATGTAGGTTGATTAGAAACGAAACGAAGCGAGAAACGATAAAATGTTGCAATTGTTTTAAAGCGACTTTATGTAAAGCTCGTAGTTATTATAGCTTGTAAAAGGTAAGGTTCCGGAACGTGAGAGGATCTAAGTTAATTTAACTCTGACGTAGAGAAACTTAGAGGGTCAGTGTAAGAGGGGTTTAATTTATTAATGCATAAATAGAGCTAACTCTGATAACACATTCTTATTTCATTTATAATTTTCAGTTTCGATTTTCTCCTTGTTTCTCCTTCGTTTCTCTATATGTCTGTTTATCTTTCAGTTTTTCTTCTTCTCTGTTTTTTCTGTATTTTTTATAAAATATATGTTTACTTTTAATATACAATATATATATATATATATATATATATATATATATATATATATATATATGTGTGTGTGTGTTTTTCTTAAATACATTTATTTATTTACTATTTGTTCTTCCACTCTTAAAATATTATATCCACCTCTTCAACTACTATTGAGTACTTAAATTTCGTATTACACTATGAGCATTGACAGACTTCCTAGAACTTTAGACAAAAGTGTTTCTCTAATACAAGGTGCACCTTATCTCAATCAACTTTTGAAGAACGGATCCAAATTCACTTGTTAACGGAAGAGTAAATCTCAAATAACATGATTTACTCCAAAATACCCATAATTAATAATCCAACTACGTCTTTGTGGAATTAGGTCCGTTGAACAACAAAAAAAAAACAATTATCAATTTGTAAAAACGATTACAAACCACAAACATCAATGATAATGTAGTCTATTTACAGAAGTATAATTCAAATTTAATTAGTGTTTGGCTTGTGAGAACAATTCATAGCGGTAAATATTAAAGAAGTTCACCTAAAATCTCACTACACATTTGTTAATTAATATATACTAGTTTTAGCGACGATGTAACCTTCACCAATGATTTTCTAACACCAGTTCACTAAAACACTTGTAAATAAATATTTTACAACTGGCCGATAGTAGCACTTACTTATATTTGTTGAGGACGGCTGCTTTTGGAAATGTGTGCCATTGTCAGGTCCGACGGTCTGAGTTGACAATAGGACACATCTCCCGCAAAGGCCGTTCTCAACAAATATAAGTAAGTGCTACTTTAGGCAAGTTGTAAAATATTTACAAGTGTTTTAGGGAATACTGGTACCACACGTGAAGATGAAATAACACAGTGGTTTATTTATAATTTTATTCACATATAAATATTGTTTTTGTATACTTTGGTATACATATATTTAATTATATAGACCTTCATTTTCTTTTGATTTTATCTTTTGAGGCAAAGGAGGCAATTAATGAATACTACACTTACTCGCAAATAAATACAAATCGTAGTAATTTATATTTTGTAATCATTATTTACTGATAAATATTACGTTGTAGTCGAAACGCGTTTTGAGTCAGCAGAATTCAATTTAATTTCTTTCATAGAGTAAGGATTTAAATTCCTCTTTAAAAAAAAAAACACAATAGAACTACGTGTAAGGTTAGATTTCTTCTCCTATCGCTAATAGTTTCACAATTAATTGTTTTTCCAAAGTAGGAAGTTCGCCCGACTTAAGCTTCAACCTGTATATCGCTGCACAGGTTTTGTCAGGGTATATTTCTTGCTTTAACCCAACCTGCCACAAACATTGCCCCTCAATACATCTAATGCATCTTGCTCTACAAGGTTTTTTATCTTTCAACTCTTTCCATTTAATTCTTCTTATCTCTCTTACAGATATCCACTCCTTGAAATTTCTATTCATGTTTTACATCTCTTTTACTTCTATGTTTAACTACTGTAAAATGTCTGTCTGCTGTGTGTGGATTTATTTTAATATAAGAATCTCTACTACCCTTAAAATTGAAAAACCACTGCCGAGAATATAAATTTTAAAATACCATCAAGGTATTTTACCATTAAGGTGAATGTTTTCAATAGACGTAATGTAGGTGGCAATATTTAGGGGAGAATCAATTTAATTTTACCGATTCTGTGTGAAAAAGTAAAAAATAACAATTTTACTATTGTTTTTGAATGTTATTTTGAAAGCAGTGATAAGCAAGTAATATAAACATGTTCATCACTTAAACGACATTTCTGCATCTAGTTTTTTTGCCCTTATCAAGTTAGTTTTACTATAAAAATGCGTAGTATTAAAAATATGTGTATGCAAGATATCACTTCCCTTCTACACTCATCTAAGAAAATCTGGTTATTGATCAATCATTTTTTAAATAGTTTTAATAATGCATACGTTAAGGTTACTAGGTCATTAGCTCAATGTGAATATTTAGTAAATTGTTGAAGTATTGATATTTTGCCTTCTCATATTAGTCATCTTAATGTCAAATATAAAGACTTTCCTTTTGTATAGACTAGAAAAACATACTCGATAAAGACAAGATGTAGTTGTCTCGGTTAACCAAAACACGTTTATACGAATGCCAAAATAATAAGAAATTATAACAATTTTACTAATTAAGTTCAAATTTTGGAATTGTTTTTCCGATGTCTAATGAGTTACAATATTGGTTAATAATCTAACACAATGATATTAAGGGAAATAATGATTAATATGTCAAATGTTTGAGATATTGAAATCCAATATTTGTTTTATAATCCTCTTTTGCCTTGTTTCAGACACAATATCTTTCTTCAATATTTCCGATGTTTAAACAATTTTCTTAAAGATGCTGAAATATTTATTTCTTTGATAAGAATTCGTGAATTAATCATAAGAAAATATTCAGTTAAGTATTTTATTCCAACTAATTGCGTTATTCAGTATAATATCATTATACCGACTGCTATGTTTTGAAAGTATCGTTCCAATTTAAATTCTGTGTCTAATACATTTGTGTCTACAACTTTTATTAGTTTGCTTATAATAAAAAGAACATGTTGTCCTTTAGAAAAATACCACTATAATTTTTTTCAGGATGCAAATTATTTATACTTTTTTCTATAGCTTGAGAAGTGTAGAAAATTGGCTTTCTATAAAAACAAGCTTCTAGTTTAACATTACGTAAAGATAGGGACACAAGATGTATAAATATGGATCTGTGAAGCTCAATGTTATACTTACCGGAGCCTAAACTCTTACAAAAATATTAAATTGGTAAATAAGTTTTTTATTCTCTTATATACATTTTATGCTTGTACGAATGCATGGCACCTGTAAAACATAATGCAAACAAATATTTTATTTGAAATAAAATATTGCCTATAAACATTTTAAAATTACCTAAAAAAAATTATGTATAGGTTTCTGCTATCCGTGAACATTAAAAATATTTATGACAGGATCTGAAAGCGGCCGTAACCGTTATATAAATCATATCAGCTAGATTTAGGTACTTGCTTTTCGGTCAACTGAAAATCATATTTTTATTCGTAATTGATGGCTTTAAAATAACTAATTAAATTTTTGTTTATTTACATCTTTATCTCTACTTAAGTATGATAGGACCTTTGATTACCTATGGTACAGTGTGTGCCTAACAGTAACAGAGGCGCCTAGATGTAGGTGACCGAAGAGGTTTGTTGTTTTAGAAAGCGATGGAATCGCACAAAATAAATTCTAGAAGCACTCGGTTACCTGCTTTTTACAGCTATGAAGCTATTTGTTGTCGTGTGATAATTTTGATTCTTTCATTTATCATGGATTAAAATTCAAGAACGTTATTTAGACGACGTGGGTATCTGTTTGAGCTCAAAACTATTCGCTGAAGGACAAGCTATGTTAGCTTGGGCAGATTAAGATCACTCGGTGGAAATCGGATTATAGATTTGGATGTTTCAAGACCAAATGGTAAAAACAACTAATAATAGTATGTTAGAAAAGATGTAGCAGAGTAAGAGAATTATAGAGTAAACGTTAATTTAACTTAGTTACAATTTAATAATTCCCTATTTGAAATATTAATATTTAATAGTTGAAAATTAATTTTTATTTTTTATAAATAGATAATATTTGTGAGTTTTCTCTTGTGAACAAATTAAAATGAATAAACTTTTTAATTAATATAACTACAAAAGGAAAAAATAAAAATCTGAACATTGAAAACAAATATTTTTCTCATATAAATTTAAACATTACTGCAATCATATTTTAACAAAACCTTGCACAAAAACGTAAAAAGTAACAAAGTTTGTAAAGTTAAAACATAATTTTTACCTTGAAAGCTACATATTAAACCTTATAATACGTTTAAACGTTATCTATTACTACTACGAAAGGGAAAAAGTTTGGGTGCGCAATTTTATTTTCATTTCATTTTCATGATTATTATGCTAGAGTAAAATTTTTGTAGTAACAATATTTATATAACTATTACGTAATTAAGATATGTTGTGATTACACATGAACTATTACACATTACAACTGATCAATCGGTCGAATGTTCACAAACACTGCCTCCCTAGCGTTTTCCATTCTCTATCATGATAGAACATTTTCGAAACAAATAACGTTTAAAATGTAAATGTTTTGGTAAAAGTTATATTTCTCTTTTATTATCTTTGCTACATTTCACGTTATACTGTAAGTTTGTATTTAAATATCATTGTAAAAATGTTTACACTTACCTGAGATAAATGTACTTTGAAAAATAATTTTTATTATTAATTTTTTACATTGGTTCACTCTGTTTATCTTTATTATGTACTATCCATTTCCTTCAAGTGGAATACTGGGCTAAAGTGTGGAAGAATATAATGTTTACATTGTCTTTTCATTTTATTCCAAGCGCCTAGAATGTTGAGACAAATTTCATTAACTGAGGTTAGCTTGTTTTTTTCTAACTTTTAATATAATATTTATAAAAGATAACCACATGTCATACAACGGAACTTAATGGTTTGGTCTTAATACATAATGCGAGTTTAGTACAACCACCTCCAAACAAACAGCCTCAACGGAAGTAATTTGCAACTTTCATTAAAGTTCTGTTAAAACGGAAAATTTAATGCTGTTTTAACATAATACACACTTATTGCACCTTATCTCGGACCACGTCACTACCCTTATACCAGAACCATTTTTGTATTACCAGAGATATTTTTACTTTTTCTTCAAAAGCAAATAGCTTTGTCTTTATGTTAGCATTGAAATTACCAGGGTAATCTGGAGAGAAAGAAGATACGACAGGTTAAACCAGATTGAGTAGGGGACATGATGACTCCTTGGTTCTCTGTATGGGGGCAAAATGATGTCACCTCGTGGGTAGGATCGCTTACCAGGAAGCTCGCACTGTTCTCATTCGGGGTTTTCTCGAACATTAATCAGACCGACGATGAGTTAGGATCATAACTGCATTCCTAGCAATAAGGGAGATACTCCTCTTCTTTATTTCTAACAAACAATAAGGTTCTTTGTTTGTCCTCGACACAATTAAAATTCACTCTGTAGTACAAAATATTAGCAATTACAATTTGTAAAATGTTAAATAGAAATGTTTATTAAATGATAACTAAATAAATCATCTACTATATTTACTCTGCCTCAAATATACGTCACAACGACTATATAGGTTAGTTTTCCTCATAAATGTATTGAATTAAAAATTGTATTCAGTGATTAAACAAGTAGTTTTAGAACTACAGAAACATCCTACATATAGAACACAGAATTCAATTCACCCGGGTGACAAGTCGCCATATTCATACAATACTCGTGCATTTCAACAGCTTCAGTTTCACCAGGCATTCAAATCACTGCTCATTAAAACTATTCACCCGAGTAATTAATTATGCACCATAGAAAGCCAGAGCTGTTTGATCAAAATGGCTCGTTACAGGTCTCAATTACAAACTCACAACTTTAAACAATAAAATTCTTTATATGATGCATTCATAAATGTTAATAAAAACCTAGACAGGTTGTTGGAATGTAGATTCGCCAATATTTCTCTGTCACGTTTTTCAAACGTTGAATAAAATAAACGTTAAAAACTTTTTGCAACTATTCTTTACTGGAAACAATAAAAGTGTGAGCTTCTCATTGATAATGATGATAATGCATATACATGACGGATCTTCTTCAGATATTACCGTCGATAACAGATAATGGATAACAGCTCAAGCAATCGTTACTATGTGGTCATAAAAAATAATCACTTCCAAACATAAAGAGATAAATTTGAGTAAATCAGGAAGGATGGGCAGACATTGAAACTCTGTGCTGGCGTTAGTTCCATGTCCGGGCATAGATGGCACTTTAGGTAGGTTTTTTTACCCACTTTATCGATATTAATACCTCTCTAATACC
>JBAIZL010000006.1:84593397-84638397 GCA_036971475.1 Prosapia bicincta | reverse complement strand
ACTGTAGACAACTCACACGTCACAGATCATGTAAGGATAAATCCAAAGAGAGGTTATGACTCACATACCATATTGATACATAAGAAATGATACTTCCAAATAGGCTAAGATATTGTGCATATTCTATTTCCTCATTTTACCTCGTTACTCCATGAGACATTCTAACATTTATTAGTAAATATTACTTACACCTTTTTGTGGTCTACTTTTATTTTACTATGACATATGTTTTGTTAAATTTCACAAAACTGGGTAAAATTGTAAAATAAATCAACTGGATGGATAAATACAAATGTCAATAAAATAATAATCATACATCACTAACCGGTTCATTATACACAGATAGAACAGTAAGTAGATGGTTTATTACTCTTACAATCTGACAATGGTGGGTGAGAGAGAAATATATCATATTCAATGTATGTATTTTGAAGTATAAGATAATAATATATAAGAACTATTATAGCTAAATAATATTTTCTATTTTTTAAACAACTATTCAAAGTTATGTTATCTGCGTCTAGTACTCCCCTCTTTTAACACTTCTCTCTCTCTCTCTTTCTCTCTCTCTCTCTCTCTATCTTTCTTGTTTACTGTGCTTGCTTACTCTCTCTTTTTACTCATACGTCCCTTGTTCTGCTGATCCCCATCTCTCCTTTTCTTTTCTCTTCTTGTACTCAATCTCGTCTGCCCATCATGTCCATTTCCAATTTTCGTAATCTCACTCATTCTAGAGCTCTCCCCTAACTCGATTGCTGTACTCCCATTTCTCTGACCCCACCCCCACTCACTTCCCTTCTCTCTTACTGCTCCCTCGTTTTTTCTCTCTTACTCTCCGTAATGACTATCCTCTCCCTTTAACCCGCTCTTACTTTATATAGCTAATCCTGTATATAGCTTCACTTGTAGTTGGTTGATATCCTTTTAATCGTGGTAACATATTTTAAAATGCAATACAATTTAATTTTCAACTGTCTTTAACATATGCAAATTTAAATATTCTCATGTTGTTTCTTGTAATATTGAAATATAAATATTCCGTCTACAGATATGAGTATAATCCCAATCATTAGAAAACAATTACCAAGTCTTTTTGCGTGAAGTTCTTACATAAAGGATTATTCTTTCTCCGTGTAAATCCACTGCACTCCTGTTGGTGTATATCTAATTCGTATCTCTATGTGAGTGCGATGTATACAGACAAATAGGTTATACTATACATTTGATGAATTGAAATCCTAATCAGTTTACAAAATTGCTTTTTACAAATTAGCTTTTCTGTATGTTGGAAGAAATGTTTATTAGTATTTATGTTTTAAACAGCAACGTGTTTTTACTTTTACATTTTCGTTACTAATTTTATTTTCAAGACTAATTCCTTAAATATAATTTACACTGGTGTAAGAAAAATATTAAAGTTAAACCAGTTTCAAACTGGTTTTAAAATAAGTTTAACTTATTTATGTTAAATCTTAAATAGGATTTGTATTGTTAATTATGACACAACATATTTTTATATTGTATTTTTAATTATCTTATTGTTCTATATGTAAAGTTTTTACAAATATAAATACATTTATCCCAATTTTAAATATATATTTACAAGTTAAAAGTGCCTATATATATATATATATATATATATATATATATATATATATATATATATATATATATATATATATTTACAATAAACACACGACTATATTGTTCAACTATTAAAATGTGTTTAGGATGTTTAAATTCATAGTAAATAAAAAGCTTTAAGTATTTATGAGTGTGTTTTATTAGAATATAGAACGATTAAAAATAGCTTAGTAGATAACACGATTGCCAATTTAAAAAAAAAAATATTGTTTACCTCTATCCTATGGCAATGATAGTTAAAGAAACACTAAACAAATACACTTAGAACTGTGATAGAAACATTTTTTGAATTGCATAGATAATGTGGCGAGTTTGGTGAGATATAGAATTGCTAATTAGGAAATGAGAACTAGAAAAAGACCCTATCAGAGCTGAAGAATAGATTGAACAAGTGTAATTTTAGCTTATGGGTTAAACAGCACGAGACGGGGAATAATAGGATGGAGGAAAAGATGGCGACGTAGGAGACATTGGACAGATACTGTACACGTAACAATAGAAAGAAGAAACTCGATGATGGGGATTGATAGGAGAGGAGGAGATTGAAATAATTTTGGATTAAACAAAAACAGTATCAACTTTATCAGTTGTGTATAAAATTAATTATGTGAATGAAACCCATTTTATATAAACGTTGGCTATAAATGTCGTCATGGAGAATATAGTGACTGGGTTTGGTATTTCAGTTTGAATCCAATTTCAATTTTAAGGAAAAATCTGTCTAGTGTGAGAAAGTCCAGCAAATGTGACACATTTTATGGATCTATTTTCACTCGGGTGAATAATAAAACTGTTCCGGACACAGTCAAGTGTTCAACAATCGAGACTTGTGTATGATCACTCAAGTAGAAACACGATTTCATCAACAATGAAACTACTTGTCACAGACGGATAGAGTGTAGATATTCCACAAATGTACAGGTGGCAAAGTCACGTAAGTGTCCAATGTAAGAGTTTCGTATTACCTGTAGGATAAATAACAGCGATCCACTTTCATAACACATTAAGAGTGTAACTGGTAACAGAATTCAACTTAGAGTTATTTATTAACGTTACATTATTATTTCTTAAAAACAAATAATAACATGTTATTCGAAATTATAAATAACATAGTAAACGCCTGCTATTATTTAAAAGCATTTTATTTCCTGTCTATTCCATCGTTTGATTCAACCAAACTTCACAATTCACTCTTTCAGTAAACGTAGTTTTATTGTTTCGCATATTTTTATACATTGTGCTACCAGGGAATGTCACTAATCCGGGGATGACATTCTCAGCTATTGTCACCAGGACTCTACATGTACTAAGAGAGAAATGTCTGAACGGAGAACTTTTTTAATAAAGCGTTTTTAATAAAGTGTTTTAAACTTACAACTACTTTATTATGAGTTTAGAAATAAATCGCCTTAAATTTATAGGGCGTATATTATTATTATATTGTAATAGATTAAAATATACATAATATTACACACAATTGTTTCAAAATCAAGGATATTCACAGACTTCGTTTAAACGTTTGGCCAATTAGCTGGGCTGGCAACCTCCCCGCTTACACATACCGCATTGACAGTTGGTATGGTATTTCAGTAAGGAGAATTTTCTTGATATTGAGTGCACCAATATTTAATATTTTTCGATAAAGTTCCATGCAAACGCACACAAAATGTATATATATATATATATATATATATATATATATATATATATACGCGTATGTATGTATATGGATTTCTCTTGGCGTCCATTTTACAACTTTTATCAATATTTCTTTGTTTATAAAACTTTGAACATAATTGTACCATAAAACCCTTTTCCCGCCTATTGTTTTCTTAATTTTTTAAACAAAAAATCCAGATAGTGCAGTCCATGAAGGTAAAAATAAAGTATTATCTCAGAGTTCTTTTAACACCCATTGATTTACATAAATATTTGCAATAAAACTTAATGTACCCTTAACTGCAAAAGTGACATTAGCCCTGACATGTAGAATGAATGCCCTTTAACATTTTGAAGCATGATTTATGATTTCAATAAATGTTTTAACCCTTATAAACCCCTCGTGAGCCGACCATCATGAAAATATTGTATTCTCTCCTTGAAATAATAAATCGCACACTACCAATGGGTAAATAGTTTGATTACTGCTTATGATACAAATTATTGATATACTTTAAATTTTGAATACTTAAAAACCACCCCTCATCCTGAATTCAATCAACACATAATTTCATGGTAGTTTTATTCTTTAGTTGAAAATTAATAGCTATTAAAATCACTTCTACTGAATATAAACGAATTAAAAATTTTTATGAAACATCGTGCCTTAAAAACCACTCTTTTATTTGAAATAATGAAAACAATTATATTTCTGCACGTTTGGCAGTTTTAATTGGTTGGAGACTCTGCTTCTGAAATATTTCATTTTAATTTCTCAACTTACCTACATTTATATGACTAATAATAAAATATCTAATATATGATATTCCAGATGTAAAATTAGTACTTGTAAAATATTTCTACACAAATTGTAACACTCTTAAAAATAAGGTGTTACATATAAATTCATTTATATATTAAATAATTATATCGTCCCAATATAAAAGAAAATTTTTGTTTTATTGCTGCAAATTTGTGAATGTAGGTAGGAAGCGCTCCTAGCGGGCGAAATTGAAAAATATCGTACGAGTTAGTAACTTAAGGTAACTAAGCACATCACGCCATGTGACGTAAGCATTTGGCGATACCTGTGAACCAATCAGAATATTCATATATATAAATAAGAGTGGGAGTTTGTTTGAAAATTTCAGTTAGCGCGTCCTTGCAACGACCCCACTTCTCTAAAAGTCTTTGAACGAGACGGACGCGATGGCATTCTCCGACATAAATTAGAAATTAGTAAGCTTCCAGTATTCAAAATTTAAGATGTCAAGGCCGGTACCAAATTTTATTAACGCAAGAAAAGAAGAAATCAGAAGCGATTATTTATGTGTTTTAAATAAGTAAAAATTTGTATTTTTTGTTGTTGTTTAAGAGCGCTGATTGCAAGAGCGATGTGCAGTGATTAGTGTACAAAAGCGATGTACAGTGATTAATGATATGTGTTATAGTGTTTTACAAGTAAAGTGCACAACCAGGTACGTTTTAGAAAATAATAAAGAAAATGTATTTTAATGTTAACTAACTTGAATTTTAAATTATAAAAGATTAACACATAAACTGTAGAAATCGCCTTTGAATATTCATTTATAAAATTCAATTGGAGAAATTGAATTACTACCTTCTCGATATATGTAAATTTGAAAATTTAACAAGTAATTAAAATATGTATGGAATAGTTAGCAGTAATTAAAGGTTCATTACTCGACACATTGGTGTCATTTGTTCTTTTGTAATTTGTCATTGATTAATAAATTGTATAACTTTGTATTTTACAACTTTCAATTCTTATTTCACAAGTAACCTAGTTCTGGCTTCAAGAAATGAAGAATGTTACAGATAGACAGTACTTGCCTGAGCTGCAACGTTAGAACTAGAAGCCCTGGTAAGTAAAATTTAATATTTTGGTAATAAGCAAGCAAAATAACACATTTCAAATAAATTAAAACTTACCCCAGGTAAAAAGGGCCTGAAACGTTACAAAATGAGATTGCTTGTCTTATTAACTTCGTTTTTTTGCATGTTATCGGGTACATCCAAAAACCATTTTCAAGTAAATTTAAAGGGGAAACCAATTATTATTCAAATTTAAAGGCTTAAAATGCTCGAGTCACATGATCCTCACAACAAAATTTACAATGTTAACCCTGATACCTCAATTGTTTTTTACCCTACAAATATTTAAAAAAAACAAAACGTTTGTTAATACAGCACCTAGGTTTTTGTTGTTAGTGGTTTTGTTAATAAATACGTAGTAGTTTTAGAGTCATTAAAAAATGTTTTTTTGAAACATTTCGAAAATTCTGATTTATTTAAATGGTATTGTTTTCGAAGACAATCATTTAAAACCAGACAAAATTTTAGAGCTATGACCTTACCAAAATTAAGTACATCTTACAGGGATTTTCATAAGTTTAAATTTTGGTGGAGCTACGTAGGTTTTATTTCTCACCTTTTCGTAACAAAATTTTGAGCTCCATTTTATTTTCATCATAACTCACTTAAGTTAACGCTAGATACTCCATTTGCAGCTCATTCTAAACGTCTTTTTACGTAATATGAAAAGTCTTCTATAGGCATTTGTTACAAAATGTATCACTTTTCCGTTATTTAACCGCAAATACTTGGATTCGAGAATACACAAAAATTGAGCCATTTAAATACTTATAAGTCGCTTTAGATTAAACTTACAACATTCATTCAATAATCAATCTCTTTGTTTTTTATTCCCTTCAATTTTAATAAAAATAAAAATACTTAGAAATACCTATGACTTTTGGAGTTAATTGTGATACACCGTTTCAGAAGAAAACTTTTCATTTTCTCAAGAAAAATCAACATATTCAACCAATAAAAACGGATATGAAATTAATAAAATATATAAAAAAAAGTAAATTAACATATGAGATAACTAAATTCATTTTGGAATTAGCTAATTATTTACATATGTAATAACTAGTTTAAGAAAGTGATTTCGTAAAATGAAAAGTGCTTAGAATTTGTAGTTCTATCGATTTCTTGAGATTTTTTATTAAAGAAATTTCACCCCTGAAAAGGGATGACATTCACCCTAGGGTAAAAACACAAATCGCCACTGTCATTTTGGATTATTGAGGCACTCTTTAACTACTCACAAATTTTCATGCAAATGGATGAAGGTTTAAAGATTTCGGAGGGGAAAGCCTTCATTGACTGGACTAAGGGGGCACTATTTTTATCTATATAAAGGTTATTTCGTCCATGTGACTCTTGATCAAACATATCCTTTAGAAAATGAATCAATAAGACTTGTTTATTTAATTTGAAAAATAATAAAAGCAGGAATAAATTGTAGCGATGACCCTTACAGAATTTAAACATTAAATTGTTGTATGAAAAATATAATATACTCATATTTGTAAATGTAATTATTAATAAAATCTGATTAATAGTAATACATGTAAGCTTTAATCATCAAATAAATTATTGTTTTCAAAATGTAAATATTGAAACCATATTGATTAATCAGAATCAATTAAAGGTTTTTTTCATCCTGTACGTTAATGTCGTAAACTGAAAAATTTAAAATTGACACCAAATAACCCACATGTTATTCAGGAACTATTAAAATGTAGAAAAAAAGTTAAAGGTATATTTCTGATCATTAATTTCATAAGAAAGTACAAATCCACAATCTTAAATAACAAGTGAAAAGTTGTACACTCACCACATCGATCAGCTGAGACAGTCGCAGCCCCATTTTGACCGTCAGTCTATCCGAGTTGTTTCCCACCGGCCGGATAAGTCTGTTATAGTTGCTCAGCAGGTCATCGTAGAGTCGCTTCGCTTCAGGGTTGGCCAAAGTGTGGCCAGTGATCACCGACACGACAACCAGTAGCAGACCGACCATCTTAGCCCTTGTCCATCCCTGAAATACAACATACGTTTGTCACAACAACAAGACATACATATCAATTTAATATTAAACTTTATTAGTGAGTAAATGAAAGATTCTGAAAATAAAGAAAAACATTATTTAAATTTTAAAAAAATTACTTGTTACGGCAAATGGCGTTAACTGGGCGAAGTGACGTCTACTTGTGATGTGATACAAAATAAGAACTAGGAAAACACTAATGGAACATACAAGTCCTGAGAAATAAGACCGGTAAAAGTGGTTAACGGCAAGAGAGAATGAATACGAATAAAATTAACAACGAAGAAAATAAAAACTAAAGATGAATGGATCAACAGCACTAGAAATGACTTGTATTAACATTATTTGATACAAATTGAAAAACCATTGAAGTTAACTGGATTAAAATATCAGAGATTCAATTGATATTGCACACAGCTTATATCGTTAAGTTTATGTACTAATGAGACAATAATTTATGTCCTCAGCCATTAAACAATTGTGGTTGCTTTTACATGTATCCTAATCTTAGCATACCATATTATTATTTTCGAACTTAATGAGTAAACCCCTAAATCATTGTTGTTTTTACAAAAAATATTACAATGCTTTTAAACTGAAGGTGTTCTAGGCGTTCCTGTGGAGAAGAATCTTACAGCAAAACATCTTCAGGTTGACATCATGCTCTAAACATCAACATAGTTCTATGTTTGTGTACAACTATAAATGTTTTCTGTACCACTATTTTAGCTTAAATTAACTGATAACACAAATTATTTCACACATCAGATAATTTTATGTTATAGGTTAAGTTGTAGAAGAGCTGTTTTATCACGTAGGGTATACTAATTATTTAATTTTAAAACATAATGTTGAATCATTATTATATATATATATATATATTTAACAGGCAATAAATGTATTCAATAATATTTTATTAAAATCAGATAAAAATGATTCAGTAGAATGATAATGAGCTATAGGTCAAGTATATATATATATATATATATATATATATATATATATATATATATATATATATATATATATTCCTTACAAATATATATATATATATATATATATATATATATATATATTCTTTACAATTTATAAAGTGAAAACGTCCTTACGCTTATCTGATACTAGAAACGGATTTTAATTAAATTTAAATAGTATATTTTCAGCATGTAATAACGGGTTAGTAAAAAGTACATTCTTTTTTTAATTACTAAGTTTAAAAAAATCTTTATTAAGTAAATTGTTCCAACAAAGTCGGCACTTCTGTTGTTCAGTCTCAGTGTCTGACATTTGACCTCAAAAGTTGCTTTAAACTTTAATACTATGTAATCTCTGTCAATATTACTAAATGTAGAGATCGGTTGTCTAAATCGACGAATGGTATGACCGATCGTAAACAGGTGAAGGAATATTCAGGCGAAGACGGCAGGAAAAATTAGAACCAGGACATACCATTTTCGGAGAATTAAAAGTAATTCAGTGAGACAGATTGAGAACGAGAGAAGATGAATATGAGAAAAGAAGGAAACATGTAGGAATAGAGGAAAATGGAAAAGATACAAAGAAAGAAAAGAAGGTCGAAATGAAAATGGGTCGATAATTTTTGTATTTATGGATTTTTATTTATTGTTTAGAAAGCTTGAAAATAAATCAGAGAGAGAGAAGAGAAAGGAAAGGAGGAAATTGTGGGGGCAAAAGAGATGGAGGAGGTAAAAGGATAAAGATAGGAAGATAAGGAGTAAGAGTAAGATAATTACGGAATAAAGAAAACAGGGAATTATTCCGTATACATTTTTTGGAAAAAATGCGTCTTGGATCTAGTCATTAGGATCAAATATACATTCATTAAACAATAATTATTTCTTCATTGCAAAAGTTCATTATATATGTTTTCATATAACAAAATTTTGTATTACACTTGATACGATGATAATTATTCGTGATAAAACGTTTCCAATTGATTACGCTGTTTATGAAGCGATACAACCGACATTCTAATAGGCATATTTGGTTCATACAGGCATTATGCTGAGCGGTACGAAGCCGATGCGATTTACAAACACCTCATTACACAAGATGTACAGGCTTTTGTTTTGGTATTTAACTCGGCAATTTATTACTTTGCGCTGCCGCACAAAATGTCCCACCGCTGTTGCTAAAGTTATTGGGCTGTTGTGATGAACGTGTCAACGAGCATATTCAAATGGAATTAATGTCGTGGTGGTGTAGCATTCAAATATTTAATAACTCACACAACCGAGTTTAAAGAATCATCAACAAAACACAGAACGATTCTTTTATAAGGTAACAAACTGAAGACTATATGTAATAGGAATATGTAATATGATAGGGTAGAGTTTGTGCGGGTCTTTTTTTAACAACAATCTAAAACATTTAGTACTACATTTTTAATTTTGATAAATACAAAAACGACCCACTGACATCGCTTTCATTTTATTCCTACAGATTTACAAATCGCCTATAACAATAGTTCGATAGAATTAATACGATATGGTCTAATAACATTTAAAAAAATATCTTTCCATCAAAAACATTTAGCCCTCATAATATTAATAGACAGAAAGTTGTATTCACATAAAATACTGAAACAAAAACGAGATAACATTTTAGATATAACTATTTTGGTAAACTTAGGGTTTTGATTACATATTTTATTTTTTTTAATATAGGAACATAGGCAAAAGTTTGTATCTGTGGCTTCGTCAATTGGTAAGTTTGGACTCAATTTGTCTAGATAGGCCAAACATTAAACAAAAACAATACTTGTACTTAATGTTTGTATAATCCATAAAATTAAAGTTTATACACCGAACTCCGAGAATCACAAATCACCTCTAGTTAAAAAAATAACAAATTAATTTAAACTACACTAAAAAAATATGATAAAATATCTTATTTTAAAAAAATATGATATATAAAGCTAAATAAAATATTTTTAAAAAACGTTTTAAAATAATAAACACAAAAAATTAGTTTAAAGAGTCAACGATTTTTTACCATATATACAGAATAAAATTTCTAAAAACAATTAAAACCGTCCAACACGATGGAATAAGTTCGGGAATTTCTCGCCAGAATTAATTAAACCTAATTCCCCAATCAATAATTCCTTCGTTTGTTTTAACGATAAATTACAATAAAAAAAAGATTCTATCTTATATGAAAATTTAACAAGTCGTTTGAATAGCAATATGCCATTTTGATTAGAATCACCAAAATTAAAACTAAAAACGTATCAATGTTTGTGTAACTGTATTTCTACAAAAAGAAAGGAGTCATTTCTCTCTCAATGTTTTATTTTAGTATATCTATGTTCGCCTTTAGTGTGTTTTTGTTTATTCAAAATGTATTGTTTGACTACATTATTGTAAACTTTATTTGGTCTTAATTCTAGCTTTTAATGTACATCTCCTTCACATTTATTATGTAACTTAGCGCAACATACTCATCTACCACAGATATTTTCTATTTAATTGAAACAAATAATAATTATTTGCATTTCATTTAATAAAGTGGTCGCGCGGAATATATTTACTTACATTTATAGCATAACATACATCTTGTGGTTTTATTTCTTAAATATGAAATATCACTGCAACAATTATAATGTTTTTAATAACAACCTATCTCGGTATACAATTGTTTTAAAACAATTTACCACAAAAGTAAATTACAAGGTCCTAGCAAATAATTCCCAACTATAACCACAGGCTTAATCTACTACATATTATATATATATATATATATATATATATATATATATATATATATACCATGCGCAACAGATACACACCCACCCACCTACCTAAACACACAGAAACACATACATACTTACATATATATATATATATATATATATATATATATATATATATATATATATATATATATATATATATATATAAATACATATATATATATATATATATATATATATTTATATAAATATATATATAAATTTATTTATAATTATTGAGTGTGAGTGTGTGTGTGTGTTTGTGTTCCAAGGGAATTTTTCCTTTAAAATATAAACAAATTGAAATTAGTTTAAAATTCTTAAAAAATTAAATTATAGCTAATACATTTTTTTATAAAGCAATTATTTAATAGTATGAAGAGAAGAAATATTCTCTTTTCAAAACACAAATTGTTATTGTATAATAAATTCGATAATAAAAAATACTAACTTGTGAATAAGGCCACCTACAACCATCATTTACATTTCTATTGAGCGAGGAAAGTGTGAGAGAAACAATAGTGAGAAATAGAACATACAATTTTATTATACAAACAAATACAAGGAAAATAATGAAAAGGCCAATTTAAAAATAATAATGCTATAAAAACCGATATGTAACACGGTTCTCGAATCGAAAAACATCGCTACGACAGGTCCATGAAGTTACGATGAAGGCTAGATAGACCAAGGACCTAAATGGAGAAGAGGTGAGGGGAGTAGCGGTCAATGCATATATAAGAAAAGGCGGTAGTGTATCAAGGAGAACCATAAAATAATAAATTGACCGTTGCCGGACTTTACTAAGATGGTTTGCAGCTAGACAGTTCGGTCCTGAAGCCAGATTGGGTATTCCAAGTATGTTTTTATCGTCTGCTTATAACGAAAATTCTAAATCGTTTAGTTGGCACTCGTCACTTTAATTTCAAACAGTGTAATTGAATTCGTTTACGACCTGCCACCGTTTCGCTGTCCTGGGATCCAGAGGAGACAAAAAGAAGAAGAGATACAGTCACCTACAAGATTCATGGGACAGGAACGGAGGACGAAATCAATGATAACTTTGGTAAGGAATTTTTCAGTCAACTTTATCAGGTAAATTTTAGTAAACGTTTTTCACAATAATAAATTTCCAATTGTAGATAGATAAACCATGACTTCACTCGAAAACGTTTTGTTATTACAATTTTTGAAATACAAAATGTATTATGTATAACTGAAATGTTCAAAATCATTTTACTGTCACGGAATATGTAAGTTTTACAGAAAGGCAAGTTTTTCTAAATAAATTATTCAAAACTCATTTTAAGTATCTAGACAAGTTTAGTTACAAAGAAACCAGCCAAAAGAAAATTTATAAACATAGTAAAATGATTTCGTTCAAAAACTAAGACTACTTCAATTAATTTTTTGTAATTGTAAAACTTTAAAAATATTAAAAAATAATAAATTTAAGTGATAATTTTATGCAATATTAGTCAATTACTTGAAATGTGTTAAATAAATATTATCATTATTGGTATAAATAATTGTCGATATTTAATGGTGAAAATTTAAGAGGAAAAAAACTAGAAAAAATCAGTTGTAATTAAAGCAATAATTATTGTGATATATGAAATGTTATAAAATATTCAACAGAAGATAATTATTTTTGGTACACAGGAATTCAAAAATAATATTTAAAATCACAAGTAGATTAAATATATTTAAAAACTAAATATAACAGTTGAGTATTATCGGTTTGAATGTTTTATCCCAAGTATGAAATGTAGTATAAGTGAAGCAAAATGTAATTATATTACGTTTTATTTTATCAGTAAATTTTACATACTTCAAACTGTTAAAACTAATATACAAAATATTTTAAATTTATTTCTAAAATATGGTGTAATAATAGATAAATAAAAACCCCAAACGTTTGCCAACTAGAGAATTAAATAGTTTCCAAATTATACTTAAATAGTATTTATATTCATAAAGTATTAATGTAATTAAATAAAAGTCTAATGTTACACCATGAGGGTAAATAAATTACAAATATTGAACTAGTTTAAAGATATTTGGTTTTTAAATGAAGTCCAAGGACGAGTATCTCTGCCAGGCGCTGCTTAAAAGTAACATAGGAGCCAACAAAAGGGTAAATTAGGCAGGATCATATTTTCACCCCCATGTCAAGAATATGGCACAGGGTAGGATTGCATGTATGTTATAATATGTTATATTGCTCATATTCTTATGTACGTTTTCAGCTGACAACGCACTGACATATATATCCTCAAGCCCTGACAATATCATATGAAAAGTAGGTGGGTTTTGAAAAATAAAACAGTTCATTTTCATGTCGTTGCACGTAAGGAGATAGAGGGATATTGTTAAATAGCGGAGGGTTCGTTGCAGTGTGGGTGTGAGTGTCTGTCTGTGTGTAAATATACACCGATAAGGCTAGCAACAGTGAGTTCAGTTTTAATAATGTTGACAAATTATTTTAAACTTTAAATTGTAATAATGTTTATTCTATTAAACTTTAAAGCTACAATAAAGATAGGCGTGTATAACTCATTTGTTCTATTTCACTTTATTGTACATTATCTGAAACAATTCACTTGTCACTACTTGAAATGATGGTATTTTTTTTGTACATAATATATTAGGCTTTCGAATTGTAAGAAAAGAAATCACAAACAGGATATCACAGATTTTGAACGTATAATGCACTTTACTTGCGAATAACCTTCACTAATTTGTTTATATGTCTTAGGCTTCAAGCGACATAAACTGCTCCATATCGGCATCAAACAGAGGTATCTGATACTACTGGATATGTATGTATCGTGTTAAATTTGTATAATATTCGAAACAGTTTTCGTACATGGAATCAACCATTTTATTATATTTTTACCCAGTTACAAACAAATAAAATGGCGTAGGAGTGAATACACCATATATCACATTTATTCTACGTATCTCTCAACGTGTATCAATAAAAGTATGGGTTGAATTTTATTTCATATTTCTGGATGTATTATTTTAATGAAATTCAGCTTAAGATTTAGTAGTAGCTACTATTTTTCGCTTTTTTATTCAATAGAAACTCTTTTATTAGGCCTATTGCTGAAAGGATTTTCGTTATCGCTTGGCGCAACTTCTCATTACAGCAATTAAAACTTTAATGCGACGTTTATAATTAAAACCCGAGCTGCAATGTATTCAGGTATTTTAAAAGAGATGATTTCATGACAATAATACTGTGTTGGACAAAGAGATGAAGGATGGATTGTAAAAGCGCTCGTTAAAAATCCCTGCTTCCATCATGTGACGTGAATGTATCGGAGGAATAATGGTGGAAAATGTACAATTTTAGATTTTTTCAAACAAAAACAGTTTTGTAAAGCTATCTGTAATTTTATGTTTGAATATTTGAAAAAAGTAATGGTTTTACTTAAATTACGTTGTGATGGAATCTTTTGTATTAAGGGACTATAAAAGCTTCAGCCAGATTATCAGGCAGTTTTAAATGATTAATTATTATTAGTTAGGATGATTTTAACGAGAATCAAAAGTATGAAATATTTTTCTAAAACGTCGAGTATGTAATAACGTAGTTCCTCTAGAAGTTTGTGTGTAATTGTAGTTTATGTAGAGTTTTGTGTTTTCTCTAGAATTTAAGTAATTTAGAACTCAAATGATTCTCTTAATGCTCAAAAATAAATGAGATATTCGAGAGACACCAAAATTTGTTTTTTTTATAGATATCCATATTCTGTAATGATTTCATGATTCAACCGTCTCATCTATTTTATCCCTGAGGAGAATCAATGGGGCTTATTAAAACTCATCTTTAAATTACATTCAAACCTAGATTTAACCATTGACTGGTTAGTTGTATTAAATATATTTATATTGGTAATAAAAACAATAAAAAAAACTGGAAACATACAATAATGAGGAACAAATAATATTTTTCGTGTTAAGTACCATCGGTAGCAAACTCTTATTCATTTAATATATTTCCCTTTTATGAACATATTCTTAAACTAAATAATATATTATCATATTGTATGGGTCCTAACTGTATTTAAATAGCTATTTCTAATAAAGCGTCTAATTTAAAAACTCCCCCGGATTCGAAAATTAAATGTCTCCTAAATGAGAAGAAGAAGTATGGGATTTACTTAACGAATGAAGTGTATAATCAACTCACTATCGGCTCCGCTGTTAGGGTATGTATGATTAAATACAAGATTCCTGAATACAAATTTGTCTACTAACAAATTAACTTTACTATGCATCTACGCTTACTACTTTCAAACATTTCAAATAAATTTATAGATTTATTTTTGGCTTAGCTTATATGAAGTATTTGTTAAATATCCCTAGATAGTTGTTTTATTTGTATTTGATCGTTCGGAGAATATGCCATTTCTTAACTAAATTCTCACTAAAAACTCATACGAAACAATTTAAACTGTTTACTGTACTTAATATGTTTTAGTTCTTGACAAAATCGGAATCCATTCCATCAAAATGCATTGTTTTCTACATTGGTGACTAAATGTACCGGATAACTCTGGAACACTGTGATGGCGCAACTGTGCAAAGTGCTATTGTTATATTCCGTACTTTCGACCAGTCTTCTGCAAATATACCTCTACTTATACGTATACTTCCAGTTATAATATACTTTCCCCTTTAAATATTCTTGTGATAAAGAAGTCCGCATTATGCTGATCCTACACGTTTCGTTCGTAATATTTGGTTTCCAGAAAAAGCAAACAGATGCAGTAGTAATTTTGTAGCAGTATCACTGATGATGATGACATAAGTCATTAAAACGTGTATGACAATAAAGTATCTTTAATGATGTACAATTACGTATGTATTAATACCTAACACTCACGTGACATCTCAAATATAACTTACAAATAAATATTGCCAAATATCAACAACGCACCTGTCGTGTATGCGTTCAGATGTTTTCAAGACGGACGCGGCAACACAAATATTACAGTCAATATACTCGTATATTACGACCGAATACAACATCTGTATTTGACGTGCTAGCGATAAAATTAATTCCGAGATCCATCACTTACAGCTGATATCGTAAAAAAATGAGTTTTATTTTGGTGGCAGGAACGATTAGAAGTAAGCGCTCGTTTTGAATGGCAAAAATTATATTACCTCGCCATAAACTGATATTCCTTTGTCAAACTCCATAAAATAAAATGTGATTGGGTTTGGTAGAATAAATTATTAATGAAGTGGTTTTGAAAATGGTTTCGTTTATAAACGACTTATTAACATAAACATTCCAATTCTTTCACCATTCTTCAATTTCATGTCTCAAGTAGAACAATTTCAATGAAAAAACTGTGCTAATAATCAAAGTCTCTAGGTTATAACAAATTTTATTTTAATTGTCTCTTATCTTCCTTGTCTACAGAGCTGCCAGGTACAACTCACTTTGCGCATTAATATGTTAATATTCAATCGTTTACAAACTTATAATTAAAATCTATTCCTTTCTGCTCCAATGTTTAAACGGGATTTGTTGTTTAGAAACGAAGATATTGTCACACCTGCGTTCAAGCTTCTCCAACCCATTGTAGTTATATTTCGACCAGTTGTAAACATAAATATTTATTTGCAGAAATTAAATACTTTCAGCATAGTAAACGGTAAATTCCAAACCTGACATTGACAGGTTTCCGCTACATATAAAACACATTCTTCCCCACCCTTATTCTTATCGAGCGGAATTCTCATTTCTTTGCCTTAACCACCCCTTACTCCGGCGGAAACTTTTCCTCCTCACGAATTGGATTACTGCACAGTTTGATTCAGAGAAACTCCATATTCTGTAAGTACATTCGAAAAAACAAAACAGTGTGTAAATAACAAACAGCTGTACCTCCAACATATTACAACTTTAAAGTAGGGTTAGGGATGCCGTTTACATTTTAAACACCACATGTTTACAAAAAAAGGAAATTAGTCATCTGAATGAATGAATAGAAAAAAGGCTTTGTGACAGTATGAAGGTATTCCCGCGTGACCTAAACCCTCTGGTAACACATTTCATCGTTATTAGTAATTAAATATTGGCATCTCTTATAAGCTACATCATTTTTTAATACTTATACGGGAAATACGTTTTACAATGTATAACAATTAAACAGAGACATATAATAACAAAATGTTTAATACAAATTTATTTTACGAATAATAATTTATATACATTCAAAATCAAGAGATAAATATGTACATTGAAAAACGCTATTATCTGAATACGTGTTGAGGAATTGATTATAAGCAAGAAGAGTTAAAGACAATCTTCATATTGGGCAATCGTCTTTAGAGGGGTTTATTGTTGGATGATTACAAAACTCTATGGATGATTTACTATATTTATTAGGAAACCTCTCAAAACGAATAATAATTTATTCTACTAATAATCATTGTAGAGAATATTTCATTTTCAATATAGAAACAAAAAATGAAGATTATTGTTATAAGATATATACTTATTTGTAAAAGATTAGGTGTTTTTTAAACAATAAATAATATTTACATTTGATGTTTATGTATGTAAAGAATCTTCATCTTCAGAATTTGAATTTATTACTGATGCATATTTTGGAGACGGGAAATGGTTTTTCCTGTCAATGACAGATATAATATGCCCTGGATATTTTTCACCTGAAGAAAGTATTAATTTTTTTATTGCGGATAATCTTTCATAATCGTTTTTAGTTTTTTTGTGATTATGAAAGAAAGGGTTTTTAATTTATTATTTAAATTTAACAAACATAATAATCAGTTGATACAATCAAGCTTGTTTGTTTTTTTATTGTGCTAGGTAAAGACAATCAAGTTAAATGAGAGGTAAAGTAATTGATATAAAATTGTAAAAACAATTTTTAATTAAAACTGACACAGATTTAAGACGTATATTTTAAAGCGATAAATTGTATTGTCTACCGGGACTCAACAAGGTAATGGCTTGTCTCCGCTACTCTGCCTAATCTGATAATGGGGAAAATATGACGCGGCGGGTGTTGCACTACCTGCAGGGGAAATGTTACACCAATATTGATGCTTGAAATATTAAGATGATATTGGCCTGAAATCTGAGAGCTTAGTTACTTTTGCGTAAAAGATATTAATATACACTACACACTTCTTTTGAATAATAGACAATGCATAAGTCTTATAGGTATAGCATATAATGAATGAAAAATATATATGCTTGGAAGAACGATCCATTAAGGGGGAGCTATGCTTAAAATCATCGCAATTTATTATTAGGAATAAACCAATATGTTTTTGGGAGTAATGTAGCCCAAATCATGTTCACCTTCCTTAAGCGGAAAGTGATTTATGCTAGGGCGCTTGGGTTATTTGAAACGCTTTAGGTGAAAGAAGCCTGGTTGAAGGACGCCTAGTCGTGGCAATACTAGAACTCATTGCACATTGCTGTCGATCCTACAAGACGCAAATGCGGCCTCGTCTCTCTCAGTAGCATTTGTGTGTATGACATCCGATCAGCGTCTGACCTTACACAACCTACATGTCTCATGATGCCGTGTAAATATTCTGACTATGGCAGGCCAGCCCTTTACGTCTGCCTATAAATATAGCGTCTTTGGAAAAAGTAGGCCGTAGCCTTTGGATTAGGCATCATAAACCGTTGATATGCTTACAATTCTGTTGAACCAATCCAATATTAATTGATTACTTTATAAGCGAAACCGTATAAGCTTACATTTCACTAAAACAATGGAATGACATAGATATTGAGGTGGACAATAAAATTAACAGAAAAAAAGATAATACGAGGATATTTTTAGAAAGTTAAAAATTTTTAGAAACATAGCAAGAGAGAGAATCAATTATTAGACGTAGACCAGAATGGTTCATACACATATCCATAAACTATAACCTATGTTTTTGTCTGTTCTTATTTGCTGTTCATATCTGTACATAATATATTATAATTAAAATAACAATTTATTATAGAATTAACAGTGTCACGCAGACATTACGTGGTCTGGAGGGATAACTCATACACGTATGTGCGGGTCTGTTAGATTTACAATCCCGTATCGCTCGTCTTTACTGCCAAAAATTATATTAACGCGCCATAAACTGATATTCCTTTGTCACACTCAATAAAATATCTGTTTGTGTTTGGTAGAATAAATATGTATTGATGTGATTTCAAAAATTGTTTTGTTTTTAAACGACCTAATAACGTAAACATTCCAATTCTTTCACCACTCTTCAGTTTCATGTCTCAAGTAAAACAATTTCAATGAAAAAACTGTGCTAATAATCAAAGTCTCTAGGATATAACAAACTTGATTTTAATTGTCTCTTATCTTCCTTGTCTACAGAGTTGCCAGGTACAACACACTTTGCGCATTAATATTTTATTATTCAATCGTTTACAAACTTATAATTAAAATCTATTCCTTTCTGCTCCAATGTTTAAACGGGATTTGTTGTCTAAGAAACGAAGATATTGTCACACCTGCGTTCAAATTTCTCCAACCCATTGTAGTTATATTTCGACCAGTTGTAAACATAAATATTTATTTGCAGAAATTAGATACGGCACACTAAACGGTAAATTCCAAACCTGACATTGACAGGTTTCCGCTACATATAAAACATATCCTTCCCCACCCTTATTCTTATCGAGCGGAATTCTCATTTCTTTGCCTTAACCACCCCTTACTCCGGCGGAAACTTTTCCTCCTCACGAATTGGATTACTGCACAGTTTGATTCAGAGAAATTCCATATTCTGTAAGTATATTCGCAAAAACAAAACAGTGTGTAAATAACAAACAGCTGTACCTCCAACATATTACAACTTTAAAGTAGGGTTAGGGATGCCGCTTACATTTTAAACACCACATGTTTACAAAAGAAAGGAAATTAGTCATCTGAATGAATGAATAGAAAAAAGGCTTTGTGACAGTATAAAGCTATTCCAGCGAGACCTGAACCCTCTGGTAACACATTTCATCGTTATTAGTAATTAAATATTGGCATCTCTTATAAGCTACATCATTTTTTAATACTTATACGGGAAATACGTTTTACAATGTATAACAATTAAACAGAGAAATATAATAACAAAATGTTTAATACAAATTTATATTATGAACAATAATTTATATAAATTCAAAATAAAGAGATAAATATGTACATTGAAAAACGCTATTATCTGAATACATGTTGAGGAATTGATTATAAGCAAGAAGAGTTAAAGACAATCTTCACATTGGGGGATCGTCAATAGAGGGGTTTATTGTTGGATGATTGTAAAACACATTTACTATATTTATTAGGAAACGCTGCAAAACGAATAATAATTTATTCTACTAATAATCATTGTAGAGATTATTTCATTTTCAATATATAAAAAAACTGAGGGTTATTGTTATAAAATATATACTTATTTGTAAAAGATTAGGTTATTTTTAAACAATAAATAATATTTTACATGATATTTACATTTAATATTTATATATGTAAAGAGTCTTCATCTTCAGAATTTGAATTTATTACTGATGCATATTTTGGAGACGGGAAATGGTTTTTCCTGTCAACGACAGATATAATATGCCCTGGATATATTTCACCTGAAGAAAGTATTAATTTTATAATGCGGATAATCTTTCATAATCGTTTTTAATTTTTTTGTGATTATAGAAAAAAGGGTTTTCTATTTATTATTTAAATTTTACAAACATAATATTCAGTTGATACAATCAAGCTTGTTTGTTTTTTATTGTGCTAGGTAAAGACAATCAAATTAAACAAGAAGTAAAGTAATTGATATAAAATTGTGAAAACAATTTTTAATTAAAACTGACACAGATTTAAGACGTATATTTTAAAGCGATAAATTGTATTGTCTACCGGGACTCAACAAGGTAATGGCTTGTCTCCGCTACTCTGCCTAATCTGATAATGGGGAAAATATGACGCGGCGGGCGTCGCACTACCTGCAGGGGAAATATTACACCAATATTGATGCTTGAAATATTAAGATGATATTGGCCTGAAAACTGAGAGCTTAGTTACTTTTGCGTAAAAGATATTAGTATACACTATACACTTCTTTCGAATAATAGACAATGCATAAGCGTTATAGGTATAGCATATTATGAATGAAAAATATAGTCTTGGAAGAACGACGCATAAAGGGGGAGTTGTGTTTAAAAACATCGTAATTTATTATTAGGAATAAACCAATATGTTTTTGGGAATAATGTAGCCCAAATCATGTTCACATTCCTAAAGCGGAGAGTGATTTATGCTAGGGCTCTTGGGTTATTTGAAGCTTTACGTTTTGGGTGAAAGAAGCCTGGTTGAAGGACGCCTAGTCGTGGCAATACTAGAACTCGTTGCACAACGCTGTCGATCCTACAAGACGCAAATGCGGCCTCGTCTCTCTCAGTAGCATTTGTGTGTATGTCATCCGATCAGCGGCTGACCTTACACTTAGCCTACATGTGTGGCGCTGACGTGAAAAATGGTCTGCCAGCCCTTTTACGCCTCCCTAAAAGTGTAGCGTCTTTGGAAAACGTAGGCCGTAGCCCTTGGATTTGGCATCATAAACCATAGATATGCTTATAATTATGTTGAACCAATCTAATATTAATTGATTACTTTATATGCGAAACCGTATACATTTGACTAAAACAATGGAATAACATAGATATTGAGGTGGACAATAAAATTAACAGAAAAAAGATAAATAATACGTGGATATTTTTAGAAAGTTAAAAATTTTAGAAAAATAGCTAGAGAGAGAATCAAGTATTAGACGTAGCCAGAATGGTTCATACACATATCCATAAACTATAACCTATGTTATTGTCTGTTCATATTTGCTGTAATATATTATAATTCAAATAACAATTTATTATAGAATTAACAGTGTCACGCAGACATTACGTGGTCTGGAGGGATAACTCATACACCTAAGTGCGGGTCTGTTAGATGTACGATCCCGTATCGCTCGCCTTGACTGGCAAAAATGATATTACCTCGCCATAAACTGATATTCCTTTGTCACACTCAATAAAATATCTGTTTGTGTTTGGTAGAATAAATTATTATTGAAGTGATTTCGAAAATTGTTTTGTTTTTAAATGACCTAATAACGTAAACATTCCAATTCTATCACCACTCTTTAATTTCATGTCTCAAGTAAAACAATTTCAATGAAAAAACTGTGCTAATCAAAGTCTCTAGGTTATAACAAATTTGATTTTAATTGTCTCTTTTCTTTCTTGTCTACAGAGTTGCCAGGTACAACTCACTTTGTGCATTAATATTTTAGTATTCAATCGTTTACAAACTTATAATTAAAATCTATTCCTTTCTGCTCTAATGTTTAAACGGGATTTGTTGTCTAAGAAACCAAGCTATTGTCACACCTGCGTTCAAGCTTTTCCAACCCATTGTAGTTATATTTCGACCAGTTGTAAGCATAAATATTTATTTGCAGAAATTAGATACGGCACAGTAAACAGTAAATTCCAAACCTGACATTGACAGGTTTCCGCTACATATAAAACACATCCTTCCCCACCCATATTCTTATCTTGCGGAATTCTCATTTCTTTGCCTTAACCACCCCTTACTCCGGCGGAAACTTTTCCTCCTCACGAATTGGATTACTGCACAGTTTGATTCAGAGAAATTCCATATTCCGTAAGTATATTCGCAAAAACAAAACAGTGTGTAAATAACAAACAGCTGTACCTCCAACATATTACAACTTTAAAGTAGGGTTAGTGATGCAGCTTACATTTTAAACACCACATGTTTACAAAAAAAAGGAAATTAGTCATCTGAATGAATGAATAGAAAAAAGGCTTTGTGACAGTATAAAGCTATTCCAGCGAGACCTGAACCCTCTGGTAACACATTTCATCGTTATTAGTAATTAAATATTGGCATCTCTTATACATCATTTTTTAATACTTATACGGGAAATACGTTTTACAATGTATAACAATTAAACAGAGAAATATAATAACGAAATGTTCAATACAAATTTATTTTACGAATAATAATTTATATACATTCAAAATAAAGAGATAAATATGTACATTGAGAAACGCTATTATCTGAATACGTTTTGAGGAATTGATTATAAGCAAGAAGAGTTAAAGACAATCTTCACAATGGGGAATCGTCATCAGAGGGGTTTATTGTTGGATTATTACAAAACTGTATGTATGATTTACTATATTTATTAGGAAACCTCTCAAAACGAATAATAATTTATTCTACTAATAATCATTGTAGAGAATAATTCATTTTCAATATAGAAACAAACTGAGGGTTATTGTTATAAAATTTATACTTATTTGTAAAAGACTAGGTTTTCTTTAACCAATAAATAATATTTACATTTCATGTTTATATATGTAAAGAATCTTCATCTTCAGAATTTGAATTTATTACTGATGCATATTTTGGAGACGGGATATGGTTTTTCCTGTCAATGACAGATATAATATGCCCTGGATATATTTCACCTGAAGAAAGTATTAATTTTCTTATTGCGGATAATCTTTCATAATCGTTTTTAGTTTTTTTGTGATTATGAAAAAAAGGGTTTTCTATTTATTATTTAAATTTAACAAACATAATAATCAGTTGATACAATCAAGCTTGTTTGTTTTTTTTTATAGTGCTAGGTAAAGACAATCAAATTAAAAGAGAGGTAAAGTAATTGATACAAAATTGTAAAAACAATGTTTAAATAAAACTGACACAGATTTAAGACGTATATTTTAAAGCGATAAATTGTATTGTCTACCGGGACTCAACAAGGTAATGGCTTGTCTCCGCTACTCTGCCTAATCTGATAATGGGGAAAATATGACGCGGCGGGCGTCGCACTACCTGCAGGGGAAATATTACACCAATATTGATGCTTGAAATATTAAGATGTTATTGGCCTGAAAACTGAGAGCTTAGTTACTTTTGCGTAAAAGATATTAGTATACACTATACACTTCTTTCGATTAATAGACAATGCATAAGCATTATAGGTATAGCATATAATGAATGAAAAATATATGGTCTTGGAAGAACGACCCATAAAGTGGGAGTTATGTTTAAAAACATCGTAATTTATTATTAGGAATAAACCAATATGTTTTTTTGAATAATGTAGCCCAAATCATGTTCACATTCCTAAAGCGGAGAGTGATTTATGCTAGGGCTCTTGGGTTATTTGAAGCTTTACGTTTTGGGTGAAAGAAGCCTGGTTGAAGGTTGCCTAGTCGTGGCAATACTAGAACTCATTGCACAACGCTGTCGATCCTACAAGACGCAAATGCGGCCTCGTCTCTCTCAGTAGCATTTGTGTGTATGTCATCCGATCAGCGGCTGACCTTACACTTAGCCTACATGTGTGGCGCTGACGTGAAAAATGGTCTGCCAGCCCTTTTACGCCTCCCTAAAAGTGTAGCGTCTTTGGAAAACGTAGGCCGTAGCCCTTGGATTTGGCATCATAAACCATAGATATGCTTATAATTATGTTGAACCAATCTAATATTAATTGATTACTTTATATGCGAAACCGTATAAGCTTACATTTGACTAAAACAATGGAATGACATAAATATTGAGGTGGACAATAAAATAAACAGAAAAAAGATAAATAATACGTGTATATTTTTAGAAAGTTTAAAATTTTAGAAAAATAGCAAGAGAGAGAATCAAGTATTAGACGTAGACCAGAATGGTTCATACACATATCCATAAACTATAACCTATGTTTTTATCTGTTCATATTTGCTGTAATATATTATAATTCAAATTACTATTTATTATAGAATTAACAGTGTCACGCAGACATTACGTGGTCTGGAGGGATAACTCATACACGTATGTGCGGGTCTGTTAGATTTACAATCCCGTATCACTCGCCTTGACTGGCAAAAATGATATTACCTCGCCATAAACTGATATTCGTTTGTCACACTCAATTAAAAAATCTGTTTGTGTTTGGTAGAATAAATAATTATTGAAGTGATTTCGAAAATTGTTTTGTTTTTAAACGACTTATTAACGTAAACATTCCAATTCTTTCACCATTCTTCAATTTCATGTCTAAAGTAAAACAATTTCAATGAAAAAACTGTGCTAATCAAAGTTTCTAGGCTATAAAAAATTTTATTTTAATTGTCTCTTATCTTCCTTGTCTACAGGGTTGCCAGGTACAACTCACTTTGCGCATTAACATTTTAATATTCAATCGTTTACAAACTTATAATTAAAATCTATTCCTTTCTGCTCTAATGTTTAAACGGGATTTGTTGTCTAAGAAACGAAGATATTGTCACACCTGCGTTCAGGTTTCTCCAACCCATTGTAGTTATATTTCGACCAGTTGTAAACATAAATATTTATTTGCAGAAATTAGATACGGCACAGTAAACGGTAAATTCCAAACCTGACATTGACAGGTTTCCGCTACATATAAAACACATCCTTCCCCACCCTTATTCTTATCGAGCGGAATTCTCATTTCTTTGCCTTAACCACCCCTTACTCCGGCGGAAACTTTTCCTCCTCACGAATTGGATTACTGCACAGTTTGATTCAGAGAAACTCCATATTCTGTAAGTATATTCGCAAAAATAAAACAGTGTGTAAATAACAAACAGCTGTACCTCCAACATATTGCAAATTTAAAGTAGGGTTAGCGATGCTGCTTACATTTTAAACATTATAAGTTAATAAAAAACGGTAATTAGTGATATCAGTGAATGAATAGAAAAAAGGTTTTGTGCTAGTATGAAGGTATTCCCGGGTGATCTGAACCCTCTGGTAACACATTTCATCGTTATTAGTATTTGAATATTGTCAACTTTTATACATCATTTTTAAATACTTATACAGGAAATACGTTTCATATTGTATAACAATAACACAGAGAAATATAATAACAAAATGTTCAACAAAAATTTATATTATGAATAATAAATTATATACATTCAAAATCAAGAAAATTTTTTTTTTATATTAGGAAACTCTATCATCTGTATATGTAATGAAAAATTGACCATAAGGAAGATGAGTTAAAATAA
Organism: Prosapia bicincta; assembly: GCA_036971475.1. Classification (NCBI taxonomy): domain Eukaryota; kingdom Metazoa; phylum Arthropoda; class Insecta; order Hemiptera; family Cercopidae; genus Prosapia; species Prosapia bicincta. The sequence goes on along the minus strand of JBAIZL010000006.1, from coordinate 84,612,291 downwards.
ATCTTTGCATTATGGGAACGTCATTAGAGGTGTTGGTTGTTGGATGATTACAAAACATATGTACTATATTTAATAGGAAACTTCTCAAACGAATAATTTATTCCACTAATAATCATTATAATTATTGTAGAAAATATTTCATTTTTAATATAGAATCAAACTGAAGGTGATTATTTTTGTAACATTTTTATAAAATATATATTATTTGTAAAAAATTAGGTGTTATTTAAACAAATCAAAATATTTCATATATTCTATTATTTTGTTGTTTATATAGGTAAAGAAATCTCATCCTAAATATTTGAATTTATTTCCGATGCAGATTCTGAAGATAGTAAACGGTTCCACATTCTACGACAGACATAATATGCCCTGGATATTTTTCAGCTGAAGAAAGTCTATTTATTATATTTTTTACGGATATTCCACCACAGTGGTTTAATTCCTTTTCTGGTTACAAAAACGTTGATCCATTTATTTCTTTAAATGTTTACAAAAATAATTTTCAGTTGGAGATTTTAAGCCTATTTTACTTTATCGATGTCTTTTTGTAGTGCTACAATCAAATTAAACCAGAGGTGAAGTAATTGACATAAAATTGTAAAAACAATGTTTAAATAAAACTGACAGAGATTTAAGAAGTATAATTTAAAGCAATAATTTGTATTGTCACCGGGACTAGACAAGGTAATGGCTTGTCTCCGCTACTCTGCCTAATCTGATAATGGGGAAAATATGACGTGGCTGGCGTTACACTACCTGCAGGAGAAGTGTTACACCGATTTTGGATGCTTGAAAGTTCAAGATGATATTGCCCTGAAAACTGGTAAACTTGAGAGCTTAGTTATTTTAGTGTAAAAAATATTAGTGTATCCTATCTACTTCTTTCGAATAATAGACAATGCATAAACTTCATAGGTATAGTAGGTCTATTATATAGTCTTTAAGAACGACCCATAAAGGGGTAGTTGTGTTTTAAAACATCGTAATCTATTAATCGAAATAAATAAATAAATATATTTTTGGGAATAGTGTAGCCCATAATCATGTTCACCTTACCAAAGCGGGCTAGGACTCCAGGATTAATTGAAACTTTACGTTTCAGGTGAAGAAGCCTGATCAAATTATGCCTGGTCGTGGAGATACTAGAACGCATAGTCGCTTCTCTTTGCCACAACGCGTTCGTTCGTCCAAGACACAAGTGCGGCCTAGTCTCTCTCAGTAGCATCTGTGTGTATGACATCCGATCAGCGTACGACCTTACATTTAACCTACATGTCTGACGCTGCCGTGTAAATAATCTGACTATGGCAGGCCAGCCCTTTACGCCTGCCTGTAAATGTACCGTCTTTGGAAAAAGTAGGCCGTAGCCTTTGGCATCATAAAACTTGGATACGCTTACAATTCTGTTGACCCAATCCAATGTTAATTGATTACTATTTAGGCGAAACCGTATAAGCTTACATTTGACTAAAACAATGGAATGACAAAGATAATTTGGTGGACAATAAAATAAACGGAAAAAAGGTAAATAATAAGAGATTATTTTTAGAAAGTTTACAATTTTAAAAAAATGGCAAGAGAGAGAATCAAGTATTAGATGTAGATTAGAATGGTGCATACACATATCCATAAACTGTAACGTAGGTTTTGTCTGTTCATATTTGCTGTAATATACTATAATTAATTCAAATAACAATTTATTATAGAATTAACAGTGTCACGCGGACATTACATGGTCTGGAGGGATAATTCATACACGTAAGTGCGGGTCTGATAGATTTACGATCCCGTATAGGCCGCTGTACATAGACCGATGTGGGTAGTACGCTGATATAATGGATGCCTAACTGCTTCTAACCGCTGGATATGGACTCAAAAACCCCATTATTTTATCTGCTCCAATCTACAAATACGTATATCAGTGTCGCAACAATAAGTTCTTTAATTATAGAAAAACTTTATCTTACCACGACACCGTTATTTCATCCCTTATGTTACACGGTCGGTCTCTAGGGATAATGTTACTGTCAACACAACCGTATGACACCCTCTTTCAACTCTTTTTTTCCAAATTCTCATTTATTTCCAAATATCTGTCACGCAGCAGAACTTTAGGGGAACAAAGCCAACTCTAATTGAATACTGGAAGCTCCGATACTGGAGTAATTAATCGAACCGGAAATTCATTTTCTTTGTGAAAAATATACGAAATTATAAGAAAACTTTTATTGTTTAGTTTCTTTGAAACGGACAGAAATGAAAACTATTTGTAACATCTGCTTTAGTGTGATCAGTTATTGTATTATCTTGATTGCATACATTTCCTAAATTACAAAACAATTTTACTAATGCGTATAATTGTTAAATGAGACAAAACATATGATTCATATTCTAATATCCTCTTTAAAATAATATGATGTTATATAAATGATAGCGAAGTATAGATTCTAATTATTCAATGATAAAATCTAATTTAAAAAATGTGTAACATGTAAATACGTTAGATATATAAAATAAAAATAATCTGAGAATAAAATAGGTTTATACGTAAAATGTAAAAAAGAATTCCAAAATAATTTTTAAAAGCATACTATTTATAATTTATGTAATAGATATTATCTATAGCTTAGGAGGTAAAATAATATTGTACGATATTATCTACTTCCCATACATTTTAAATGTCTGGTAGGGTTTTCTTTATTGCCATCATCATCTATATTCATATATCTAACTTTCAAGGGGGTATTTTCAGATTTTAAAGTTAAATTATTTAAAGCTGAATTCTTTCAAATTAAAATAGTTTTTTTTTTAGTTAATATGTAGAATATTTGGTTTACACAAAGACTGTTTAACTATAATTCTTATTCAAAAATTGTTTAATAAATAGTCTGTCACAATTTAAACTTGTTTTCGCTTGATCATTCCGCTATACAACAGATGAAATCAACTAAATTTCTTCAACCGATTATTCTCTGTCTTTAGGATTCTACGTAGGTGAAATTGGCCAGAGGGAGTGAGGATTGTAGCCGCCTTAGCGAATAGGAAATTCACATCTTGCTGCGTAAGACTATTTATCATTTTAAACAGTTTTTAATTTTATTAAACGACAAACTGCTAAAGGATTCACGCAAATTTACTGCTATTATGAGTTTGTAGCAGCTACACCTTAGGATTGTTGAAACGTTATAAGATCAGAGTTAACACTCATGGAGAAATCTTGTATTAAAATGGAAGCTTCTTACAACCAGAAAACATAGGACTATTATACACTAAATAACTACTAAAATCTTTTTGCGAAGTAATTATTTATAAATTTTCACTTTCAGGATTACAGTTTCTATATTACAGGATAAAAAATGTCATATCTTAGTAGGGCTGAAGACATAGCATTTTGCTCCGTTACGTTTATTAAAATTAAGTCATTGCATCCTAAGAGAGTTGTGCAGTGGGAGGTAACAGGGCGTGGATCTCTGTCTCTGTTCCTGACTGAAGACTCTAAACTTGCTTTCTCTAAATGAAGCAATTTGTTCTGGAAATCACTTCAATAAGTTTTGTAAAGTCGTTACTTGTCTATGGTTTAAGTTATTAGAAGTTTACAGTAATATTGTATTAGAAAAGCTAATGTTAAAACAGTTTGAAGTGTGACGTCAGAACATTTAATTTGTTTTACTGAGATATAAATATATATTAAAATTGATGACGAAATTCATAACATATCACTCATCAGAACAATATCCTATTGATCCGTGGTCAAAAGAAGAAATAGTGTATTACTAAAAGCATCAATATAGCACATCTAATATTACATAATTGCCCAATATAGTATGGTAGGCTATATAGTTGGGCTATTAGGGCACTATGAGGCATTGGTGTTGTTTCTTCAGCTACAAATAGTAGTTGTCAAGAGTATGGAGTATTAAGGAGCTATTTTCACTATTCTGATTTGTGTTTAAAAATGTTATTCCTGTCAAACGGTTTTTATGAAATAATTCTCATTTTTAGGTGGGGGAAGAAACAATTAAATCTCAACTCTTCAAGAGACAAACGATTGTGTCATTAAGTGAGGCCGATTAACATCGTAAAAGGCCAAACGGACAAGAGAATGCTCTGTCAGTAGTCTGACGTTTTATAATAAATAATATACACAACAAAAAATGTTGGGGTTCTTGGTGGGGGCAAGTAGTGTTGTTCATTACAATTAAGTTAACTGAGTAGAGGTTCCAGTATGTATTGCTATGTCTCTAAGGATGGTTACTTTGTAACCGACACGTACGTAAGACTAGAATAAAGATATTTGTGGTTACAGGTGTTTTGTATGTATTATATTACTAATGTTTAGATTTACGAACCATTTTCTCTATTAATCAAGAATCCTAAAACGATGTTTTTGCTTATCCAGTCTCAAAACAAAAATTACAATTTATAAATATAATGTAATTTGTATATACTTCACAGTATAAACTTCAAAGGTGAACAAATTCCTTGATGCAACGGATGCATTGGCGATAAATAAAGGCGATTATTATATTAAAGTTTCATAAAAACACGAAATACACAGTCCATCAACAAATTAGAGATATCTAAAACTTTTTATCGTTCAATGTTGCCATCCGTTTTGAATTTATTTTAAAGATTTCACACAATATTAGTTACAAATAGCTATAGCTGGAAAATTTCGTAGACGTCGCTTAGTCTGCATCATGCCATACGTTCAAAGCTTATACAGCAAGTTCCTTACGATACACCCTCGTGTATGTCTCATTGTTAAAGAGAAATTCGATCTTAATTATATTTTATTAAATAGACAAACTAATAAGTTAGTAATGAGCAATTGAAATAAATTAGAAAATTAAGTAGCATAAATAAGAATGCATAGGTAAAGAAATAACAAAAATGTAAGGTGAAAAACTGTCAACGGTAATACATATGAAACAAGAAAAGGCATTCATGTAAGTTAGCATATAAATGTTTACAAGTGATATTACGTAGAACTTTTCATCTAAATAAAACGAGTATCACACTTTGTGTTTCAGAAGCTGTTAGCTTACGTTCAGGTAAATTTGTCATTGCCCTTGTGAGTGGGTGAAAGCATTGAGTCGATTATTCGTTTTGTCATAAAACACCCACGGAGAATGTGGGAAAGGGTTGTGAACAACAGACAAGATTGTGGTAGAAAGAAGCGTAAGGTATTTCGAGAGGCAGGATTTCGACTCAATTGTGTAGGACTGCTAAGTAAGGATCTATTGAGACTCATAGACTACTCTTTACATCCTACAAAGGAAGCAGAAATATACAATACATTATTGAAGAAGAACGTCTATCCTTCTAGGTTACTGGAATAAAATGGAAAAAAATAATACATTGGTGAGGGCTCCTTTACATAAAGTATTAAATTTTCTACAGGACTGGTTGAGTTAAGTAGTACAATTCAGTCTAAAATATTCCGGTCTCAAAATAGTAAAATAAATACTGAAAAACTGAAAAACACAAATAGAGAAAATAATAAATATATACGAATCAAAATTAATGTTGTTATCCGTAATAATCTATAAATTGTCGAAGAATGTGTGAATAGCTATATTTTTAATACTGTGTAGTAACACTTGAGTTTTGCCATATACTGTAGAATCATCCAATAACGTTATTTAAGTTTGTTTTCAATACCGTTTTCAATTAAATCCCCCATTCTGCGCTTCGGCAATTATCTTCCCTGTCTAGGTATTTATCAAGGCAGCAACATTCCTTCTAACGAAAAACAAAGAATTTTATTTAAAAGGCTTTACAGAAAAATAAAAGTTTCCTTCGCTCCTGCATGTTGAAAGAGGTCTTTACTCGTTCACATTTCAAGAAGGAGAGCCAGCCTAGCTTGCGTATCGGCTATCAAGGCTTGCGCGCACCTTCTACTGGGCAGCTCGGGCAAAACTTATTTTGTGCTCTAACATAATAATCTCGTTTTACAATTTTTTTTTTTATTTAAACATATGTTTTACATTTTTAATATTTTGACGTCCCGTTTGTTTTCTGAATTTATTTTAATATGTAACACACCTAACATGTGTTACAATATGTTTACAATAATACTGTAATACAGTGAACATATTATTTGTAAAGAAAACATTATTGTAATGTAGCCTATTCATTCACTAAAGTCCATTGTTCTCCCAGTTTGTTCTTCTTTGAACGTCTAAGAAGTTTTTAAACTTTATTTTAGCAATAAAGGCCATCATCAACTACGAAGAATATAAGAAGATTTGCGAAAACAATAATGTTAATTAAAGCGGTGTCAGCACAAAAAGTCTCTGGTGGAGCCTCTAGGTAACTCTGGTTTGGATAGACAGATAAAAAATGATATCTGAAGTAAAGGTTTGTCTAAGGAAAGAGGCGATAAGGGTTTTGTGAAAGAATAAGAATGGTATTTAACTCAATGGCATTGTTGTAATAAAAACGCGCTCTCTTTTTTCTCTCTCTCTCTCTCTTTATTTCTCTTACTCTCTCTCTCTCTCTCCCACTTTCTCTCTCTCTTTTAGGTTCACGAAGAGGTGTCAGCTTGGTACTTTATTATTTAAAAATATTGTTTAAATTATATGCTATACAAATATGATAGCAGTCTTGTGACTAGTGCGGTCACAAAAAGTCTCTGGTGTAGCGCCTAGTTATTAATGTACGGAATCGTGGGGTGGACAGAGAGATAAAAAATGGTAAATGGAGTAAACGTAAATGTAAAAGCCTAAGAAAGCAGCCGATATGGGTTTTATGAAGAATAAAAATAAGAATGCCTGGTATTTAACAGGATCGCATAGTTGAAATAGACACGTGCTTTCTCTTCTCTCTCTCTCTTTTTCTCTCATTTAGGTTCACAAAGGGGTGTCAGCTTGTTACATTATTATTCAAAAAGATTGCAATCTTGTTGCTGTTCATGACGAGCTGGTTGTAAATTACACCTCTTTAGCTATTACTTGCGACCAGACCTTTTGTTAACTAAAAGTTGTTAAATTGTAACTTACACTTGGAGGAAACGTTTTAGTCTTACGACTTCTTCAGCCTCGTATTTTTGCCGCTAGGAATGCTGCACACATAAAAATGACATCTAAAATGAACAAACACGGCACATATCACACATACTCTTCAATCACATCGCTTATAACTTTCAAAAAAATGGTACCGAGGAAGTACAGCTGGAGCATCCCTAGCGGCAAAAATACGAGGCTGAAGAAGTCGTAAGACGAAAACGTTTCCTCCAAGTGTAAGTTTACAATTTAACAACTTTTAGTTAACAAAAAGTCTGGTCGCAAGTAATAGCAGAAGTGTAATAAGTTAAAAATATTGTTTTAATTATATGCTCGTTATATGAGCAGTACACTTGATTTCAAAATTCTTGTAACATAACTGGCGGCTATTTGTGCTTATCCTGTCCATGTGGGGAGGCGTTTACCTCCAGATCTACTAAATAAATCAGCATTTAAATTTCATAATCATATTTTCGACTCTTTGCATTTTATATATTTGGTTTTTTAAATATATTAAAACTTTAAACTTATTTTTATAGGGTAGATTAAAACCAATAAAAATTGTTTAAAATAAATTCTCAATTTTCAGGGGATCGATTATTCATACATTAACTCTTTCCGTAAATGCATTTTGAAAAATTTTCCAGAGCCTATTATATTTATTTCAATTTTAACAAATTACTTCCTTTTGTTAACGACAATGACGTCAGCATGAAGGTGGTTAAATATAGATGCTAAAGTTGCTTAAATTTTTCACTGCCCCAGATTCGCATCGGATGACGTCGTCGGTTCTTTCATTCTTCTAATCAGCAAAAGTAAGACCGTATTAGCCCGCACTAAGCTTTTATTCCCAGCCATTAACCCGACGGGAGCAGAGCGGGCCAGTTTATCTTGCGGATCTTTTCCTTCTTTTAGGTTCAAGTTTTAAGACCTATGTTATCATTACATCTACGATGATGCGGCGCTGTAAGCGGTATGCAATTGCAAGAAAGCCTCTGCTAGTATTTACTGATCCAATTACGTCGTTCTGTCTAGTTGGTCTTGTATTTAAACGTTACAAACTAAAGTTTATTTTTTAGTTAGAACATACAAATAGGCTTCTTGTAAACTTAAATTAAAGAAAGTTGCCAGCGGTTACTGGATAGTACGATTAATTATTTGAAAGGTGAAACTTTATAGAGAATATATTTCACAAAATGTATCTTGACTTACTTTAAGGAGTATCTTGACTCACTTTAATATTTTCACATAAAATTTGTCAGATCCCCTAGATATCGAGTTTAGTATATCTCTTGCATCTATACCTTGTTTTCCTATTATTGTCCTTGATGTTTAATTACTTCCGCGATGAAGCTACTGACGACATAATCGTCCATTTTCTAAGGATACGCAATTGTTTGTTCTCCACGTAATTCCAATTGTATTTATAAAAAATGTTTATATATATATTTTTTTTAATATAGAACTGATTTTTTAAGTTATAAAATGTACTACTTATGTAAAGGACACAATCACAAGGTTTACTATCAATAAAAATACGGTCGAAAGATGACTAAATCCTTTATCCTTTATTTTAATAAAATTAAGACGTTTCTAATTGGATGTTTACCTCAGACCAAAAATACTGACTCCCTAATGAATAAAATAACTATACAAAATGTACAAAAAATATATTAAAAACGACATAAAACCTTTTCCTTGTGTGGAAGTATCAAATACAGTACTGTACTAGTTTTGTATGATATACTAATCGGCATTCACTATAGTCTACAGTATTACTATACGTATAATACGTATAATTTTTTAAATACAATATTAATTATAAATAAGTAATGTTAAATTTTTTTTTTGTTTATATACATTATATTCAATTTGAAGTTATTATTCCTTTTCTTAGAAAGACAGTCATAGTAGCTTTGGAATCGTCATCGTTTCAATGTATTAAAGTAGATGATATAATTTAAAAATATTTAAATATAGTGCAGGATATAGGTGTCTGAATGTACAGGACACCAACCTACCCGCACATGCAAGCTGGGATATTAAGGGCATCGTACATTGGAGATTCATGGTTAAGGCAGTACAATTCCATAACTAAATTCGTGTATAAAGACGAGTTTACTGGGATTAAACAGTTACCTTATTTTGATTACAATTTACTAATAAACAGAAACAATTAGAAATTATTTATTACTATTATCAGAAACTACGTCATCGCCCCGTGACGTAGGATTAAATAATAAAAAAACCATTTTGTTATTATAGGTGCCCGTTAAAGGGGTTAAATTGATAGTTCCAATAGGTACGAAAACTTTGGCTTTCCTTGGCTCAGAGGAAAGGAAATCACGACGTCCCTTGTGTGTAGAATTGAATCCCAATGAAGTCCATGATATAATTATTGGGAGCAGAGAAATGTTTAATGATACACCATACGTGGGAATTATTGGGATGCAGATTGCATTTAAGGGTGGAATTGGCGTCCTGTAGTACCATTAGGCTCTACTGGTACCGGTAAAGGTATTGTGTGGGTACTGCAATAGAAAGGTTGCTATTATGAAATTTTCATAATTTCTATTGGGTTCATCGTTCTAATCAAGGCACTGGCACAAATTTTATTTCAACCATTGATAAGCACTTCAAAGTAATTTCATAACAACCGACTTTACTATTGACTTTTTTTTTAATTTCTACAACTTTAATTTGAATTAAAAATTTCTCTGACACATTCCAAACAAAATTTGTTAAAAGAAATTTAAATTTTAAATACCCTGTTTAAAATGGACAGACTAACACGCCTTCGGGACTCTTACGATGTCTTTGTCTTGAGGGAGTTGAAACTTAATTAGGTTAGTAACGTTTTATTATAATTGTAATGGTTAGCAATTAACTTCTCTTTTATTATTCAAATGAGCAGAAAAACTTTAATTAAACTATTGTCTCGCATGTTGTTCGAGTGGGCGTGTTCAATTGTATCTCTTTTAAAGAGGGTAATTAAAACTTAATTTGTGAAAGAGATTTTATAATAGTAGATGAGGTTGTAAATATTTTAAAATAGGCCAATTGTAAAATCGATATAATTGAAAATTCTTTTGAACTGTAGTCAATGTTTAAAATACAGTTTGTGCTAGAGAAATTTCAAAAACAATACGCTATTTAGGTATTAAATCAGTTTTTATTTATAGTTTTTTTTCATAAATACACCGGAGGGAAATGTTCGCGGTATATTCTATTGAGAAAAGAAAATATTGTTTTGATCTACCCTATTACAAACTCCATGAGTCTACATTTTCTTTTATCCAATTATTGTGATAAATTATGTAATCAATTAAAAATAAATATTTAAGGTCAATACAAAATGTATTGATTAAGTCTCAAAGTGGCACTCGTACCGTGTATGTTTATGAAGACCCGAAAGTTTGATAGGCTTCCTTACATGAAGCTGTGTGGTTATAACAAAGGGCTTTCAGTGACACTACTTTTAAAATGCTTGAGTGGTGGAGTTTTAAGAATTACACTGTATTAGATCTTGTAAATTTGTGAAACTATTAGAGCCTAACTAAAAGAGTAGCTTGAATGTATTTGCTGAGTTAATTTTCCTCTTAGAGCTCATACCTACAATAACAATAAATATTTATAGGTCTATCAAAAAAAATATTTCCGAAAAAACATGTAAAATTTTGAAGGTTGCAAAAAATGTCTTAAGCTTTGAAATATTACATTTGTCTAAATCTTTGGTTCGTGGAATGCTACTAACAAGTACTAAGCTTACTAAGTAGGAGGTATCAGAAGTTTGTAAGTTATTCAAAGATTTTTTAGAAATCGCCATGCGCTCTTGGTACAAGTTTGAGTTGCCCTGTGATTGAACCAACTATATATTTACCACGATTAGCAATTGCAATGAAAACTACGTATGTTATTCTATATTAATGAATAAGAAACGCTATTAAATATTGTGGCAAATGTAAATAGATTATTACATTATTACATCAGAGATACCAAGCTTATCGGGGTTAAATAATTATAGAGTTACTCTGTTCAATATTTCAAAAAGCCACAATATTGAAAATATTAATATTTATACCAATTTAATTTAAAGTAGCCTTCTAACTTGAGAAACATCACCTGAGGACACATCTTCACGCAATCGATATGCTCTTAGCTTGATGTACAAGCGAATTTTACTAGTTCGGTTATGCGGCTTGAATAAAAAAAATACATACGGTTACTTTATCTAATGTGATAATAAAATTTGGTGCAATTTCTGTCTCTTAGCATTAGGACAACGTGATTATTTAATTATGAATATAAATCGTACAAACACCTAAGCTTTGTTCATGCACTAATTCTTTTGATGGAAAATTTCATAATTTATAAAATATTAGGCAATATATATATACAGTCTATGAGAAAACCAAAACTCGCAAAAAACAATATAGAGCAAATATTTTGTTCAAAATCACATGAAATTAAATGTGATAACTGTACACAATAAAATTCTGATCACTTTATATATATATATATATATATATATATATATATATATATATATATATTGCAGTTCAGTTTCGTTGTTAAATAAATATATCAAAATTATGTGTAAAGATTCCATGGTTTTCATTAATTGAATATTATTCACTATATCCAGATCCTCTCAACCGTTGGATTTTAAAATAAAGTCACACATCCTAAAGACATCAACTTTTTAAAATTAACAATAATGAATTAGTGTTAGAAAAAAACTATATTAAGATCAAGTGTCATTAACTATAAGTTTTAAACAATGTATTTGAACTTGAGTGGATGAGTACAAGTATTTTGTTAACGAATGAAATTGTGTACCACTTATATATATATATATATATATATATATATATATATATATATATATATATATATATATATATTTAATATGGTGATATGATTTCTTGTAATATAGTTAATAAATTAAAAATATTTCAAAAAAAGAATACTTTTAATGAATATATTTATTCAAAGCTTGTCGCCGATAAAATAGTGCCAGCATCTTCACGAAAATATTTATCTAATAAAATATTTTTACAAAATTAAGTCATATGTACTACCTATATATATATATATATATATATATATATATATGTGTGTGTGTGTGTGTGTGTGTGTGTGTGTGTGTGTGTGTGTGTGTGTGTGTGTGTGTTTGTGTTTGTGTGTGCGTGTGTGTGTGTGTTGTAGTAGGAATTAAAAAAAATACTAAAACTCCTAATAAAATGTATTTTTATTTTGTTTTTAATTACTTTTAATTACTAGATTCTTGATAGCTGAAAAAATATTGGCTTTACAATAAGTATTAGTAGTTCATTTTTATAAATATTTTTGTCGAAGTTCATACTTTTTAAAATATATTTTAAGGACAACAATTATTTTCAAAAAGACGAAGACATTCAATGCTAAGATTGTATATTTTCTACAAATACATTGTAGGATGATTTAAGGTCTATGACAGCATTTAAGCTCTAATTGAATTAAGGGACACCTAATGCATAGTTAACACAAAGAAAGTTTTAAAATTCCGCCAAGTTTTGACCCAAAGCTACATCTCACTATAAATAATAAAAAAACCTTCTTCCTAATAAATAATAAATACACAAAAACCTCTTAACCACAAACTTTCTTTAATTTACCCTAATGTACATTTCAGGGAGTCTTTGTATGTTATCCCTCTGAGGATGGTTACTTTGTAACTGAAATGTACATTAGGGTAAATTAAAGAAAGTTTGTGGTTAAGAGGTTTTTGTGTATTTATTATTAAATTCAACCACAGTATATTCCTAATAAATAGTAAACCTTCTTCCGCTTATTTTACCAAGTAGTATAAAATAACAAAGCTTCTAACAAAAGACTCGTTGTCCACTGAATATACCCCAATTTAAACCTTCAATATAAATGAGAGGTATTTTTCCGTTATATATAGTTTCATCACAGAGCCGGCCTATGTAATGAAACAGTCATATGTGTTGAATAAGAGCCAAATAGGAGATCTTGTTACGCAATCGTAAAGCTGTTTATTTCGAGTGGAAGTGATTCGATTTTCTGGAAACGTCTCGTCAATACATTCACCTCGTCGAGGAGACTTCTCAAGGCGCAAATTACTTTTTGTCAATCGCGAACAAATAACACTCCTTGACAACCAAATAGGAAATAAAATGTCTCGCTCTGACGTAAGCAGTTTGTAGTGTCTCTAGTTAGAGTTTAACGGAATTTCATGACGTCATGTGACTGGTTCTTTTAATAACTTGTAACTTCTTCTTTATAATTTTGTTATATTTCAACTCTGACTCTGAAATAGTGCATTTTGAATATTCATAATGATGCAAAGGGGTTTACTAAATACTGAATTAATAGTTTCTATAACAAATCATATTTTTAATCATGCTTTTGATATATAATAATTTACTTTTCTAACTTGTTTCTAATCATATCTTCTAAATCATGTTTCTACACAACGGTAAAATATTTATAACGATAGAGTAGTAATCTAATAACGCTTGTGGAATTTGTATCTATTTTGATTTAAAGTTAAATCATATAGATGAGTTAACATATATTTAAAGTTAATTTTTGATTAAATTTACAAACATAAATGACTATTTTTAACGTATTTGCTAGATAAGTATATATTATTATTTCTATAAAAATACATATTGGTAAACGTGACCACATATCTATACACTGTAGACTCAGACAAAACCTCCAGTGTATGTAATTTAAGTAAAGTTGTACACAGTAACATTGAGCCAATTAGAAACGTATAATGCAGAAAATAAACTTCACATATATTATTTCCAATAAAAAAAAAAAATAAGTTTATGGCCTATTGAAAAAATTCGTTTTGTATCTATTTTGATTTGACATATATTTAGAGATAATTTTTAACTAATTTTACAAAACATAAATGACTATTTTTAACGTATTTGCTAGATAAGTATATATTATTATTTCTATAAAAATACATATTGGTAAACGTGACCCCATATCTATACACTGTAGATTCAGGCAAAACCTCCAGTGTACGTAGTTTAAGTAAAGTCGTACACAGTAACATTGAGTCAATTAGAAACGTATAATGCAGGAAATAAAGTTCACATATATTATTTCCAATTTAAAAAAAAAATATAAGTTTATGGCCAATTGAAAAAATCGTTTTACTAAAAGGAAATACAGGAAGACGTTTCGGCAGCTAAAGAAATGGAGATGAGGGTCCGTGGCGGATTTCACTAATTACAGAGAAATGTTTTGTGACAAGGAGTGGCGGCGTTATCACGTGTCTCTATGTATTTGACGCCACGTCATCACGAATACACTGATGGAGTAACTCACCATTATTCTCACTATAAATACCTTTACCAGCTATATTTTTAATACTGTGTAGTACACTTGAGTTTTGCCATATACTGTATTGTTAGAATCATCCAATAACGTTATTTAAGTTTGTTTTCAATACCGTTTTCAATTAAATCCCCCATTCTGCGCTTCGGCAATTATCTTCCCTGTCTAGGTATTTATCAAGGCAGCAACATTCCTTCTAACGAAAAACAAAGAATTTTATTTAAAAGGCTTTACAGAAAAATAAAAGTTTCCTTCGCTCCTGCATGTTGAAAGAGGTCTTTACTCGTTCACATTTCAAAAAGAAGAGAGAGCCAGCCTAGCTTGCGTATCGGCTATCAAGGCTTGCGCACACCTTCTACTGGGCAGCTCGGGCAAAACTTATTTTGTGCTCTAACATAATAATCTCGTTTTACAATTTTTTTTATTATTTAAACATATGTTTTACATTTTTAATATTTTGACGTCCCGTTTGTTTTCTGAATTTATTTTAATATGTAACACATCTAAAATGTGTTACAATATGTTTACAATAATACTGTAATACAGTGAACATATTATTTTGTAAAGAAAACATTATTGTAATGTAGCCTATTCATTCACTAAAGTCCATTGTTCTCCCAGTTTGTTCGTCTTTGAACGTCTAAGAAGTTTTTAAACTGATTTTAGCAATAAAGGCCATCATCAACTACGAAGTATATAAGAAGATTTGCGAAAACAATTATGTTAATTAGTGCGGTGTCAGCACAAAAAGTTTCTGGTGGAGCCTCTAGGTAACTCTGGTGTGGATAGACAGATAAAAAATGGTATCTGAAGTAAAGGTTTGTCTAAGGAAAGAGGCGATAAGGGTTTTGTGAAAGAATAAGAATGGTATTTAACTCAATGGCATTGTTGTAATAAAAACGCGCTCTCTTTTTCCTCACTCTCTCTTTATTTCTCTTACTCTCTCTCTCTCTCTCTCCCACTTTCTCTCTCTTTTAGGTTTACGAAGAGGTGTCAGCTTGGTACTTTATTATTTAAAAATATTGTTTAAATTATATGCTATACAAATATGATAGCAGTCTTGTGACTAGTGCGGTCACAAAAAGTCTCTGGTGTAGCCCCTAGTTATTAATGTACGGAATCGTGGGGTGGACAGAGAGATAAAAAATGGTAAACGTAGATGTAAAAGCCTAAGAAAGCAGGCGATATGGGTTTTATGAAATATAAAAATAAGAATGCCTGGTATTTAACAGGATCGCATAGTTGAAATAGACACGTGCTTTCTCTTCTCTCTCTCTCTCTTTTTCTCTCATTTAGGTTCAAAAAGGGGTGTCAGCTCGTTACATTATTATTCAAAAAGATTGCAATCTTGTTGCTGTTCATGACGAACTGGTTGTAAATTACACCACTTTAGCTATTACTTGCTACCAGACTTTTTGTTAACTAGAAGTTGTTAAATTGTAACTTACACTTGGAGGAAACGTTTTAGTCTTACGACTTCTTCAGCCTCGTATTTTTGCCGCTAGGAATGCTGCACACATAAAAATGACATCTAAAATGAACAAACACGGCACATATCACACATACTCTTCGATCACATCGCTTACAACTTTCAAAAAAATGGTACCGAGGAAGTATAGCTGCAGCATCCCTAGCGGCAAAAATACGAGGCTGAAGAAGTCGTAAGACGAAAACGTTTCCTCCAAGTGTAAGTTTACAATTTAACAACTTTTAGTTAACAAAAAGTCTGGTCGCAAGTAATAACAGAAGTGTAATAAGTTAAAAATATTGTTTTAATTATATGCTCGTTATATGAGCAGAACACTTGATTTCAAAATTCTTGTAACATAACTGGATAACTATTTGTGCTTATCCCGTCCATGTGGGGAGGCGTTTACCTCCAGATCTACTAAATAAATCAGCATTTAAATTTCATAATCATATTTTCGACTCTTTGCATTTTATATATTTGGTTTTTTAAATATATTAAGACTTTAAACTTATTTTTATAGGGTAGATTAAAACCAATAAAAAATTTTTAAAATAAATTCTCAATTTTCAGGGGATCGATTATTCATACATTAACTCTTTCCGTAAATGCATTTTGAAAAACTTTCCAGAGCCTATTATATTTATTTCAATTTTAACAAATTACTTCCTTTTGTTAACGACAATGACGTCAGCATGAAGGTGGTTAAAGATAGATGCTAAAGTTGCTTAAATTTTTCACTGCCCCAGATTCGCATCGGATGACGTCGTCGGTTCTTTCATTCTTCTAATCAGCAAAAGTAAGACCGTATTAGCCCGCACTAAGCTTTTATTCCCAGCCATTAACCCGACGGGAGCAGAGAGGGCCAGTTTATCTTGCGGATCTTTTCCTTCTTTTAGGTTCAAGCTTTTAAGACCTATGTTATCATTACATCTACGATGATGCGGCGCTGTAAGCGGTATGCAATAGCAAGAAAGCCTCTGCTAGTATTTACTGATCCAATTACGTCGTTCTGTTTAGTTGGTCTTGTATTTAAACGTTACAAACTAAAGTTTATTTTTTAGTTAGAACATAGGCTTCTTGTAAACTTAAATTAAAGAAAGTTGCCAGCGGTTAATGGATAGTACGATTAATCATTTGAAAGGTGAAACTTTATAGAGAATATATTTCACAAAATGTATCTTGACTTACTTTAAGGAGAATCTTGATTTACTTTAATATTTTCACATAAAATTTGTCAGATCCCCTAGCTATCGAGTTAAATATATCTCTTGCATCTATACCTAGTTTTCCTATTATTGTCCTTGATGTTTATTTACTTCCGCGTTGAAGCTACTGACGACATAATCGTCCATTTTCTAAGGATATGCAATTGTTTGTTCTCCAAGTAATTCCAATTGTATTTATAAAAAATTTGTATATATATATATATATATATATATATATATATATATATATATATATATATATATATATATATATATATATATATATATATATATATATATTATTTTTAATATAGAACTGATTTTTCAAGTTATAAAATGTACTACTTATGTAAAGGACACAATCACAAGGTTCACTATCAATAAAAATACGGTCGATAGATGACTAAATCCTTTATCCTTTATTTTAATAAAATTAAGACGATTCTAATTGGATGTTTACCTCAGGCCAAAAATACTGACTCCCTAATGAATAAAATAGTTATACAAAATGTACACAAAATATATTAAAAACGAAAATAAAACCTTTTCCTTGTGTGGAAGTATCAAATACAGTACTGTACCAGTTTTGTATGATATACTAATCGGCATTCACTATAGCCTACAGTATTACTATACGTCTAATACGTATAATTTGTAAATACAAACCGTATTAATTATAAATAAGTAATGTTAAATTTTTTTGTTTGTTTATAAACATTATATTCAATTTGGAGTAAGTATTTTTTTCCTTAGAAAGACAGTCATAGTAGCTTTCGAATCGTCATCGTTTCAATGTATTAAAGTAGATGATATAATTTAAAAATATTTAAATATAGTGCAGGGTATAGGTGTCTGAATGTACAGGACACCAACCTACCCGCACATGCAAGCTGGGATATTAAGGGCATCGTACATTGGAGATTCATGGTTAAGGCAGTACAATTCAATACGTAAATTCATGTATAAACAGGAGTTTACTGGGATTAAACAGTTACCTTATTTTAATTACAATTTAATAATAAACAGAAAAAATTAGAAATTATTTAATACTATTATCAGAAACTACGTCATCGCTCCGTGACGTAGGATTAAATAATAAAAAAACCATTTTGTTATAATAGGTGCCCGTTAAAGGGGTTAAATTTATAGTTCCAATAGGTACGAAAACTTTGGCTTTCCTTGGCTCAGAGGAAAGCAAATCACGACGTCCCTTGTGTGTAGAATTGAATCCCAATGAAGTCCATGATATAATTATTGGGAGCAGAGAAATGTTTAATGATACACCATACGTGGGGATTATTGGGATACAGATTGCATTTAAGGGTTGAATTGGCGTCCTGTAGTACCATTAGGCTCTACTGGTACCGGTATAGGTATTGTGTGGGTACTGCAATAGAAAGGTTGCTATTATGAAATTTTCATAATTTCTATTGGGTTCATCGTTCTAATCAAGGCACTGGCACAAATTTTATTTCAACCATTGATAGACACTTCAAAGTAATTTCATAACAACCGACTTTACTATTGACCTTTTTTTTAATTTCTACAACTTTAATTTGAATTATAAATTTCTCTGTCACATTCCAAACTAAATTTAAATTTTAAATACCCTTTTTAAAATGGACAGACTAACACGCCTTCGGGACTCTTACGATGTCTTTGTCTTGAGGGAGTTGAAACTTAATTAGGTTAGTAACGTTTTATTATAATTGTAATGGTTAGCAATTAACTTCTCTTTTATTATTCAAATGAGCAGAAAAACTTTAATTAAACTATTGTCGCGAATGTTGTTCGAGTGTTCAATTGTATCTCTTTTAAAGAGGGTAATTAAAACTTAAATTTGTGA